>JAQJVL010000804.1:0-367847 GCA_035578905.1 Stictocephala bisonia
TTCAGCGTCTGTTGTGGATAGAGAAATGCAATTTTGTTTCTTTGAGAACCAACTTATTGCTCCTCCAGCAAACATACATATACAGCCTGACCGAGATTTTTTACTTTCCTGGTCACCTGCATAATCTGCATCACTATAACAATTAAGAACCTGATCTCCCTTCTTATATTGTAAGACATAGTCCTTTGTACCTTGCAGATATCTGAAAATCCGCTTAACCTGAGACCAATTCTTGATACTTGGGCTATTCACATGTTGAGCAACCATGCTAACAGCATAGCAAATATCTGGGCGGGTATTTGTCAAGTAAATTAGACTGCCAATAGCTTCTCGATATGGCACACCAGCTGCTAAAGACTTTTCTTCTTTGTCATATTCAAACTTGTCAACAGGTGTTGACACTGGATTACAGTTAGCCATCCGATACTTTTCTAAAACTTGATCAATGTATGCCCTCTGGCTAAGTGTGATCGAATCTTTGCTCTTTTTGATCTCAACTCCTAAATACACTTCAGGATCTGTTACCTTGATTTTAAAATCACATTTCAGGTTTTGAACAAATTCATCAACTTGTTTTTCATCAGTTCCACAGATAAGTCCATCATCCACATAGATAACAACAAACATCTTTTGATTGTTAACTTCTCGAATGAACAGACAAGGATCTGTCGTACTAGCTCTAAAACCTTGAGACTTCATGAAGTTAGATAACCGTTTGTTCCAGCATTTAGGACTCTGCTTCAACCCATACAAACTACGGTTTAATTTCCACACTTTACCTGAGCCATCATCATAGCCTTCTGGTTGATTAACATATATCTCTTCATCTAACTTAGAGTACAAGAAAGCTGTCTTCACGTCAAATTGTTTTATGTACATTTTTTCTTGAGCAGCCATATTCAATACTGTCCTTATAGTATCAAATCTTGCAACTGGACTGTATGTACTAAAATAGTCCACGCCTTCTTTCTGAGCATACCCCTTAGCAACTAACCTTGCCTTATATCTTTCTGGATTGCTCTTCTTTGTAAGCACCCACTTTACTCCTATGGTTCTTTTATTTTTGGGTAGACATACAAGTTTGAAAACATCATTTTCATGAAGGGACCCCATCTCTTCATTCATCGCTGATTGCCAATGATACCACTCTGGACTGCTTACAGCTTCTCCATAGGTCGGTCCAGCTTCAGCTAACATCACATAGTCCTTTAAGTAAGTGGGAGGTTGACACTGTCTCTTTGGTCGATTAAATTCACCACTACCATCTACATGATCTTCATTTTCAACATCTAAATTTTGACTATCAATTTCAGATGCTGAAACTTCTGAACTTGAACTTGTATTATCTATAAACTGATTTTTGACTTCGGACTCAGTAAACTTATCAACAACTTCTGGTTTTAATAATAAATAATAATAAACAATAATAAATCCATATATTTTGTCTTCGAACAGAACTGGAATATGATAGCTTTCATACCCTATGATGGAAGTTTAATAGAATTCCTAACTGTGAAATGTAACTCGCAAGTTATTGGAATAGAAACAATAGAACACAGCTTTAAATAGTTTCTATAACTATTGAATTTTATTAATAAAGGTGTGAAGTCATTGCTAATGAAAACAGAATATAGTATAACAGTATTACCATTTACTGCCACCATCTATTTTCATTGTATACTAGAAGTTATTGTTAGCTAAATCAGAAGAATACTTAAAAGCAATATAAAAGAAATTTGATAAATAAAACCTCAGCAAAATAAACTAAAGATACAAAATAAATATTTTTGAAGTATTACTGTTCCTTCCTATGTATTACAAATTGAGCTTTGATATTCATACTTTAAATCGCTTTTAATATAAACAAGAACATTCATTGGCATCTATTTAAAGGTTGTTCCAGAAGGGAAATAAATAAAAACATGAGTCTATATTAAATATATGCATGTATACTATCCACCTAGTAGTTTATTTTTATAACATTATATGTGATTAAATAAAAAAATTTTATGATTTCAATTAAACAGCTCTATTTTATTTTATAACCAGTGTGATCTTCACTTTCAATTTTGTTTGACTAAATCATATTTATTGTTTGTTAAAACAGGGAGCGGATGTGAATTCAGGTCATCATAAGCACGGTTACAGCACTCTTCATTTTGCTGTACTTTCTGGAAATGCGGAAGTATGTCAGTTATTACTTGCTGCTGGGGCCAAGAGCCATGCAACTAACTCTGTTGGGAGAACTCCATCGGAAATGGCAGCTTTTGTTGGTAAGCCCTTTCAATTGGCTAAATATATAACTATGATAAAATGTTGGCAAACTTGAATGTAATGTTGTCTGAACCCTAGTTCAAGGCAGGTACTTATTATGCTCTTTATCATTTGAACGTAAATTTACATCAATTTTTTTGTTGAAATCTTGTGGATATCATTTGAAAATCCATTTGAGTAGGTTTAATTCAAATTCAAACCGCTTTATTGCCAAACAACAAATTAGTACAGGCATACATTATATATTCTTCGGATGACGAGGAATTACAACCTAATGCTTTCTGGTGGAGAGAATATTGAGATTATCCATGAAGATATTGTCAATATTCTTAAAAATGAAATGCATTTTCAAAAAGAAATGTAAATTATTGTTAAAACGAGAAACATAGCATTTTAAAATTATTTTCATATCGTTGTACCTTTGTTATTGCTTTTTATTATTACTGTTGCTCTCGTTTAATTTATATGTTTGTTTATTATAAAATATTGTATCCTTGTTAATTATTCATAGTTTATGTCATATATATGTAATTGTTCTCTTTTATTGTTGGCATGATTTATTATTTATATGTTAGAGTATTTATATTTCTTCATAAGTTAACTTATCATTTAAAACAAACGTTTATTGTCATATGGATGTTCCTTTTTGAGTTTTTTTGTTAATTGTACGTTTACAGACCTTGGAATGTTTTTGTATTTGAACATTTGTGCTATGGCAAGTACCACTGTATATTAATACAAGTTTATGTCTTTAAGTGCTTTAATATAATTGGGTGTGAACCTGTATTAAAGCATGGAAATAAATAAATGAATAAAAAAAAATTCAATACAGTTATTAATAATTAATTAAGCCAACTAAAAAATCATCAAAAAATTTTAAAAACACAAAGTAAATGAATAAATAAGGAAACATAAATATAAAACAATAAAATATATACATACCATCCACTTTTTCAAAAATATATAAATTCACTAAGCAACAAGAAACTAATAGTCTCTAAATATTAGTTTCTTCATAGTATTTCCAAGGAAAAAATGATTTAAAGGTTGATATGTATAAGTACCAGCATTTACTAGGCCTAGTACTTTCTCAAATCAATATGAGTTAACAAAATACAAGTAATTTATAAGCACATCTTTAAACACCTTTGTAAACTTTAAAAATTTGTACTTAAACACCTTTTTAATACCGTAGCCAACCTACCATTAAAGTTTTACTACGTACAGGTTTTAAGTGCAAAATTCAAAATTGTGATTTGTTTGAATGGTGTGAGAAAATGTTTGTATTAAAATTATAATATTTTATTAAAACATTACCAAAAGAATTGTTTTGATACTGATCAAAGCATGATGAGTTGATAAAAGTAAGTCCATATCAACTTTTGTTATAGAGCATATCAACTTTTGTTATAGAGCAATTTCAAGTCCAAGTAATTTCTTGCTGGGTCTATAAGCTTGATTTGCTTGATTGGAGATGAATTTCATGGAAATCAAGCATATAATTTGCTTGAACTCTGAGATCCACAACTATATAATGTTGTTTTTCTGTAATTGCATAATTCTAGATCTAACTTAGAGGAAACATGAAATAACCCTCCTTTTAATGTAGTTATTTTTAAAGATTATGAAAATGTCATCAACAGTATTCATCAATTTCATAATAATTTATAGCATCGTATATTAAGTAAATCAAACAAACTCTTAACACGTTCAATGCGTTACGAGCTCCCAAGGTCTTGTTTTATACTGTGCTACCTTTAATTAATCTATAGCATAGTATAAAATGTTTTCCTAAAATCTGAATTTGATCATTTCACTTACAGTTATTAACATAGAGAAATAAAATAATAGTTAGAAGAAGCTCTTCTTTTGCTTAGTATTTTAGTAATTACAGCAAGCATTGTAAATGATGTATATATTGTTACCTTGTAAATCATGGGACATGAGACCTATGATCCCATAACCCACCATATGGATCACGTCACAATATATGTAAAAGCATTGAACGTGTTAACATATTATTTTTCCTAAAGAAATAACACAGTTATTAGTTGAATTTTATTTACATACTAATCTGTCCAAGTATGAATAAACTTTTAGTGTAGCAAAATAAAACTTATTAATTGAACTATGAAATAAAAGCTAAAACATTACTACATTAAAAAATATCAATAACATTGTTTTGACATATAGGATATTGTCTGTCAGTATTTCTTTTGTATTTATGTGCCAATGGTGCCAACATTTTCTTGTGAGTATATTTTTGGACTCATGTAGGGTATTTTATTTACAATGGAATATCCCAACCGTGTGTTTAAATGAACCAAAATTGCAATCAAAGATTGAAAATCCCTAAATTTATTTCTACCTAAGTTAATTTAAAAATTCATTTGAATGAGTTTGGTTCCAACATATTAGTTTCTCTTTAGTTATTCTAAATACAGGGCGTTTCAAAAAGGACTTTACAACTTTGAAAATTCATATAAATTTTATCAAACAAGGTACAGAGCTGGTTTTGGTGTTATTTTAAAGGAAAAAACTTCAAGTTTTTTTACCTTAAACTAAAGATGTTCTATCTGGCTTCCGTTGGTTATTCTGCAGACATCCCATCGGTAGTCGATTTCTTCCCAGACTCGCACTAGCATTTCAGGTCTAACTTGCTCAGCAGCAGCGTAAATTCTTGCTCTAAGTTCAGGTAGAGTGGTCGGCAAAGGAGGTACGTACATCATATCTTTTATGAAACCCCAGAAGAAAAAATCTAGCGGTGTCAGGTCTGGGGAACGGGGGGGGCCATGCAATTGGTGCATCACGGCCAATCCATTGACCTGGGAAGCGGTCATTTAGAAAATCCCGGACGTCAGTCAGATAGTGTCGGTCATCCTCATCGATCTGTGGTATTAAAAATTGTTGCAACATATCAAGGTACACTATCCCATTGATGGTTCTCTCTTGGAAAAAAAGGGACCGTACACTTTCCTCTTGCTCAATGCACAAAAAACGTTCACTTTAGGGCTATCACGAACATGTTGTAATATTTCATGTGGATTGTCGCTGCCCCAAATCCTACAGTTATGTGTGTTTACCTTGCCACTTAAGTGAAAAGTGGACTCGTCACTAAGATTATGTTGTCCAAGAAATGTTCATCATCATCCACTCGATTTAACATATCCATACAGAAGTTCCTACGGGCAATCTTATCAGTGTCTTTAATTGCTTGTAAAAGCGAATATCGGTATGGTTTCAAGTGCAAACATTTTCTTAACACACGCCAAACCGTCTTATGTGGAACTTGCAGCTGACGAGATGCACGCCGGGTCGATTTCGTAGGGCTATTTACAAAACATTGTCTCACTTGCTCAACGACTTTGTCAGATGTGCTTGGACGACCTGAGGAATTTTTATGTTTCACTGAGCACCCTGTTTCTACAAAACAACTATGCCACTCATAAATTGTAGGCCTACTAGGAGGATCTTTAGCGTACTTGGTACGAAAATTACGCTGAACTGTTGTCGCAGACTTCGATTCTTCAAACCAAAAACACACAACTAGCACGCTCCGGTCCAGTGAAGGCAGCCATGTTAAACGTAACTGTCACTAGCGCTTGTGCGGCGCGATTAGGCACTAACGGACTACGCGAGTCAAAACTTAAACTATTTCATTTAAAACAACACCAAAACCAGCTCTGTACCTTGTTTAATAAATTTTATATGAATTTTCAAATTTGTCAAGTCCTTTTTGAAACACCCTGTATAACAAATATTTATTATTGAATACTTGTGACCTCCTGAACTAACCCAACTTTGAGCAATTTTATCCATGCTAAGTACACGACTTGGCGCCCCTCTGTATTCACTGATGTTATAATGTCCATGCAGTTTTTTAAAAAATAAAGTAATATCTCAATAATCATTACAGATGTTTTCCTTGTTGTTTATATTATATATTTCTGGTTGTCTCAATCATGATCTGTTGTACTGGTAAATGCTCTATTTCAGGGAATCACCTCTGTGTCTCGGTTATCAACAACTACATTCCTCGCTCAGAAGTGGATTATTACACAGTACCCCAGGGTCTTGAAACAGAACCTAAGTTGGCTCCAGCTTTGGCTAGTTCAGTTCACAAATTTTCAATGCAGGTAAGTGTTGTGTGTGGGCACCCGTGGGTGTGTGGGTAGTGATAACCCGACTTACGTTATCAAAAAAAGTTGGTCCAAAATAGAAACAATTAAATGAGTTGGTTTTAATAAAAGAAAAATTAAAATCAGTAGGTATAACACAAACCGATATTTAAAATAGAAATACATCTAGAACAAATGTTTTTTATTAGAAAATTTATCAGCGATTAGTCAGACTGGGGAAAAAGAACTAAAACAACTTGGTATAGTGAAAATTGATCATTCCAAAATCCAACTCATTAAAACAGCATTGATTGTACTTTTACCATGTACAAATATTTATTAAATCTTTTTTACTAATAAAAATAATTATAACATATTAATTTATAAGAAATTAACTGGCCATGGTTATAAGTATTTATGCCCAGTTTAAAAAGAAAAAATTAAAATAAATACATTTCAGTCCAGCAGCTGGAAAAGAAACACCTTACACGAGGTGTGTTTTTTAATTATGGGCCATTTGTTTGTATTCATTTGCGCGGGGAATGAGCACTTGTGTTGTGTCCTATTTTATTCGTAGCATTGTACCTAACCTGTGTACAGTGTATGTATAAGATTATCGAATCGCTCGCTCCTTGTTAAGTTCGCTTAGTGAAACAGTCTTTGTCGACAAAAAGCATGTGCAGACATTCACCGGCAGATTTCTGAAGTTTATGGTACCAATGCCACGAGCGAAGGAAAAATGCTTAAGTGGATTCGAGTCCTTTTCCTTTTTTTTCATTGAATGCTTAAAAGCATTCAAAGATGGCCTCAACAATGTCTATGATGAGGTCCGATCTTGTTGATAAAATTTTTTCTGATAACTTAAACTGTAAGAAACTGTGCTTTCATTTGGTCTCTCAACTTCTGATGGAGGAGCATAAAAAGAATCGAGTGTTTCTTGAATTTTCCGACTCATTATGAAACACAAGGTGATGGCATGCTGAATAAAATAGTAACTGGAGACGAAACGTGGGTTTCTCATTTCATTCCTAAATCAAAGCAATAAAGCATGGAATGGAGACACACACAATATCCCATAAAGGCCTAACAGATCTTGTCCTAGTTCAAGATCATGACGTCCATGTTTTGGGATAGACATGGTGTTTTGCTGGTTGACTTCATGCGACGAGGATTGACCATAAGTGCAGAAGCTGCTAAAAGAAGTGAATATAGTTTCTGTACGATAATTCAAGACCTCACACTGCCGCTCGCACCCAAGCTGTATTGGCTCTTTTGGCTGGAAAGTTTGGAACAACACACCCTACAGCCTTGACTCTGTGCTGAACGACTTTCACCTCTTCCACCTTCTCAAACATCACTTGGGGGGGGGGGGGCAGCTGTTATGATGATAGAGACAAAGTGAAAATGGCAGTGAATTCTTGATTATCAGAGCAGGCAGCAAGTTTTTATAAGGAAGGTTTCTAAAGGGTTAACAAAAACTTTGAAACTATGTAGTAAAATAGAAAATAGTATGTAGATTCCAAATATAAAAGTAGTTTTTTTTTTCAAATTTCCTGTTGTATTTGTATTTATTTCCTAACAGTACTTAAAAACCAGCCTTCCTATTTGGTATATATACAGCTCCCTAAAGTGTATACAAAATAAAACTTAAGTGCATTGGTTTTATGAGTAAGATGTTGTGCTACAAAAAAAAAAAATAAATTATAAATTAAGTACTTCTAATAGATAAATTAATTATATGTTTTAACAGTGTACTAAACTATTAGTTTCAAATTGTTATTGAATCACAAAGAAGCAATAAAAAGTTAGAGTTCTTGATTGGATTGATAAAATCTCTATTGAAAAAAGAAAATATCAAGATCGAAGGTTTCTACAAAATCCTCTCAAACTTAACTATTATTAATAAATATTTTGAATTTCAATTTAGGATCTGATATTGTGCCTAAACCAATTGATTACTATTGTAATTTATTTATAAAAAATATATTTTCTACTTCAATATTCCATGTAACTCTGATATCTGTCATATATCAAAATATCTATTTATCCATTGCTATGAGATTGAACATATAGCTTGCAAATATATCAATATTGGTATCATATTTTAAATTTGCTGTTGTAACCAAAATCCGTTCTCAAACTCTTAGCCTGTCTCTGTGAAACTGTGATTGTAAAATGAATTTTGTGTAATCTTGGATTTGGAGAAAATTACTTTGTTGGGTGTTGCATATGATATTAGAACAAATATTTTCTATTTGTTTTATACGTGGGTGTCTAGGTGAATATGCACCCAGTACGTATAGCACTGAACCTGCAACCTAATCTAGTAGGAAGTCTGGACCCTCTGCGGCTTGTCCTGACACTTATGAGCGACCACGAGATGAGACGGAAAGAAACTAACGAAGTCATGTCCTTCAAACTACACTATCTTGCTGGTGTAGTAGCTGAAGTGGCCAAATGCAGGTGAGCTTAAAATAACTTTCCTAAAGATAACACTTTGCTGTTATACTAGTTTTAATAATTAATTAATATTGACTTGTATTTTACATTTTATTGTTAAAATTGTGCATTTTTAGGTTATGTATTTAGGGTACTACAATTTATTTATTTATTTATTTTGTTTTTTTTTTGTAACCTGAGTTAATATTTTTCCAATTCAAAATACATACACATGTAATTGTATAGGTTACTAAGTTAGGGTAATTCCCAACATACAAATAAAATGTTTCTGTTGCAAAAAAAAGGTAATTAAGAATATGACCAGATATGGTCTACTAGAACATTGCGAACTACTCTGTTCACAAGACTGAAAATTCTCACTGTTTCCATAAATCTGTCATAAATGTTTTATGTATATATATAGTATATAACACAGTACTGTACACTAAATCAAACTTGTAAATTTTAAATAGACCTGAGATGGAATTCAGGTTTCTATAACACCTAATAGAGAAAGGGATTGATATCCCCAGACACAGGCTCAGTAAAACTGATAACTCTCCAAGTAAATTCAGTAATTTTCTTCAAACTTTCTCTGTTAGGTCGAACCATTCCTTGAAATAAATTTAAAACAATGTTGTATGATTGGCTTACTGAAAATCTGTATTATTCAATAGAAGATTCGACTTCTTATCCAGCCATTGTTACTAAATTTGTTTGGAAATTGTGTGTTGCTGCCTGATTTGTATTAATTAATTTATGGTTGTAAATATTTCTGCTGATTAAAATAATATTCTAGGTTTAGCCCATTCATTTTTAAAAACTTTTTAATGTTCTGCATAACTCAGTGTGAAACTCTATATCTAGGAAGAAGTGTGGTTTAGTATTTTGTGTCTTGTTGAGCCGAGGAATAAGCTAATAAATACTGAAATAACTAAAGTACATATTACTGCTGTGGTGGGACACCTTCACTGTTCATTATGAAGGGGTTAAAAATAGAACAACTTCAAATGTGGACTAGGAATAAAATAGTGCTGATGAAACTGATCAATTTTTTAACTTGATCATCAAAACAAATTAAATGTACAACTGTATGTATTGTTTGAAGATGCAGAAAAAATACCTATTTATTTAAATCATTCGTAAATAGGTAATCATTCGTAAACTAGTTATTAAATTTGTTCTTTTTATAAAATCATCTTTGATAAAATACAAAACCGATATTTTTTTTTAGGCAAGTAGAGAGGGAAACTTCATCCGATCCAGTGGAAACGTTTGCCCGCAAAGTTTTACGAAGTGTTCGTGGACGTGAGTACCTTGAAAGATTTGTGAGAGATTGTGTCAGAGAGTTCCCTCATAGAGAATGCACAATATTTAGGCAGGTTAGTATAATTTTATTAGTTGAAGTTATTTTATTAGTTTAAGCCATTATAAGAGGCCTTATTTCTCTTGTATACATTCAGTGTTTTTTCTATATTTTTTTATAAAATTTAAGTTACTATGACCTTGATTATATTATAATTAATCAAAATGTTATTTCATTATAACAATTTTTCGGTTTTTCCCTTCCAGTTCTATTATACATGAGGCATTTCAAAAATAATTTTGAGGTTAAAAAATGGATGATATTCTGGAGACATTTGGATTAACACATTTCTGAAATATGTAAACGATTATCATACAATAAAAAAATACTTTAAATAATTTAAGTAATCTCTAGATTACCATAAATCTTTATCAATGTGGATGTAGTAGTTGTAGTTATTGTTATGAACCAAGGCAGAATGTTTCCAAACACTTGAATGCTGAGACTGTCTTTTGACAAGTCTGTGAAACTTCCAAAATGCTAATCTTTTTGGCCCATTATTTTGGATCTAACAGCATTCTATTTAATCACTCTCTCTTTTCCAATCAAAATCATAGATTTTTATTGTAATTTGAAGAATAAGAGACAGTACAATATTCACGTAAACATTGATTTTCATTTAAACTTTAGTACAGTATAATAAAGTTATGAAACGCACAGCAAGTAATTTATTCACATGCTACTATTCTGTCTTAATACAACTCAAAAAATATATATGGTTTTTTTGTTTATATGGTTAGTAACAACACTGTCACTCGCACAGACTGATTGTTCAGTCAGTAATGGTACCTTGCCGGTTGCTGTATGTTGTATGTTATATCAAGAAACAAAAGAGTTGGAGCATGTTTTGTGATGAAAATTCACGTGCCTGCCAACCTAGATGTAACATTGGGTGGTAAAATATCAACATGTACCACCAATAGAGTTAATAAGTCTACAAATTTAGTATGCTTTTATAGTTTTGTCACAAAATGTTTTGTTTATTGTTGCAGAATCTGATATTGCAGTAAAATTTGTACTGGATAAACTTTTACTTACTTTTACTTTTACACAGGACGTTTACGAGCCTCTGGGGCAGAAATCAGAATTTTCCCAGGGTTGAGATTGGTGCCAATCGATTTCTCGTGGTCGAAAACCCCCCAAAAAATTATAAATCCTTGGAGTCAAATAAAAATTTGTCCAGATGCTACTTGTTTTAGATAATTAAGATGTTAAACATACACATAATATTAAAATTATATTATTATTTTCGAATAAAGTACCTACTATTTTGTTGTGTTATTAGAAAACTATGTTTGAGAACATTTCAACTATTGTATATTAATAGAAAAAACAAGATGAATATGGTCCAATTATGCGATTAAAATAATTGTTTAATTTATAGTTTTTAAGTTATTAGAAATGTGCAAAGTACTGCCAGCATTCTTCAAATAAGTAGGACACTAGAATTCAAAATGAAAAAGTCATTAATAAATAGCTCACTCACAAGAAAATGAGAGCTCATGGTTTTTAGTGAACATCCTCAAAATGTCCCTGTTTGGAATAGAACCAAACATCCTTTAAAAATAAGGATGGATTATATTTTAGTCTCAAGAATGTTTGATGATTCACCTGTCCAAGGGAAATTCCCTATGTGGACGTTATGTGATGTAAAATAAATAAATAAATTTGTCAAAATATAAATTCTGAGTGCTGAACTAAAATATCAGCTACCGCTTATTTTGGTCACATAAGAATATTTGTCTTCTATGTGATTAAAACTACACGACTATTACAATAATAATAATATTTTATTGTCTGTACAAATAAATTGCAGAGACATTAAATATATATATCTGTGTATGGTCTTGTAATAGTTATGCTATATGTAAACTTGAATAACAAACTAAAAAATATCTATAGTTACTGATGGTAATTTATTCCAGATGGTGACAACGCTAGCCAAACCAGATGCACCACCTGCACTCAACGTTATTTGTTCTTTGGTGTGTCCACGCATGTTTCCTGACAGTGAAGGAACAGTTTGTGCTACCTGTGGGGAAGAGGCTGCCTGTAAGAAATGTTCCAAGTGCAAGAACATTCAGTATTGCGACCGTGCTTGCCAACGTTTACATTGGTTTGTACACAAAAAGGAGTGTCTCAGATTATCTACCAATGCTACAGCTAAAGAGGACAACAACTGAACTGTGCTGGAGTCCTTAATTGTAAATTATTTGTGTTCAAATTAGTTATATATTAGTATATTTAAGTTTTTTCAAAATAAGTTTCCAGTCAACGACCAATAAACCTAAAAAGAGGCAAAGAGAAGAGTTATCTTAAAAATGCACCAAAGAGTAATGAGAGTTTTCTTTTAAATAAAGGTGTTTTTATTTAACTAGTCATATTACTTTATTTTTAAAATGCTGCTGAAAAAAGTCCTCCAAGACATAGGCTGGGTGGGAGGGCCTTTCAAGGCATACACTGGTGGGTGGGACTCATCAAGACATACTCTGGGTGGGAGGATCTTTCAAGATGTATGCTGGTGGTGTGACGTCATTCATCAAGACGTCTGTGGTGGGTACGAGACTTGTCAAGACATATACTGGGTGGGAGGGCCCTTCAAGATATACGCCGATCAAGACATCCGTGGTGTGTAGGAGGGCCCATCAGAACGTAGCCTGGCAAGTTGGACTCATCAAGACATCCATGTTGGGTGGGACTCATCAAGATGTACACTGGTGGAAGGCCTTTTAAGACATAAACTGGGTGGTTGGATTCATCAAGACGTACGCTAGGTTGCTGGGACTCGTCAAGATGTACGTACACTGTGTGTGTATGAGGGCTTGTTAATATGTACTCTGTTGAATGAGGGAGTATTATGAATGCATCTACTCCACAAGCATACTAGCCACTTAATCTATTTGTCTATTCATCTCTTTATAAAGGTAACATTTTTACTGGAGTTGGGTTGATTGTAATTGTAAAAAGAAACTATTTTGCTCACCTTTTTCCAACAAATTTTAGCAAAACAATTAAAATTATTTTAAGGATATTTACTTAAAACTGTATGAATATCAAAGTAAATTATTGTGGACCCAAAGTCCCAAAACTTGAAATGTAAATACTAAAAAGCTTGTTACAACTCTATTAATCATGAACATATTGTATATCAGCATAAAATCATTCTTTTTCTCAAATCTTGAATGCAAAACTCTAATTGTCTTAAATATTTATACTAAACAATACTAATTATGCGGTGTCAAATAAAAATACTTTACCATTAGGTCTTACTAAGTAAATGTAAATCAGGTTATTAACGTCAAGAATCAAGAATGTTATTGTCTAAAAACAAATATTGCATGATAAAGTCAAATACTGTCATGCAAGGTTGACAAATGGTTGGAATTTAATTTTCCCCATAAATCTACGATGTGGAGGCAGCTTGACAAAAGACTGAAACAAATCACATAAGAGTACCGTTATACGTCTAGTATGAATTTTTTTATTTATTTCTGAACTCAAAATAATGTATATATGGACAAAATAAAGTATTAATTAAATACTGAATGTTATTGATATGTGATAAATTTATTACAAAATAAATGAAATAATAAATTGAAATAATGAAAATTTATTCCTTTAAAAAAAGTAAAACACAAAAACAATGACAATGTAGGAATAGAAAGTTGACCACAGTATCCAGTATTTGTGGCCAACGTTAATTCTAAAAAAGCACAATACAAACAATTTAATTGTGAGTCCAGCAGCAAAATAAAAAACTCGCACTCCGTGGCGCCTGTGTTGAAGCAAAGAACCAAAAAACATAGTAATAAAAATTATAACATAATAACATTAATTTAAAAAGGAAAAATTACAATTAGTAATTAAAGTTCTTACTTTAATAATTAATATCATATAGGCCTACTTGCTTAAACAGTATATCATATAAGACTCCTTCCAAAGTATATACAAATAAACAACTAGAGTAGGCAGGTAGTAAACTTAAAAGATATATATCTAATTAATTAATTATGCAAGAGTAGCATTTAGAAAGGACACGTCATCATTAGAAAATAGCCAATGTTTTGTTTGATTTAAAAACGAATTTAAGTTAGAACAAGATTTAATATAACGTGGCAATTGATTAAAATACTTAGGAGCAACATACTGAAAAGACTGTTTAAAATTAGATTTATTGACTTTAGGTAACCTAAATATTCTTTGGAAATTACTTCTTGTTTGGTAAGACAGGTTTTCTGTACCAGTGTTGCCACTTCTAATATAAAATAACTTTAAGACTTTGTACACAAATAAGTGGTTAATGGGTAATATTTTCAGATGACAAAACAAAGGGTAGGAGCTCTCTCTTTTGCGACAGTTGAGTATTATTCTTACAATATGTTTTTGGGATACTCTGAGTTTTTCCAAATAGTTTTTGTAAGTTCCCCCCCAGCATTGTATACCGTATTGTAACCTGGAATCTATTAGAGCAAAGTAAAGCATTCGTAATAGACTGGGTTCACAAAAATTCTTCAAAAAATAAAAGGTTCTGATCGAAAGTTTGATTTTCTTATGTAATAATGAAATGTGGGGTTGCCAATTTAGATTTTCGTCTAAGTTAAGACCCAGGTACTTAAACCAATTATTTTTTTCTATTACTTCACATTTGCAACGTATTGACGCACAACTCAAGTTGTGAAATATTAACTCTGCAGGAAATTCAAAACTATTAACTAAACTAAAATTTACATATCTTGTTTTTTTAACATTCATTATCATTTTGTTCTCACAACACCATACTCTTAATAGTTCTAAATCTTTATTTATATTCTCCCAGATATCATTAATATTTTTCTCTGAATAAAAAAAAGCAATGTCGTCCGCAAAAGCACTTTTTTGACCTTGAAAGGATAGTTCCAGTAAATCGTTTATAAAAACTAAAAATAAGGTAGCTGATAGCACTGATCCTTGGGGTACACCAGCTTGTACAGTTAGTGGTGTGCTAAAATGATCAGCAATTTTGACTGTTTGGACTCTATTACTTATAAAACTGTTAAACCAATTGAGCGCAGTTCCCCGAGCTCCAGCTGCTTCCAATTTTGACAGTAATACATTATGATCGACAAGATCAAAAGCGTTTTTAAAGTCTATAAAAAGACCCGTTACTTTTTTATTTGTGTTAAAACTGTTGTAAATATTTTCTGTAACCGATAATAATGCATCCTCCGTTCCCATTCCTTTTCTAAAACCATATTGAGACGGGCTGAAAAAGTGTATGCTGTCTAAATACTTTACGAGTCTGGTCCTCATTATTTTTTCAAAGATTTTAGAGAATATGGCTAATAGACTGATTGGTCTTATATTGTCAATTTTAATAGAAGTATTATTTTTAAATATTGGAACTATAGTACTCATTTTTAGTTTATCAGGAAAAACGCCGTTCTGAAAGCTTAGATTTATAATGTGAACCAAAACTGGAGCAATCGTTTCCGCTGTCTTTTTTACGAGGTTAACGGTTATGCCATCAAAACCAGTTGATTTTTTGTTTTTTAGACATTTAATAGTGATCAATACTTCAGTTATATTAGTTGGCATTATTAAAAAAGAGTGGCGACATTGTTGATAATGCCCCCGACGGCAGACTGTCAACGGTGGCAGTGCCGACAGTGCGGGCGGACCGGGCCTGACTCGACCTTGGACTGCGATAAGGTGATCATTGATACTATCAGCCACAAGCTTGGGATCGTTGACAATCTCACCATTGCACAGCTCAATTTTATCAACATTTTTCCCTACTGTCGAACCTATTACGTTATTTATTACTTTTCAATATTGTGAAGAATCGCCATTACAGTTTTTAATCTTATTAGTGAAAAATGCATTTTTTTGCTGAATCGATTTCTTTTCTTAATTTATCACAGAATGAATTGAAGTATAATTTGAAAAATTGGTCGTATGGGCGCTTTTTATAAATTCCGTATAGTTTTTTTCGTTTTTTTAATTTAAAAAGTAAATTTGCATTTAACCATGGGCTAAAATGTTTAGCTTTAGTTAGCTTGTCTCGCTTATGAATTAGTTTACAATTATTCAGAGATTCTGTCAGAGTCTTGTGGAACAAATCATAACTTATGTTTACATCGTTTGTTGACAAACAAAAACTCCAGTCTGCTTCTTTCAGCCTATCCGCAGCCAAACTCAAATCGTATACAATGTTGTCTGGCATTTGTTTACTTACTACCAGTCTATTAAACTTAGAACTGCAGCTGAAATTCAAACCCAACAAGCAATGATCAGTAAGACCTATATCAAAAATTACACTTTTAAAGGAATCCATATTTGCATGTCGAACAAAAATGTGGTCAATAGTTGACTTTGTGTTTTCAGTAATTCTTGTTGGGTTATTAATGAGTGAAATAAAACCATTATTGTTTAACACACTAATATAGTTCTGTACATCTTGGCGGCTATTTACCAAGTCTAAATTTATATTTATATCTCCTACATAAATAATGCTGTTGGTTAAATTTTGCAGTCTATTGGAAAGTTCCTTAATAAAATTATTTTCTGAATGACTATGATGTCTATAGAGACAGAGTAACTTAAAATATGAATGATCAATAGTTATATTTAGCAATAAACAATCAGCAGTTTCCATATCCAAGTTTACTTGAGATACATTTATGTTTTGGTCCACAAAGCACAAAATACCCCCAGCTCTATAGCTGTTATTACAATTGGCAAAAATATTGAAACCTGGCAATTTGTAAAAATTTAATTCCTCATCGTTTATCCAAATTTCACTAAGAATAATAAAATTAATTTTCTTTTTGATTTGACTTATTTCTGCAATTAGGTTATTAAAATTTTTCCTCACACTCCTTATGTTAGCATATAGCAGAGAAAGCGAGCCCTTGGATTCAACATCGTAAAACAAACACAAATCATCATAATACACTTTAGAAACCATTATAGTAAAACAAAAACCAAAATTTTAAATTTAAACATTAGCAAAAACGTCATAAGCTTAAAAAGGCTATTCATGATCAAATTAATCTTATGAAATAGTAAACATGGCCTACCCAAGCTTATCAATGTCATCCAAGGTACTCACCCTCTGTACTCTTTCCCTGGAAGCTTTCATAACAAAAAACTTTCCGTCACGGCACCAGACAAAAGCATATCCTACATCCTGACACTTTTTCTTCAGCATAGCTAGGAACTGTTTGTTTTCTGGTGTCAGATGATCATTCACGTACACTCTGCCGGGAGGGAAGGCCTTGCTAATCTTGTATCATGTAATGTCCTTAAAAAAAAATATCCTTACAATGTAAGTGAAAAAAGTATAAATATCATGGCGTTTGATTACGGTAAACCTCTTTTACCCTCCTCAAACCAAAGGAATTCACAAGGGAATGAAAAAATATATGCTACATTAAGTAAAGTAACTAAGACATTAAAGAAACATGTAATATGTCTATATCTAAATTATCAAAATCTATTTTTTATACATATTAGTTAAATTACAAAGCATAATTAGTGATAAACAGACAGCATAATCAAAACATATAATTTTGTATAGTCGTGGCAACAGCATAACATGTTTTATTTTCATTGCCATTCAATTAATTATTGTGTTTTAGCTACATTTTTAACTGGTTGTATTCAGTAAGTCTTCTCACTAGTAACCCGCAATGCTGTAAAGAGCCATTTTTTTGCCAATTTGTACATGTTTGGATTTATTATGTCCAAAAAGTTCATACTTATAACCCTCGTATTATCAGAACTTAAATTTGCTGTTATACCCAGATGATTTTTCTCAATTCTTATTCATTGTTCATTGGTAAGACGCCGATCATCAAGATATGGGCGAATATGAGGGGCGAATGAGTGTAATCATTGTTACTAACTAAGGTCGACTGTCCCTCAGAAAGAACTATTTATTAATAGCCCAATAGCCAGGGCAACTAAGCGCCCTACATTTTTACGTGGAATCCGAACCACATAGTGTTGGTCTGATTTTCAGCTAACTGACAAGCCTGACACTCAGTTCTCTTTCCTACAGAAAAAAAAACTAAGTGACTAACATCCAACATGGACACCTCAGACTTCTCTTAGTAGTGTTCACGTCAATGGCAACCAATGAGCAAACGCTGTGTTGGTATTAAGAGGACTGAGCATAGAGCCCATTGCGTACATTTTCCTGAACACTTTGTCCACAAGTAGCTGGGTTACAGCACTGCACCACCATTAATGGTTAACTTCTTGTACTTAAATTACTTCTCTAGAGGTTTTATTTAATATTTGGTTCTATTTATTGTATGTTTTTATTTACTTCAACATTAATTCAGAGATTTTAACTTTGGTGTAGAATTCAATGACACCTAATTCAAATAAATTGAAAATAACTAAAATGTGTAAATCTGCACACTTTCTCAACAAGGTAGGTATGTACTCAACAACTAGATTATTAAGACAAACCCCTAATGAAATTAAATTTAATAGCAATGTTTATACTAGAAATAATAATATAATAGATGTTATTTTATTTATTTTTTATTCATAAGAAGCCGATCGTCAAGATATGGGCGAATATGGATTTCGAATGAGTGTAGATGAGCGAATGTAGTCATTGTTACAAACTAAGGCCGACTATAACTTAGAAAGAGTCATTAATTAATAGCCCAATGACAAATGAACAGCCGGTGATTATCAGCTGATCCTTCTCAAACTGTAATGACTCTGATTGGGATCAAACTGAGAACCTTTAGCACATGATATGTTGAGCTTGGCCAGTGGGAAGATCATTGGGGGTAGGATAACAAAAATTGATTAATTTTCTATGAATTTTAAATCTTGACTTAATATTAATACTTCTGTATGTAATACAAAGTAAAAATATGCAGTCAACATAAATTCTTGATATGCCATTCAATACATTCATTGTAATAGTTATGTTATTTATAGTTCAAACAATGCTAATAAATATAATGATTATAATTTTTTTACTCATAACTTAATAGCATACTATCAATATTTTGATTGCACAGTTAAAACACCCAAATTATGAATCACGTAGTGTAGTGATTTTTCACTTTGCACTTTTCAGGAGGGATTAGCTGGTTCAAAGAGGCGGATGTTGAATGGTTGTAATACTAAGTTTTGCTCTGAGATGGGAAATCAATTAATATTTTAACTCAGACGCAAGTATTTCATATTTTTGTCCGATAATCATTTTTTCATAGGTTTAGAGAAGATTATGTGCTAGTAGAGACAAATTATTGATGATGGGTGTCAAATTCAACCTTCCTAAAATATAATACAAGCAGACAAATAAATGTTATCCCCCTCATTTGCATATATGTCAAAGGTGCAAAATGCTAACCTTGGATTGTTTAATTCTTTGTATTGTGGCATATGTTTTGTATATACAGGGTGTTCAGCTTCGACTGTCGTAT
The DNA here is from genome assembly GCA_035578905.1 of Stictocephala bisonia. Classification (NCBI taxonomy): domain Eukaryota; kingdom Metazoa; phylum Arthropoda; class Insecta; order Hemiptera; family Membracidae; genus Stictocephala; species Stictocephala bisonia. The sequence continues at coordinate 19,632 of JAQJVL010000804.1, forward strand.
ATTTTAGAGGATTGTTTGTCAGGTCAAAACAAACAAATAATGCCATATAATATGGGTCTTATCTCCATTTGTTTTCTCTCCGTGAGTATGTATGTGTTTTTACAAAAATTTAATATCTCAAAAACTTTCAACAGTAACTCTCTTCAAATAAATAACAGAAAAAAGTTATTTACTAACCGATCTTTTAAATCGGCATACCGTTGAATTTGTCATAATGTAGTCTACAAATATTGTGTCTCAACATTTTTGGGAAAAAAAGTATAGTATTTGTTATATTTGACTTTGAAATTTTTAGACATCCGCCATTTTGAAACTGATAATCTTAGACATTCAGCTTTTTTTAATGAAATGTGTCTTTGTAAGATCAACTTTCATACCAAAATTCAGCATTGTATGTCAAAGAGTTTTTGAGATATTAACATTTTTGTAACAAAAAAACAGACACATAGACAGAAAACGAATCGAGATAGGACACATTTTATTTATCATTATTTGCTTGTATTGACCTGACAAACAATCTTCTAAAATATGCGACATTCAAAGCTGGACACCCTGTATATTACATATAGATTACATATTAATTGCCATATCATTTTTGTAAATCTTAAATTTGATTTTATGTAAGATAATTCAATGCTTATATATGTTTCTGAATAAAGGATTGACGAATGAAATTAATGGTATACATTTTTTCATTTTATATATCAATTATATCCACATGTTTCTCATAATCCTGATCATCACTGTGAGGTAACATAACTCCTTAACCCTTCTAAAACTAGACCAAAAATTGGCAGGTCTGTGAAACACACACTTGTATTTTCCTTGAAGGCTTGGAAACATGCACATCTCCAAATATGTATTTTGTAAGGGTTCCCGTAAGGGTTCCCTCATGACACTGTATACTTAGGTTCCAGTGCAATATGTTATAAAATGTTCACAATAACATTCCTTTTTATCCATGTTAAACACAAAGTGTTTACTACATTATATGAAATGTAGAATCGCCTTTGAAGTGTTAACTTCAGAGGCGATTTTATTTTTATATGTCAAATTTTTTTGCATGTTTTTTAAATTCCCATATGCCCTTATGGCTCTTTTTGCCTTACTTAAGGTCTAAATAAACAAAATTAACAGCCAGATCAAAAACTAACAAAAACGTTTCCTCTTCTTGTAGGTACAAAGTAGCAAAACAGTTGCTATTCCATGCAACTATAATAGAAACACTGATCCCTTCAACTTCCACCTCACATGTCGGACATCGTTTATTTAAGGTGGGCCCTACACCGCTACACCATAGACCAGTGCTACTATTGAGTTGCATGGAGAAAAGTACCAGTCGCAACTGAATTTGTATTGACGATCCTCAGCATTGTACTCGGCCACAGTACAATCTTGCACCACTCATCAAATTCAACACCGAAAGTTTCTTGTTATTTTTTTGCTTTACTAGGCCATGAAGAAACATACATGTACAACAGCTCTGAAGGTTAACCACTCAAATACCTCCTATGGCAAAATTATTTAAGTTTGGAAGGAATGCAAGTTTTCTGTCAGTAAGAGTCTGTATCAGATGCTTAGGCGAAGAAATACTATTGGTAATGAACTTCAGAATATCATTAGGTAAGTTAGAAATGTCCGGATATCTGCTCTAACTATTCGTAGACGCCTCCATGATTGTCAGCTATGTGGTAGGCCCCCCTCTCAGCGCATGGCACAGAGCAGCTAGACTAAGGATTGCTTATGAGCACATGACTTGGACTGAGGCTGATTGGAGACCAGTAATATTCACCGATGAGAATCGCATCAACTTGAGTGCTCCAGATAGAGTGAGCGACTTTGGAGAAGGTAAGGAGACAAGTTTGAGGAGGCCTGCATTTCCCCAAGAGAACCTTTTGGAGGTGGCTCACTTATGTTTCAATGTGGCATAAGTTCTTTTGGTCGCACAGAGATAGTGAGAGTTTGTAATCCAGCACTGAAGGCACGAAGGTATGTTTGGACAACGTCCTTGAATGTCATGTGGTTCCATTTGCTGTTAATGTTGGAGAAAACTTCATCTAAATGCATTACAATATACGGCCTCAATCCGCTGCATTTGAGACCACAGTGACTGAAATGGCCAGCAAGGAGCTCTGACCTCAACATGTGTGGGATAATCTCAAGAGGCAGATTAGAGCACGATCCCTATAAAACCTTGCCAATGTTGAAATCACCATGAAACAGGAATAGCAGAACATACCACAAGAAGATATCCAAAACCTTATTAATGCGATGCAAAGAAGACTATAATCTGTTATCAGAGCCAGGGGAGGGAAGACAAACAACTAGGTAAAGGACTTAACCTTCATTGTATTTACCTGTTTTCTCTCAAATTAGTCGTTTTAGTATGTAATAATAAATTACTAATTTCTTTATTTAGTAAAACTATTAAACCAATGGAATAAGTTGCATTTCACTTTAACTTTCCATATCATTTACATCCAATCAAATTATATACAAGTAAATTTGACGTAAATTATTATAGTTCAGCCGTTCTAACTTTACCTCTGAGGGGAGCACAACATGACAACATTATATATTTTGAGCGCTTGACTCCTTCCTGTCTCACAGCTAATTTGTTTCTGGTATAGAAAAATCACAACTAGAGCCTGATAGTGTTTCTATGTTAAAATTGTCTGATTGACTTCGTTTTTGTTATTTGTAAACAGTAAAAAAAAAGAACTTCCCAAAAATAAACAATGTAAAAAAGTCAATCTAAAATAATATAAGGAATGTAAGATTTTTGAGACTCACAAAATGCAGTAAAGCACAATAAATCAGAATTATATTAAAATGGAAGTTTAGAGCTTAATAAATTTATTTTACACTAATCATGCTTATGTAATTAAGTCAAATTTTTATTCAAATAAATGAAGATGGGGAAAATAGTAGACATAAATGAAGATGGGGAAAATAGTAAACATACGTTCATTCTCATTATTTTCCGTAAACTGAGCTGTCATTATGTCACGTAAATTCTCAGTTTAAAAGGTTATTTTACAATTAACATTTATAATTGAATTCTAAATACATAACACTAAACAAGATATATAATTTTTTATTTTATTCAGTAGCTGAAATAACAAATACTTTACATACTCTCGGATCAAAAAGTATAGATACTCGAGTTTGAGCGTTTACTGCGTTGTAACCAATGCACCTCAAAACATGAAAGTTACATCAACATTTCACAAATTTATTTATACGTATTTACATATAATTTAAAAATTTTTAATGAGATTTTTATTTATCCTTAAAACGGTTTGAGTGAGAAAAGTACCTGTTTTTTTGGCGTTTTTAAGACAACACCTGACTTAAAAAAATTTTAATATGAAAACTACTAGTCCAATCGTTATGAAAATTTAGCAGCTTGTAGACCATATATTTTTACATCTAATTTGTTCATCCCAGAATTTTTACTCAATTAAAAAAAAAGTTGTTGCCTGGGAAAATTCCCGGCCGCAACTGGTTTTCGAGGGCCAGGGGCTGCAGGTGCGCGTATGTTTGAAATGTTGGATGGAAGAGGAATATTTATTTGAAAGAATATTTGACATATTTGAAAGAAACAAAATAATATCATCCTTTTTCCAAGACATCGTAGGGTTTTTTGTAGCCGGATCTACCATTGTGTGGTATGGTGCCTGGTCAAGTACAATCGCCGATTTTTAAGGGAGTAGCCTCAAGACCTTTTCGAAACATTCTGCATAATGTTAAGCGTTCATTTCATTGTGATAATCTCCAGAATTCTTTTTCCCAATAAAACACAATTCAGCTCTAGTTAAAAAACCATCTTCACTGCCAATGTGCAATATTATTATTCTTTTCCCTGCTCCTGATGGTGTCTTGAAGCCTCCTCTCCAACCGTATATTTGTTTAATACATCCTCTGTACTGGTCGTAATTGTTGAAGTTATTTTTCAATGATGTTAAAACGTTCTCTACCCAACCATAAGACATCGTATGGTTTTGTCCACGCCAAGTTTCGTCCGTGAACACAGAGAACAACACAGACAGAACGAGTTAAACCGAGTCCAAACTTGATGAGTAATAGGTCCATTTCCGCAAAAGTATGCCACATTATTGTTTGGGGTAAGTATAACTCAACCAAGAGTGATCGGCCTATGACTCGCCTCCACTAGCGCACCAGCAGCCCCTGGCCCTTGAAAACCAGTTGCGGCCAGGAATTTTCCCTGCATAGCGGTACCGATTTCACGCGTCACTGCACCGCTTCAATTACACCTAAGTTTAATTTTTTTAAGACCTCGTATCTAATTTATGGTTTAATATTGTGTTTGTATGTATCAAGACCTACATTTTAAGCCTTTATTAAATTTATACCTTCAACCAATCAAAAAATAAAACAATTTTACAAAATTTACAACAACTTATTTTAATTAAATAAAAATTCTGGGATGAATAAATTAGATGTAAAAATATATGGTCTACAAGTTGTTAAATTTTCATAACGATTGGACTAGTAGTTTTCATATTAAACATTTTTTAAGTCAGGCGTTGTCTTAAAAACGCCAAAAAACAGGTACTTTTCTCACTCAAACCGTTTTAAGGATAAATAAAAATCTCATTAAAATTTTTTAAATTATATGTAAATACGCATAAATAAATTTGTGAAATGTTGATGTAACTTTCATGTTTTGAGGTGCACTGGTTACAACGCAGTAAACGCTCAAACTCGAGTATCTATACTTTTTGACCCAAGAGTAAGCATGTGGACAGACGATATGAGTGAGTTGGCTCAATGGTTCCACTGGACACTGGCATAGATCGTAGCATGGTGCGTAACGGTTCCTAAATAGCACACCTTAACTTCCACAATGGGTCGTAGTGCTGACTGTTAGTCACAAGCCTGTTCCTGTGATCAGTGCCAAGCCGACGGCATGCAACAGACTACAGTCTGCCATCCTTATTTGCATCCACATATGTGTTATGTGCAGTACAGTCTGATTGTGGATGTTCCAGTTAGTTTTCAATTCTTGTTAATGTAATATAAGTATAGAATTTGGTTCAGTCTTTCAATTTAATTTTAATTTCTTTTCGCATCAATATTGGAATCTATTTTTGTAATAACATTTAAAACCATACATTATGTTCTTAAAATCAAATGTGTATTAAAAATACACTGTTGTTAATACTTCAATTTCGAAAAATGTGTTCCATACCCAATTGCCCCCCAAAACTTAGTTCTATTTATGCCACATTGTTAAGTACTATAGTAAAATTAATAACCGGATCTAGAGTAATGTGATTGCTTGCTTGGCGAGTATTCAGTGCTATTATCTTCTTGGAGACTTCCACGCTTATGATGTAGTGTAAGTTGTTAGTGATTTTACTTAAAAGTTATTCGGTATATAGTTTTGTAGGTTAGAAAATTAATCAACTATATTAATTTAGTTGAATTAAGAACAAATATATTGAATTAAGAAAAAGAGAGGAACAATATATATATATATATATATATATATATATATATATATATATATATATATATATATATATATTCCCTCTCTTTTTACAACTAAAAATTATTTGTGTTTTGCTTTAGAACAATTTTATCTTTGAAAATAAATATACACTGATCAACACTCAAAGTGGAATACTTACATTTTTAGTGATAATTTAATTCTCATACTTGCCTGCTTGCTCTGTAAATGACATAATTTACAGAAGACAAATTATGCCACCTAAGGTATTTTTTAATCAAAATTACTTAAAAAATCAAATTAAATACAGTGACATAAAAACTAAAAGTAGCCTACTACGGAAATGTTGCAGAAATTACTGTTTTATATCCTATTTTATTTCAGTAGTGAACTCTCGTCCTCACCTTTTTAGTTCCTACAGTCTTCTTAGCATAGAGTTAATATTGTCTAGAACCGCTTCTTTTGAGGAGTGCAAAATTCCATAACAGTCTGTTGAAATTCTTCAAAGTTGTGAGGGGGGGGGGACAGCACAACCCCTGATTTCCCTCCAGACATCCCATTAGTTTTGTATAGGATTGATCTGGCAATTGTACAGGCCTCAGCATATGGCGCATTGCATGTGTATGAAAAAAAAGATTAATCACCCTTGAACTATGGGGTGTGCACTTTCATCAATGTATTTGAGCTCTTTTCCAAATATCATAGTGTTCCACTTCGAGTGTTGGGCATTGTAAAACTAATATGTATATTCATGTTGAGAACAATATTTTGTGTTTTGTATACAGTAATTCTGGCCTATAATCCGGCCCTGCGCCAATTCAGCCCCCTCAGTAATCCGACCAGTAGACAAAGGCAGTCTGGGAATACCTGTGTTATCATTCAAGTCATTGTGTGTTCATGTGTATGAGAGAGAGAGAGGGGAATAGCTGGCCCAGGAATATAAAATAAACAATGTTATTGTTGTCAACTAATTAGTTGGGAGACCGCAACTGTTATAAATAACATTTTTTTGCACATATTTTGGGTAAAGGTAGTCTGTGTGGGAATGGAGCAAGGTGAGGTCCAGTTTGTTTGTTATCAGTGGGGCTGGATTCTACTATATTATATCTTGAAACATCACTTCATTCAGTTGTGTCAGTTCAGTTTATCGCTACTCTGTGTGCGTGGAGTACACAACTGTTTTAAGCTTTTTAACTTGTTTTTCATGCATATGTTATATTATAACACCGTTACAACTGTTGTACCGTACTTTTCTTACTTTGAAAATATTGTATATCTTTATTGTCAATATTGACTTTTTTAATTACAATATAAATTCTACTTTGTAATTTAAGCATGTAATTCAATTGAACTCCAGTAATTTGGCTTTTTTACTAATTCAACACAAACCTGGTCTGAATTGTGTCAGACGAATGAGGGACCACTGTATCTTGGATGATGCATTGCTAGCTCAGTACATAAATAGTGTCTCAATAAACAAAATCTAAAAACATTTTTATGGTGTTTCATTTCTAACCATGCTATTATATGTAATTATTTTATGCAACATAACTGAATTTTACATTTTTTATATAAACAATTATTTAACTATGGTTTATAACATGTTATATTTTAGATTATTTTGTATTTTCTTAAATAAAATGACATTTAATATAAAGAAAGTTATATTGCACTGAGAGGTAAACTTTCTTTTATTCAGTCTTTTGTCGGCTTAGAGAAGGATGGTTTAAATTATAAGCTTCTTTATATTTCAATACAATATACCTTTTAAAGAATTATAAAACAATTTTTTATTTATAAATTTAATTTACAACGTGACTTAATGTTTTGTTTATATACATCAACTGCACAAATGATACATTAGTATTTACAGGCTTTATACACTATGAAGATTATTAAAAGTTCCATAGGTCGTAAGTATCAAATATAAGACCAATATTTACAAAAATAAATTATTCATATAGTAAATTGTCAAGACACAACTTGATTATTTAATTTTAATGAATTGTACAACTTATTATGTCCTTATTTATTTTAATTCTTGTCGATGATATGGTTTCAAACCATCCTGTATATTTATTTAAAAACTTAAAATGATGATCTACAATGATTTAACTAATAATTTCTGACAATACATCTATTTTAAAGAAAATTAATAGTAAAATAAATAAACTATAATACTTAAGACTTGTATTAATAAAGCTACAATAAAAAAAATCTATCAACAATAAGTAAACAACAAATATACAACATTTTTAAACTATCCAATAATATATTATATCACAATTGTTTTCTATAGCCTAAATAAGTATGGGTTAGCACTCAGATCAATTTGGTATCTGCAATATACGTTGTGACATCAAACAACGTGTGTATTACCACTGTTCCTCATCAGAGGCATCCCATTAATATTGGCAGCTGTGTCTCCTGCCTCTATCTGCTCCTTCAAGAGCTCTAACTCCCGGATGCCAGATGCTGTAACTTCATACTTGTGCGTCACCAGTGACCGGTAGAAGTGGATGGCAAATACCAGGAAAATGACCAGCACAGGAATAAGGATTATACAAGCTGACCATGCAGCCTCTTTAGAATAGTCGTAGAATTTAACCCAACAGAGGATGGCAATCTCAAAGAGGAATAGGACAAGGCCGAGCAGTGTAGAGAAAGCCCAAGCTGTTTCAATATACCTGTTAATCATCAACATGCAACATGATTAGAAAAGACTAGTGCCTAATACTGGAAAACTAGTGTTGTTACTAATTTACTTGACTATACTTATTAGCTATAGCCAAAAGAAGTCTACCATACGTAAGTATAGTAATTTGAAGAATAGGTAAAAAATAACAGTTGTTAATAGTCTGTGGGAGTTAAAATTTGGAAATAAATTGTGAGGAGTGAATTTACAACTTCTACCCAAAATCTAAAAGTTCACTAATTTTGTTTTAGAGGTAGGTATAAAAAAAACCTTTTATTGCTCCATAAAGTTAAAATACTTTCCCTTAAAGTAAAAAAAGGTGAATAGTGTTTAATTTATTAATATAAGTTCAAAACCCATCAACATACAAAATTTCAATTCAAATATAACAATAGAAAGGAATCAATTCAAATTCTTAGCTTGATAAAAAGGAAGTGCCTTGGATTTTCTTGTAAAGAAAGAACGTTGATAATCTGTCACAAGATACTTCCACAGTTCTTATAGTTCGACAAAGGTCGTTACAACATGACAGTAGCCCTCCGTAATGGTTAGCCACATATTTAGCAAAGCTATATGTAAATATTGTTAAAATGTAAGCTGAAAGTGAATTTTCTTTAGGTTAGTGATTTACTATTCATTACTTTGATCAGCATTTTAAGAAGTTTTAAATTACGATCAATTTAATACAGTTCTAGCATCACTTTATTGATTTTGATGAATATAATTTAACCATTTATACCATATATACCAACTGCCAAGTTATGGGTGGATATGGATTGAAAGAACTTGTCATTAATTAGCAAATACATTTTTTTTTTTACTTGTTGCGATAGAAAAGGGCACCTCTAATATATGAGACAAGGCTTTAACCAAACTAAGCTGCTGGCCAATCATTGTGCAAAAAATAAGGGGGTTTTTATATTTATATGTAGGTATTATGAAAAAAAGAACGGTTTACTATCTAAATCAACAAAATCTGAATCAAGAAGGTAAATCTAAGTAAAATTTAAATAACATAAGAGTTAAAGATACTATTCAGACATAATAGTTTTCAACACAAAAAAGACTAATTAATCAAAAAATAATAAGAGAATTTGATATTAACCCACGGGGCAGAGTGAAATACTGATTCAGCCTCTCCTTATCACCATAGTTCAGCTTTATCTGAGTAGTTTCCTTCCCAAGTGGATACATTCCATTTTATTTTGCTAATAAAAATGAATATTTGCTAGAACATTTAGGTTTTCTTTCCAATGTAATTTAGTTGCGTTCCTTACTTGCTGTTAGGTTCTAATGTTTCAAAGGTTTATTACACAGTTATTCTAATAGAAGTGAGTAAAAGTTTAGAAAAATTCTTCACCTGAAAAAAAATTGCTAATTTCCAAGTACTGAATTGTTATTTCAATGCTTTTCAGGTATTAAAATAGACAAAAGGTGTAAATTCATGATGGTCAGTGTTTCATATTTTAAGAAAATAAGTAAATGAAAGATTGCCTCGTAATATTTATAAAACAAAAATGGTGTGAGACTACATTTACATTGTCACCATTTTGAATTGAAAAAGTGTTACACATAGATAGACAATCTTGCCTTAGTAAAAAGTACTTAACTGCCTTATTTCAATATGAACATAAATAAAGCTAAGAGAGTACTTCAGGAAAAGGGAAGCAGACAACTACTTGAAGTGGAAAAAGAACAAGTAAACATAATGACAAATACATTAAGAAAATATATTAAACTCCTTCCAAATGGCTATTTTCAAAATTCTTTGTTTACAATGTAAATTCTAGCAACACTTTTTCAAGTGATATCCATGAACATTTTCTGACATTACGTCAATAAATAAGTAAAAGAAATTTGTTATGATCCAATTACAATGAGAAGTACTCCTTGGTTGAATTCCTGGACAGTAGTTAATCATTAAAAAAGGCAACTTGGTGTTCTATTATTTTCAAATTAAATTTTTACTTCTCACATGTTACACATACATACTTGCATTGACATGTATATAAAAAAATTGAAAATTTGTAGTAAAATATTAAAAATATTAAATGCAATGCAATTTTGAATTATCTAGACCATGGCAAGTTTATTTAATCATAGTACTTGTAGTATCGATTTTAATAAATTTTGTAATTTGTATGTACTAAGCTTTATTGGTAATCGGCCTGTTTTTTGTTCAAACACATATATCACTAAGAAGTAATACTGTATACAGTACCAATGAAGTCGCTCGTGGGGTGACTCGTGAACCAGAGAGATTGAGTGCAAGTTACAAACAGCGTCTATATTGGGCAGAATGCACGTGCTGATCATAAGGGCCAACATGTGAACAGCAACCAGCAAAGTGGTGCAGATTGCGAAGGCTATGAGCATCTCTGACGGTACATGTGTATCCTGTGTTAACTGAACCTCCACCATCGCCACCTGTGGGAACAACCAAATGTGTCATGTCTTTACTACCACCTAGACCATTATGCTGTGGTTTCTATGGTGGGAATCCTCTTTTCCAATGTTTTCGTCTCGTCTTTTTTTTTCAAGAAATGTTTGCAGCCGCAAAAAAACATTAACTATTTCATGTCACAATTTACTTCCAATGGAAATGCAGATTCTTGTTGTTAACAAGGTCGCATCTTTTAAGCAACTATATGACAAGTCCAAAAACATTTATATTATCTCAATTTTCTTTAATTATTATCTTCGGGTCACTAACAATAAAAAACTATTGTTAATTCATCAAGCAAAGACAAATGTTGGAACATTTCCAGAGTCAATAAAAAGTGTTTCTAATTAATTTAAGTTTTTGTAATTTGAAAATTTCATATTTCTATTTGAGTTTTGGGGACCCTGCCCTTATACCGAAGAGCTTAAGTAAAAATAAAAAAAATCATAAGCAGATACCAACGCAAAGCAACATAATTAGTCATGTTTGTATATATTGTATAAATAATTTATCAGGGTTCGCAGTATGATATATATATATATATATATATATATATATATATATATATATATATATATATATATATACATATATATTGCACGATTTGTTATCAGCTACCATTTATTAATTTTAAAAAGCTGTGATGTGTATTTGGATAAAGATCCAAAAATAATGATGGAACATTCATTGAATAATAATGCAAAATGATCTCCTGCCACAAAGCTAAGTTCAATCCATTGAGCCATTTAAGACCTGCCTCATTGATTCTGTTTATGCTGGCTAATCCTTCTGGATAAACTATGTAATCCATTGTTTGAATAGACTCCCTGCTATCACATGACTGATCTAATGTCAATCCCTATTTATTTTATACTTCCAGTAATTGCATCATTATGTTGGTTAAAATACTGCTAGAATGCATTTGAATGTTTATTCTGTGTTTTTGTGTAACTCAACCAACAGTGTGACACATCACAGCTGTCATGACACTATGTACTTCTTTTGCCCGTTACTTTTCTACACGCAAGTGCAATTAGTGTTTAAACTACACAGTAAGATATTTTCATCATAGAAATCATGTTTTTTTGTTTACAAACATTTAGACATGTTTCGTCAAATTTTTGAGAGTAACATAACTTTTTATTCTAATTTTACTATTAATTAATATTTAGAATATTTTGTATTATGTTTGTATTTAGTATTACATACAATGTTTTATTTTGATAGCATGCAAATCCTAATGATTCACATTAAAAAAAAAAAAATAGTCTTAAGTAGAAGGGGCGTTTCCATTTCAAGTGCAGTTGCAAACAATAATTGTTGTTCTGCCTTTAGAGTTTTAAATTACTTTAAAAATGATTGTTAATAAAGTTTACTCTTGGCAGAGTTACGTTTAAATTTATTGAAGTCACTTGCGAATAGAAAGATCAAAGTTTTTTACCTTTATTGTACAATCGTCTTCTGTACAAAAAGTCTGCTTATTGAGCTTCCAATATTAAGTTTATCTCCAGCATAGGTAATCAGGAGATGCGTCAGGGTACATCAATGTTAACTATCCCAGGTCATTGCACATCACTTTTCAATAGATCTTTTACTGTCACTGCCTGCACATTGTGTAATAAACTTGATCCTTCAACTCGTAATGTCGATAGTCAAGCTCGGTTTGTCGCAGCCCTAAGGAACTGGTTGTTGGCAGATTTGTGGCAGTTTAAGCCTATGTTGTGTATGATATAAGTTAAAGACTGTTTTATTTTACCAGGTGAAGTTAGGGCTAAGAGACCCTCGGCTAAGGACCAACGGCTTAAGGGTGACTTTTGAACCACCACCAGTGACCGGGTTGGCGGGTTGCGTGCAAGGTGATATGAGTTTGTTGTGATTAAATTTTAGAATAATTTATATGTTTTCATGTTAATATAGTCCTTTGTTTCTTGATTAATTTTTATGTTCTTATACAATTGATGCTTAATCTCTGTATTTTAATTATTTTTTAACTTTAATTATTATAGTTTGATATATAAGTAACTAGTGTGCTCAGCAAAAGTGAACATGTATGAACTTATTAGATATACTTAATGTAATTTTATATTGTATTTTATTTATGAGGTAAGAGAGGACCTGATGGTCCTAACTTTGCCTCAGTAAATAAAGCTTTTTTAACCCTTTGAGGACCAGGCAGAAATATGACATGTTACAAAATTTTTTCACATATCATACCTGTTCTGTTTAGCTAAAAATGCCAAGCCAAAATGGGCGATTTTGCAGTTGTCGACCAATAAATTTATAATTTATCTTATAAGTTAGACACTGACATAATAATGCACCAAAGTATTTGTATAGGTATAAACTATTGATAAAAAAATATATAGATGTAATTCTAAGTAGTTAAAAAAAAAAAAAATAAATAATAATTGAAATAAATTTACAATTTTTTTAAATTTATTTATTTATTTTTGCTAATAACTAAAAAAGTAAAAATAATTTTACCGTGGGGAATTATATTATTTTATTTTGCATTTAAAAAGGAACATTTGTAGAAAATTTGGTGTTATTTCCTCTATAAATAAGTTATTTATAACACATTTTGTAGAAATATACATAAATTACTTCGGCAACTTATTCTAATTGTTAATACTAATAATTATTAAATGCGAAGAAATTAAAATAATTACTTACATGTCTGCTGTACTAGTAAAGAGCTGATTTCTGGATCCATAAACAGTTTTAAAACAGTTACACACACTATTTACAAAATAATATTTACAAGTCATTATCAGGCCTACATTTTTTTATTTTATTCCATGAGATCGTAAATTATCACTCATATTTACAATTATACACTAACAAGTAACAACTAAATACTATAAACTATATATAATTACAACTATAAACTAAAAGACTGAAGTATGAATGAAACCAACAAACAATAATAACATAAACACAACGGAGCAGAAATGATAAACAACGAATATCCTAGTAGACTAGCACTGGTACCAGTCAGCTGATAATGTCACATGAAAACAATGAAGTAAAAAAAATCACAGACATTCAAAGTAAAAGTGATATTCATATATTTTATCTGCAGACAGACCAAGGAATCAGAAAAACATAGAACAATAATAATTTGAAGTCATATGTATTGATACAACAATGAATATCAAAGCGACTATATATTGCCGTCTGGCGCTTCTCGCGTATATCATCGGCGGCAAGATATTGCCGTCTGGCGTTTTTAAATACGATCTTTGACGGCAATATATTGCCATCTGGCCCTCAAAGGGTTAAGTAAACCACCTTGTTTCCAAGAAAAGCATAATTTTTCTCAAAAAGAAAGACCTCCTTAGCTGTTTAAAATTCAGCTGAATACACTCATGATTCAAAAGACCTGTTGAATAATTTTATTAGAGAATTCAAAATATGTCTATAACATTGCTTAAGTAAACATAATGACAAACTGTTAATGTCACAACACTTTTTAGTGTTAAGTCTGAATGACACTCACCACCTCCGCGCTAACAAGAGAAAAGACCATGGAGGTTAAATAAAACTGACCATAGCAAATCCTGAGAGCAGTGCAGAGGTCTTGCTGGAGGCCTTCAACTTGGCTCGACTCAGTTGCAGTTTGCGCCAAGAGAGATAGCTCGAAGAGTTTAGAGCTTCCCCAGAGGTGGACATCTAAACATTCAGAACAGTTTCAGAACCTTAAAAAAACCTGTAATGGCGATCACTGTAAAGGAGTTATAAATTACACTCATATTGTTGCTCAGAGAAGAATTTTTGTTTTTCTAACCAAAGATGATGGTTACCCATAAGAAAGAAATAATTTTATTGCTAAACAATATTACTGCAACACAAATAGACACAGCAATAGGAAGCTCAAATGAAAGAGGATAATATATAGCATAAACATAAGGCTAAATATATATTATTTTCAATGTGTTAAACAGCAAATGATATTGCTACATTTCATGTTAACATTAACATTATCTTGATTAGAATTATGGAGCAGTTAATGTCTCATGGAATAAGAACAAAAGTACATTAATGATATTAATCTGATTTCATTATAATCTTTTAAATTTTATACTTAAAGAGTTTTTGATTTCTTAAAATCTTGGAAAATGTGTCAATGTTTAATCTCTATACTGAATGAGACTGCATTCTGTATGCAATCTTACAATCAACATTATAAGACTACACGAGGCAGTGTAACTATTTCTAATATGTTCATAATGTTTCATTCAAAAGATATTTTGTTAACAGGAACCATATCTGTAGTAGGACTGATAGTAAATTGCTAGTGGACAATTGAACATATCTGTTATGGGATGGTGGGTGATAATTACCAGATTGTAAATACCAAAATGTATGGTGGGTAGTAACTTCTAATGGATAGTGACAACAAATACCTGTTAGTGTATGGTGGGTAATAACTTCTAGTGGATAGTGACAACAAATACCTGTTAGTAGATGGTAGGTAATAACTTCTAGTGGATAGTGACAACAAATACCAGTTAGTGTATGGTGGGTAATAACTTCTAGTGGATAGTGACAACAAATACCAGTTAGTATATGGTGGGTAGTAACTTCTAGTGGATAGTGACAACAAATACCAGTCAGTGTATGGTGGGTAGTAACTTCTAGTGGATAGTGACAACAAATACCAGTCAGTGTATGGTGGGTAGTAACTTCTAGTGGATAGTGACAACAAATACCAGTCAGTGTATGGTGGGTAGTAACTTCTAGTGGATAGTGACAACAAATACCAGTCAGTGTATGGTGGGTAGTAACTTCTAATGGATAGTGACAACAAATACCAGTTAGTGTATGGTGGGTAATAACTTCTAGTGGATAGTGACAACAAATAACAGTTAGTATATGGTGGGTAGTAACGTCTAGTGGATAGTGACAACAAATACCAGTCAGTGTATGGTGGGTAGTAACTTCTAGTGGATAGTGACAACAAATACCAGTCAGTGTATGGTGGGTAGTAACTTCTAGTGGATAGTGACAACAAATACCAGTCAGTGTATGGTGGGTAGTAACTTCTAGTGGATAGTGACAACAAATACCAGTCAGTGTATGGTGGGTAGTAACTTCTAGTAGATAGTGACAACAAATACCAGTTAGTGTATGGTGGGTAGTAACTTCTAGTGGATAGTGACAACAAATACTAGTCAGTGTATGGTGGGTAGTAACTTCTAGTGGATAGTGACAACAAATACCTGTTAGTGTATGGTGGGTAATAACTTCTAGTGGATAGTGACAACAAATACCTGTTAGTGGATGGTGGGTATTGACATCTAGTGGATAGTGACAACAAATACCTGTTAGTGGATGGTAGGTAATGAATTCTAGTGGATAGTAACAACAAATACCTGTTAGTGGATAGTAGGTAATGACATCTAGTGGATAGTGACAACAAATACCTGTTAGTAGATGGTAGGTAATAACTTCTAGTGGATAGTGACAACAAATACCTGTTAGTATATGGTGGGTAGTAACTTCTAGTGGATAGTGACAACAAATACCAGTCAGTGTATGGTGGGTAGTAACTTCTAGAGGATAGTGACAACAAATACCAGTCAGTGTATGGTGGTTAGTAACTTCTAGTAGATAGTGACAACAAATACCAGTTAGTATATGGTGGGTAGTAACTTCTAGTGGATAGTGACAACAAATACCAGTCAGTGTATGGTGGGTAGTAACTTCTAGTGGATAGTGACAACAAATACCAGTCAGTGTATGGTGGGTAGTAACTTCTAGTGGATAGTGACAACAAATACCAGTCAGTGTATGGTAGGTAGTAACTTCTAGTGGATAGTGACAACAAATACCAGTTAGTATATGGTGGGTAGTAACTTCTAGTGGATAGTGACAACAAATACCAGTTAGTGTATGGTGGGTAGTAACTTCTAGTGGATAGTGACAACAAATACCAGTCAGTGTATGGTGGGCAGTAACTTCTAGTGGATAGTGACAACAAATACCAGTTAGTATATGGTGGGTAGTAACTTCTAGTGGAGTGACAACAAATACCAGTTAGTATATGGTGGGTAGTAACTTCTAGTGGATAGTGACAACAAATACCAGTCAGTGTATGGTGGGTAGTAACTTCTAGTGGATAGTGACAACAAATACCAGTCAGTGTATGGTGGGTAGTAACTTCTAGTGGATAGTGACAACAAATACCAGTTAGTGTATGGTGGGTAGTAACTTCTAGTGGATAGTGACAACAAATACCAGTCAGTGTATGGTGGGTAGTAACTTCTAGTAGATAGTGACAACAAATACCAGTTAGTGTATGGTGAGTAATAACTTCTAGTGGATAGTGACAACAAATACCAGTCAGTGTATGGTGGGTAGTAACTTCTAGTGGATAGTGACAACCAATATCTCTAAGTGGATGGTGGGTAATGACTTCTAGTGGATAGTGACAAGAAATACTGTTAGTGGATAGTGGGTAATGACTTGTAGTGGATAGTGGCAACAAATACCTGTTAGTGGTTGGTCGGTAGTAACTTCTAGTGGATAGTGACAACAAATACCAGTTAATGTATGGTGGGTAGTAACTTCTAGTGGATAGTGACAACCAATACCTCTAAGTGGATGGTGGGTAATGACTTCTAGTGGATAGTGACAAGAAATACTGTTAGTGGATAGTGGGTAATGACTTGTAGTGGATAGTGGCAACAAATACCTGTTAGTGGTTGGTCGGTAGTAACTTCTAGTGGATAGTGACAACCAATACCTCTAAGTGGATGGTGGGTAATGACTTCTAGTGGAAAGTGGCAAATACCTGTTAGTTGATGGTCAGTAATGACTGCTAATGGATAGTGGCAAATACCTGTTAGTCGATGGTGGGTAATGACTTCCTAGTATCGACTAGACTATCGAGTGAACACAAATATCTGTTAGTGGATGGTGGGTAATTACTTCTAGTGGTTAGCGACAAATACCTATTAGTGGTTGGTGGGTAATAACTACTCGTGGAGGGTTGCATATACCTGCTAATGGATGGTTGCAAATACTTGTTAGTATATGGTGGGTAATGACTAGTGGATAGTGACAAGAAATACCTGTTAGTGGATGGTCGGTAATGGCTGCTAATGGATAGTGGCAAATAGGTGTTAGTGGACGGTGGGTAATGACTTCTAGTGGATAGTAGCAAATACTTGGTAGTAGATGGTGGGTAATGACTTCTAGTGGATAGTGGCAAATACTTAGTAGTAGATGGTGGGTAATGACTTCTAGTGGATAATAGCAAATACTTGGTAGTAGATGGTGGGTAATGACTTCTAGTGGATAGTAGCAAATACTTGGTAGTAGATGGTGGGTAATGACTTCTAGTGGATAGTAGCAAATACTTGGTAGTAGATGGTGGGTAATGACTTCTAGTGGATAGTAGCAAATACTTGGTAGTAGATGGTGGGTAATAACTTCTAGTGGATAGTGGCAAATACTTGTTAGTGGATGGTGGGTAATGACTACTAGTGGGGGGTTGCAAATACCCGTTAGTGGATGGTCAGTAATGACTGCTAATGTATGGTGGGTAATGACTTCTAGTGGATAGTGACAGATACCAGTTAGTAGTTTGTGGGTAATGACTACTAGTGGGGAGTTGCAAATATTCTTTAGTAAATGGTTGGTAATAACTTGTAGGTGCATAATAAGAGGGCACACCAATATTTTGCACCAAATTTCATGTTGTCACCTATATTGAGAACTTGGGCGCAAATACAGCTCCCAGACTCGCCAATATTGTAAACCTACTCTTCCAAGAAATGCTAGGGATGGTTTAGCAATGATGAAAATAAATAACAACTAATATGTCAACAAGCATTTATTGGAACTGAACCATCTGCAAATTCTTGAGTCCTAAATATTCATGATTGTGGTTGGATTTGTTATTTAGCTGCTTAATCTTTTTAATAAGAACTTTCCTATTTTTTAATAAGAACTCCTCACTCACAGATTTTCTTTCAGCTCTGAGAAACCTTGTTCGTATTTAGCTGATGTACATGTGTCTGTCCGCATGAATTTTAGGTTTTAAAAATATATAAACATTTGGATGCAATGATGAGCAACTGTATTCCAATACATATGTGTTCCAATAGATGTTGTAACCTAAACATGATAATACTGTGTCAGTAATTTTGTATCTATAGTAGATGTATACAATCAATTATGTATCATTGGGCACTACCTGTTTATTCATATTTTGCTAGGTCCACAGCAATGTCTCAAGTGGTCAAACAAAAGGTTCTAGACAAATTAAAATATTAACACTTTATTGCGAAATAACTGTAATTTTCACTTTAATTTATTTCTTTCGGTGCAAAATTTTTTTGAGAATGTTAATTTAAAGTAAAGTTGAATATTTGTATGCCTGATAAGGGCCCTTTTGTTTGTGTGTTTATTTTATGAGAAGATGCACGGTAACTAGAACATACGGTAGATATCACGGCGAGGCTGCACAGTAGACCGAGGTGACTGTAAAGTCACATGTGTGAACAGCTCGTTTGCCTGCCAAAAAGTGCATTAATTTCACTAAAACTTTTATGTTATGCTTAATTTGTTGCATGTTTGGTGTCATCTAATTTATAGTTTTTTGTGTTTATATTCATTATAAAATGTATTACAGGATAATAATTATGCCCTGGTATGCAGTTGCTGGTTGTCGGACTAGTGAAAGACAATATAATGAAAGCAATACTTAATTTCATTCTTTTCCGAAAGGGAAAATCTGGATACGTGCATGCAGGCTGACAATGTTTGTAGCTCTGAACAGTTTGATGATCATGATTTTGAGAGAGATTTTATGGGTGAGATTTTAAATAGAAAAGAAAACTAAAATCATCTACATTTAAATATATTTACATATTGTTGTCTATTCCAAATTCCAACAAAAGAAATAAAAAAGCTAAGACTCATGAAAAGAAAAAAATCGTTAACACCTTCTGCAGAAAACAGAAATAAACCGAAATTCAGAACTTGCTACTGAGTGTGAATCTGAGGGCTGTGAAAACACCATGGTACTCATATTATTACACATTGAAAAGAGTTCACCAGTAAACAAAGATTTATAATAATTTTTTAAACAAGAAAATTTCATTATAAAACAAGGATTCTATGGAATGGCACAGGAACTACAATTAGCGAAAACAAGAATTAACGTTTTAACCCTCCAATTATGAAAACCTGTTTTTAGAATACCATAAGAAGATAATAACTATTGGAAAATGTAGCAGCTGGTCGTATAGAAGATAAATTTAAAGTGGTAACATCATGTTGCTAATCTTAAAGTGTCTAAATTATGTACGAGATGTTTTGAAATGCACTTTTCTAAGTGAAATAACAATCAAACGTAGCTTGTGGTATATTTACCACAAGCTATGTTTGATTGTTATTTTGATTGTTATTGATTGTTATTTTGATTGTTATGTTTGTTGTAGTAACACCTGGATTTATTGATATAAGCTTTAACATTTTAAAAGTCCATGCACCTTTGTTTTCTGATTTTGAAAATAATGTTGTTTTATCTTATTAGATGAAATTAAAACCAGACTTGTGCTATGAAAGTATCGATGATCTAATTTTAAACCCCATAACAACGTCCAAGTACTGTAATTGTAAGAAATTTAGTTGGAAAACGGAGGCAGCCAGTATTTTACGACTTTGACAAAGCAATAGACAAACATCTGCTACGTGATTCAAAAGTAAAGTCTAAATGTTGACTTTAATGTTCGAGGATCAGCTTGTGACATGGGAGGATCTAATACACTTGCTCATCTACACTCATCACACTCATTCGAAATCCATATTCGCCCATATCTTTACGATCGGAGTCTTATGAATAAATAAATAAATAATAGGAGCTTGTTTAATGATTTGAAAGTAGGACTGAACTAAAATAGTTTTACAAATCCAAGTGATGAAGAAGGTCGTGTGTGGGTCTTTTAGTGATGTAACTGTTGCACTAAATATAGAAAAATAGTTAAGAAATACTTTTTTTAACTTTTCAATTATCAAGAAGGAGATCTAAAATATACTCATAAATTGACAATAATCCATCTTTTTGCAGCTGGTACTAAAAAACAAAATGTGCGTAAAGTTGCTGAGTTTATCTCTGGAACTATTTCTTTAGCAAATAAATACAATCAAAATAAACTTAATATACACAACAAAATTGTAATATGTTCTATTATACAAGTTCTAAATTACAGTGATTAATTAATTTTTTAAAAGTATAATTGCACATGTTACTGTAATTGTTACACTGATCAAGAAAATTAATTCCAAATAGAAAATAGTACTCAGCAATCGTTATATACAAATTTAAATTATGAAATAAAAGGTTTTCAGAATATCTTTATTCAGCTAAATCTGATAATCTCTTGGAAGATTTCTGTTACACTACAAATGAGATATTTCAAACATTTAATGTTAGTTTTTTTGTCATTTATGTAAAATAATTTATTGTTTAAGTATGATCATTACAAAATATGTCTGCCTCCTCTAAATTAAAAGTTTTAAATCTAATTCAAATTAACTTTAAACAAATTTTTAATGACAGGAATTGTCCAGTAAACCTATTCCACACATGTCCGTAGAGCTGCCACTTCGCGCATGTGACGTCATTCTGAATGGAAAGTAGTGAGGGAAGATGTGCATGATACCTACTGTATGTTTCAGTTACCGTGAAAAGAAGTACTCTGTTTTGTTTAAATTTCGCTAAACAAATAGTTTTAAAAATTAGCAAAAAATATTTTTTGGCTTGTACTAATAGTTCATTATGAATGTACTTTATATTCAAATAAGAAGGCATACAAGAGTCAGATTGAAATGAATTATAGTTTTATATTTACTGTCAGAAAATGAAGACCAACCATCTTGTAGTAAAAAATATTAGAAATTATTATGGACAAAAAATTTCTGATTTTTAATTTTGAAATAGGATCATTATAGGAAGAGTAACTAAGAGTCTACGATAAGACAAACAGATACTCGCTACTGTGTCAAAGATGCTGTCATTAACTTTTCCATGCTAATACAAACTTATGGTGCAGTTTTTAAATAATTGGCTTTGTAGGATTTAAGACCCAATAAAAATAAAATATAAATAGCAAAAATAAGATTTAGAAAGACTTGAAAAATTATTATGAAAATAGTAATATTTTCAAAAAAATTATTCAAGGTTGAACCCCCCAGAACTTCATACATGTTTTGAAATCACGAAGCACCACTACAATGTTATATTTATGTTTGGAGAAGGTATAAAATATACGTAATTAAAACTATTTTTTAAGTATAATGAGGACCGCTCTTCACACCAATATGTTACAAATATAAGCCCTGCATGGGCTTTGAGTCTACCAACATTTCCCTCATTCAGAGAGCCGTTGCATGGTTGGATTTGTTTGGTTTTAGCAATCAAAGACAATTTATAAATCAAATAATTATCATAGTAGGCTGTGTTAACTAATACAACAATATCTTGGAGGCCATGCCTTTTAAGTTCTAATTTATTTTCAAAATAAAATTATTTCTGTAGTTTTTAGATTACTTAAGATACTAGCCACATAGTTTATTTTTACCGGTAGATAAATTTAGCATAAAAATATAAAACAAAATAATTCAACGACTTTTTTTAAATAATACTGAGATTAAGTAATCTTTAATACTAACTATACAATGGTGATTCAAAATCGCTATAAAATATCTAAAGAATATTAAAAATAAATTACTATGAAAATACCACTTCATATAGCTCATGGATTAAATTAATCTAAAAGCACTGGTCAAACTTAATGAACTGATTTGTGGATGTCACACCAGCCCTCATGATTAATTTAATATACACATATATATTAAATTAAAATCAATCAAGACCTAAAAATAATCAACCACACTAAATTTAAAAAGTAAAACCATTAAGCTCAGCCAACACAACCATACACTATTACACAAAGTGATGGCCAAGCTTGTAAATACCAATCTTAATTTACCGAATGATATACTTTTCAACCCTTCAACCGCCAATACTTTTATAATGACATTTTTAATGTGTTTTCATGAATGAAAGGATTAACTTACTGATAGTTTTAAGCTCAGCGGAACATAATTTTGTATAAAATTAAGATTACTTTATAATTCTGTCTACGATGAAAATTACAACATTCTAATGATGAAACATGCAGTGAAAAGACCATGCATGTGGAAACACGTTCACGTATGGTACAACAATCACTCAATGGGTACGGTATCACAAAACTTCCAAAATATGATGATAAATTCTCCTAGCAGAACATATTGAGTATACTTGTTGAAACAATTAATCAGTAAAATTAGCAGCAAATTTAGTTTTGTTGGGGACACACATTATTACCTTTACTTGTCCTTAAATCCTCAAAATTAATAAACCATTGAATTTGCAATCTGCGATAATAGAAATTTAACTTTAGCCGATGGCACCTCAATCTGAAAAATGTAAATCTTTGTAAAAAGCACATTTTAAAGTAGATTAAGACACTAATATATTAAGGCACTAATATATTCAGATGAGCTTATATAGCTTAAACACTTTAACAATATTCATTGAAACAAAAACGATATTATGCAGAGATTAAATAAATCTGCTCTTAAAATACATAACTATCTCTTTACATAATATCACGGCCCCTTTTCAACATAAGTTTACACTATTTTCAAAAACTTATTTAATGAAATTCAAGAAAAAATAGGCTCTATGATAAATATATCCTATATATATATATATATATATATATATATATATATATATATGCAAACATATAAACTTTGAGAAGTAGTCTTTAAATCTATGGAACGTAGAATGGAAGGCCAATTTATTCTTTGCTGCTAAGTGGATAGACTTAATTAACTTTTTAGAAGTTATCTTTATTATTAATAGAAGTAATTATATAGAACAAAAGACAATGATCGGTTCATTGAATTATATAGAGATGAGTAACATTTCTTCTAATAAATTATATTATTTAATGAAAAACTACTAATTGTTTAAATATTTATATACAAGACAATGACATAGTTTTTGCATATTTTAACCCTTTGGGTAAAACTAGATATCTAATAAAGTCAAAAGGGGTTTTTGGACGTTTGCCACAATTAACGGAAACAATGAAATTTACAGTGTTTTAAATTGCTAAAAGCCACATCTTTGTCAATTTCTAAATAAAGATTACATCTAAACTGAACCTACAGTAGAAGAAGAGTCTATCCAAAACTAAAATTTTATGAATCCTACATATTAAGCTAAAATTATGTACAAACTCAAAGTAGCATGTTTAAAATACGAAATAAATGAATAAGTTACCAAATCTTTAGTATCATGACACTGAAGAATTCTGCACATGTAAAAAGTATTAGAAATAAAGAAATGAGATGAAAAGTAGCTTTATTAGGCAGAATTAGGACTATTATCCTCTCTTCCAACATCTCACGTGTTTTCAACCAAAGGGATCCACACGTACATTACCTCTACACTGAATTGACTAATTATCAACTTTCATGTTAATTTTCAAGGAAGCATCACTTCACAAGGAACCTTATTATTTAAAAGGCATATTTATTAATGCTTTACAATTTGTAACCTAACGTTCTTTTTTATTTAGATACAGTAGCAACTTGGTTATCTGTCACCTACGGGACCAGGATGTTGGAACACTAAGAAAAAGGATAATCAGGGGAGAATTAATTGAGCCATTTACAAAGATAGAAACAATATATTTAGGTCAAAAATACTGTGCTGTAAGTTATGGACTACACAGTGTCCTGAACAAAACCCAAATACATAAAGAATACATATATGTTTAAGTTATATGTAAAGAATTAATGGAAAATGTTTAAATCATGTTAAAACTGCACACAAAAATCAGACATGTTTTTTTTTTGTTTCAATTTCTTTAACCTTGATTTGACTGCTGCATTATGCCTCTTCTTTGTCCATGGCTGTTGCTACTGACTGTTGTTCAAAGTACTTTAGGGCAGTCTCAAAAAGACATCCTTTGCTTAGGAGTGGCTGATATTTTTGTCTTCCTCTTTTTGTTATTCACCTGACTACTCTTTTTCAGCATTATCTTGTTGCATAACGATGTCATTGATTTGCTAATCTGCAAGATTTTCATTTGTAACGCTCATTACGTCCACATCAGCTTGCGCCATTCCTCTACACCAGAAAACTGGGTATCACTTTGAGTAGATTGCAGATCAATGACTAATTTCTTAGTGTCTAAGAGTATCTAGAGCAGGGTTACTCACTACATGGCCCTTATCACAATGTTTTGTGGCCCTTAAAATTATTTGTTAAAGTGATAACTGCTGTGGTATTTTTATATGCCAACAAAAAATGCTCAGAATAGTTTGTCGTTGTTAAAATGCCCTAAATACTAAATTAATAGTAGAGAGACAGACAAAATGCAAACTAGAAAACATAAGAAAAAACTGTATGTATATGTACTTGCGGCCCTTAAAAACTCTTTAATAACCAGCTAGCCACTATTTTTAATGTTTCATAAAAACAATGTATCTAAAAAATGATTAGACTGCTAAACTTCAATTTTTACATATTAATTACTATTCTTATGACCTATGAAATACAAAAAATCAATTTTATAAAGATAGAATTTTTTAAAATGGCGGCTGTTTTAAATATTCAGTGAATGATAACTCTATAACCAGTAGTTTTAGAAGTTATTACAACAGTGCTGTTTTTACTTAAAATTTTACTACAAATCTAAAAACACATTTTTGTTGAAAATTGGATGAAATATAAGTGTTTGAGTGCATCTAATCACCGCCAGTGTGTAACAGTGCCTGAGGATATTGACTCGTAGATCGCCCAGATCCACACGGTGATGTCTGATTTTTTGTGCTGTCTTATTTTTTACACTTTTTGCAGTGAAAAAGATTAATTGTTCTTGTAATTAACCTGTGTTAACAAACCCCCTTCCTACAGAATCTAAAGTACCTTTAAGATGTCATGACAATTACTAGCTAATCAGGAAGTGAGATTACATGAGTAACTAAAAGATTGTAATTTAGTATAATTTTAATCTGATTTCTCAGACAACTTATATTGGAGAGTGATAGGAAGTTTTACTTAAGTGTAAAACTTAAATTGATAAATTAAATAAGTTTTCTACAAGGAGTTTTATATGCTTCATTTTCAAATTGATTTAACATTTTCTTTGGTCAGTACTGACAGAACAAGGCCTAAAAACTCTTTAAGAAGTGGTAAAAGTTAAAACCTTTCCTCAATAGACTAACACTAACCTGATCTTCACACATTTTCTTGGGGTGTTGTGAGGTTATGTCAGATGCCAAGAAGTTCAGTGAACAGTAGCAGTAGAGTCATACTTCATATTTACTTCTAGCATACTAAACAGCTGGCAACTGGCAAACTGTTATCATGTGATAAATGGAGGTCACCAGTGTTAAAGTACTATAATTTGACTGCAATGCCCCTCGTTGAGGATGTTACCAGATAAGTTTATTTCAAATCAAATTATTCAAAAGTACAAATTTATTTTATGATAATGTATTAAAATAGGTCTTTTAAAGAAACAAAAAGCATAGGGAAAATCTGACATGATTAGGTGCCTAATTTAAAAATTTATTATTTTCAATGGTAAGTTTTTAAAACTTTAACATTCGTAAGGCATTAATGAAAATAGTGTTTCAATAAAAACCTTGAATGTACAACAGTTTATAAGCTAAAGTAAACTGAAAATAAACACAAATATTCAATACTTCAAAATTCAAATAGAGCATTAAATATTATTTTTTTAAATAATAATGGCGTTATTTAATGAGGTAATCTATTAACTCATAACAGTAGTAAATTAAATGTCTCATCCTAGATTTCCTGTAGTTATTATTACCATTTTAATTTTTGTTATGGCACACTATTTTATGATAAATATGGTATGCAACGAAAACAATTTGAAATTGTTCATAATCAAATTGCTCTATTTTCCGTAATAGTTGAACTTTCTGTACTAATGTAGGCTCAAAATGATAGTACAAGCAAATAATATTATGAAAGCTATTTCGAGTGGATTGCTACGGTTTACATAAATTATTTTTTCCATCTCAGATTAGAATCGATTGCTGTGTTAAAATAAATATGTAGTATTTATTCCAAATAACAAAAAAAGTTATTAACCACAACAACAACAAAATCTGTGGACTATGGATCGTATTGACCAGTCCATAGTTCTGTGCGTGTGGTTCGAGCAACAGCATCAATGGATTTCCCTGATTGTGATATTCATTTAAAAAAATAAACATCTCGGACACAGTACCTAGAAAATACTTCCACGTGATTGGTTGATTTAGTTACCACGTTACCAGTATTTAATAGAATAATCAAACCAGCTGATTTTGCCTATATGACGTCTACTGCACAGCCTCGTTGTGATACCTAGCATATTTTCTAATTACCATGTTCTTGAATAGAACAAAATCAGCTCTTTTTTTTCTTTTAAAAATATGTTTTCATTATTTAATGAGTGTTTACATTTTTCTCTTGGCTTGTAACCAAATAAGTTATTTTAAAATCACAATGTTATAGAGGAAGCACTATTATTATTTTTTTTTTTTTTTATTATTATTATTATTGTTGTTATTACTATCTCAATCTTCATTCCAGTTTATATCGAGCAAACTATATAAACATAGCAGCCAACCTAAATAAGATTTTGAACAGACTGTACACAATAGATGTAGGAGAAGTATGGTGAGGAATATTCACTATCTCGCTTGCACTACCTCTCCTACATGCCTAGAACCATGGTCCGATCTGTAATAGGATTGTTTTTTTTAAATAATACAACCTAACAATAAAATTTGTTGCTTTTAAATCATTCCTCATGTTTAAAATGTTGAGGGAGACAAAGGTAGTTGGACATTTGCCATCATTACGTGAAAATTAACAATCACGACGTTTCGATTTGGTAAAACCCAAACCTTTTTCTAGTGCTAAAAACTAAATTACATCTACACAAACATGTTATAAAACTACGTTCTTAAACTAATAAACTTATCTACTTTAATAATTATCTACATTTTAACCTAGATCCTAGAATGGGGTACAACAAAATGAACTTCTACTAAATATAAAAAAATATTAACAGGGTTAAATTAATATAACCAATTAGGCGCTGTCAAGGTCACGATATTAACGAAAAATGTCATAATCAGAATAATCTGAGGTAATCACTATAGAATTATAATTAGTAATTAATAGAGTTTATAGAAAAACAAGCTGAATAAAATAATTGTATTTTCAAATGTTATTTCTTTGAGTTTATTGCATTATTTTTCCTAGTAAATGTAAACTTAACAATGACGCATAATTTTTCAATTCCCTAATAAATAAGCTAAACAACATAAAATTCACTCATAATTCACTTGACTTGACACTAGAAACACTTCACAGTGATGTAAAATAATCATACATATTAAGAATATTAGTAACACTAAAATTGACATTTAATTACAAAAACATGAGAAATTGTGTAGAAAATGGAGTAGAAGTGACTTTCACTTTACAAACTCAATACATTACAACCAAATGAAAAGAAAGTACAGAGAGGCTATTACAGCTGCTAAATCTAGTTTTATTAAGTATGAGATAAGCACCTCAAATAACCCGAATAAAGTCTCATGGCAGTAGTTAAACTCATTAAGAAAGAAAACACCTAGATTAGAACAAAACATCACTCTTAAAGTAGATAATGTAGTTGTAAGTAATCCTGATGCCATAAGTAATATTTTTAATGATTTTTTCTCCAATCTTCCAAATTGTAACCCTTTTGTTGATAGTAGTAGTTTCTCTTGTAATAGTGTGAGTCAAACAACTTTTGAACTTGATAGATTTCCACCCATTGATAGAAAAGCACTTGTTAAAGTAATAACTTCATTACCAAATAAAAAGTCTACCGGCTATGACGGTATCTCAATGGAAATAGTTAAAAAGTGTTATCCAGAGTTGGTAGATCCTTTACTTTTTCTGATAAACAATTCAATAGAAAAGGGTGAATTCCCAGAAGTGGCTAAAATAGCTCTGATCAAGCCAATTTTTAAAAAAGAAGACCCCCATTCGCCTGAGTACTACCACCCTATCTCACTCCTCCCATCAATATCAAAGATCTTGGAGAAAGTCGTATGTGACTCACTGGTCGATTATCTGGGCGTTCACTCAATCCTTTTCAAAAATCAATTTGGTTACCAGAAGCATAAGTCCACCAAACTGGCATTGGTCAAATTCATTAATTCATGCATCGACGCCCTGGACGGTGGTGAGACGGCCATGGGCTGTTTCATCGACCTGTCCAGGGCGTTCGATTGCGTCTCTCATCAGATTCTTCTGAAAAAGTTAGCAGCCATAGGTATCAAAGGGACAGCACTTAGCTGGATTAGCTCATATCTTTCTAATAGACTTCACAAAACCAAAATAGACTTCATTGATAAAAACGGCATCAAGAAAACTTCTTACTCAAATCCAAAGGTAGCTTCATTTGGCGTTCCACAAGGGTCAATATTAGGGCCAATCTTGTTTCTCCTTTATATTAACGACATAATCAAACTTCTTACCTGGTAACCTTCTTTCAATTTTTGCAGATGATACCCCAATCTTAAATTCCCACAGAAATCTCAATGTTCTAGAACAGGAAACTTTCTTCAATCTGAATATCCTTTCACAGTATTTTTCAGGCATTAATCTTCATATAAATCCCAAAAAAACACAATACATACATTTCATGACTGATCAGAAAAGAAACCGTTTTGTTAAAACAGGAACCATCCTTTCGTCCGTAGTTCTTGACGAAACGATCATTGAAGAAACCCAGTATGTCGATTATTTAGGAGTGAGATTGGACGGTGGTCTCAGGTGGAATGAACATATTGATAAACTTGCTAAACAGCTGGCTACAAACATTTTTGTTCTGAAAAATATATCCTCGTTAAATAACATATCACTGTCTAAACTGGTGTACTTTGGCTTGATCAAGAGTCTGGTTAGGTACTCAATCATCCTTTGGGGTTCCTCTAGTATTAGTAATTTAAATAGGATTTTTGTCCTTCAGAAAAGAGCAATTAGATGTATGTTGAAACTTATACCTAGTGACTCATGTTTTGAGCATTTCAGAGAACTGCAAATTTTAACTGTACCTAGCATCTATATGTTTGAAACAATAGTCTATGTAGAAGAACACAAACAAATCACTGCTCATCAGCATTCTTACAATACCAGAAATCATAATTTTAATCCTTCTGTATATCATAATCTCAGGCTCTTTGAAAGAAAGCCGGATTACATAGGTCTCAAGCTACTTAAACAACTTCCTCTCAACATAGCCCAGATTAATAATATAAAAAAGTTTAAATATGAGCTCAAAAAATATCTTGTAGACCAGTGTTTCTATCAGATTCCACCCTACCTAACCTGACTCTCATTCCTGCATTGGTTACAACCAACCCTACCCCCTCCTGATTATCTCTGCCATGAAGACAAGCATCATGAAGATGCCTAATATGAGATGAGGAAGAAATAAAGAATGACTGGTCCTATGCCAAGTGGTCAATCAGGACGACGAGGGATATGTATATGTATGTACTGTTATAATTGTTTTTCATAGTCCCTTTTGTCTCAGGAACAAAACAAACATATGATTGCAAACAAGAACTCCTCTTGTTTCCAAAGGCGTGCGGATTATGCTGCTATGGGTGGGTTTAATAAGTGATTAAGTTGAAAGATGCTAACCAGCAAAAATTCCACCGAGTGGCATTATGACAACGTTATGGCGGTTATGACCTGAGGGTTAAAAAATAATTCCTTTTTCTTAACCACTTCCAAATAAAAGTTAAAATAACTAATCTTTCTAAATTTTATTTCTATCTTTTGTAAGTACAGGCTAAAGTGACACAACGAATTGTGATATTTTTCAACTGTTCATTGATTAGTGTAAAAAAGTACAATTCATTCTAATATATATAAAAAAACTCAAAATTACAAAATCCCAAATGATATTACAGTGTTTCAGTTTTATTTTTAGATAAAAAGAGTCTATAACTGCATTATTAGTATTATTTTTGTAGTATTCCAATTTACTACTGCAATTTTTAACAATGATTAGGCAAGTCATGGTTCATATTATTGTACTTTAAACAATCAAAATACTAGCCAGTCATACAACGACTGATGCTGCTGTTTCTTAGGTGCCATCTGTCACAATGAAATCCATCCCAATTTTCAAAATATATGTAACTACTGCCATTGTAAATTATTTTATGTTAACATTATAATCTTTCATTTGGCAGCATAAGAGATAATTTCAGATTGTTATTTTATTGAACTTATAAAATGCATTGTTTATGTCAGTAATGGTGTTAATCAACAATCTGTGATTGTTGGTATAAACATACAATTTATTTTTAGCGAAACAAAAATATGATTTATTGACCTTTTAATAGTTATTGTTAATATAGTAAAACTTCAAACTTTTTACATATAACCAATAAGAATTTTTTGTCAGATGGAATATCAGCTTTCCTCAACAAACTAAATAAATTACAATAAAACCTGTCATATACGGCCTAATGTAGCGCCAGGGTAGGACGGATAACTTTGAAGCCGGATATGGAATTACCACAATAAAGGCATGGTTTTCATATAGCGAATGCATTAGGGGTATTGCGGTTATGCTTTGAAGGAACTACATAATTATAGGGTTGTTTAAGAAGGCTCTAAACCCCCGCGCTGAGAAGCGTAAAAACTGCTTTGCGATCCAAGATACTGCCTTTATTTACTGTCGTAAAATTATAAATGACGTATCTATTTAAAGATAAAGACTTTTTTACTCGAATCGCTTTTTAAAATTTTCGAATTCTCCATTTCGATTTTATAGGTTACTGAAGTTACCCAATATTCAAACTAGTGCCAAAATAAAACTAGAGCTGTTATCGAAATTTTAAAAAGCGATTTTAGTCAGAAATTTATCTAGTTTCAATTTATTTTTCGTTTCAGATCCGATATCTTTAAAGCTTTAGATGCAATATGGGACCGCAAAAATGCCTGCATGGTAATTTATTGCTAAAAAATGCAGTGATTCGTGAGATCCAAGTGACGAAAACCTGAACTTCTTAGTCACGGATGGATTTTACCACTTCATTCATACAAATCTTTCTTCATCTAACTTAACATCGATGGATGCAATGTAGGCCTACGACGACTGATATCAGTATCATTTTACAGACTGATTTACTCACTTAAAGTTAGTCTACTTACTTTTGTATGGCTTATTTAGTTTAAATTAAAATGTGCGTTCCCATGTGGTTCCTGATATAATCTAACCACAAAGTAAAGCATAAAACGTTTATTCGTAATGACAGTGCACAATATTTATTATGGCATGATAAATACTGTAATTGTATTCATCTATAATTAAGAATACATGTCTATGAAATAAATCATATAAACTACATTAACGAATGCGTACAGTAAAAATATTAGTTCAATAATTCCGGCTTGATCAAAGCAATAAGTAATTCTATAAGTCACTGTCTCTATTGACCTTTATTTTATTTTTAAAATATAAAAAAAAGAATGTTAACTTGTAACTATTCATTTATTATAGTTCATTAATGTTGTGGTAGAAAAATGCTAGGTCATTTATTTGTAATTTTATAAGAAGGTAACTTTCAAGCAAAAATTTTTCCTAAACGGTAACAAGGACAGAAAAATATGACAGCTAGGGGACGGGGTGGGGCGGAGCGGAAATCCTTTTGAGAACTTTGAAGTCAGGGCGAGGTAGTGTTTGGGAACCTCGTACCACTCCCGGTGTTTTTCGATGAACAGCCAATGAGAAGACTTAGAACGTAAAACTTGACATAAGTCATATTTAAACATTGTGCAATGTGAAGAAAAAATAATAAAATACAAATTTAAAAAAGTTTTCTTAATTAGCATAGTACGTGTTGGTAGATGAATTTAATACAATATTAATATAAACTGAACAAATATTATGGAGATCGATTAAGGTAAACTTGGTTTACCGAAATCGATCACCATAATATTCGTAGCCGACATATTGCACTTATTTTTTATAAATACAGTACAAGTACTATATTGTATGAAATTTGGCTTGTGACGATCACTTGTATATTGAATTAAAATTGTTAAACTATTATTAAATTGCTCAAATAAGTTTAAATTATTAAATTGCTCAAAGATGTTCTGCTCGGTTTGGTTTTGTATTAATTTCTTGCATTTTCAATTACTTGAGTATCCACTGACCTAATTACACATGTTCAGTTCACCAAGGGTGCTACAAAAAATAATTATGGGTGACTACTTAAATTGACTGTGTTCTACCTAACATTATTAGAGGTCTTACCAAAGTTGACCACAGGCCCTACTCAAGGTAATCACGGGTGCCTTTTAGAGCACAATCCAACAGCATGCCAGTGTCGCATGACTTCTACATTTTCATTCCCTTTAGAGCCCTCTTACCGCTGAGCTGTAAGGGGTTTCCAAAATATTATTCAGTAATACTTTTATAAAATAGCATATTTTGAAACAAAATTACAAACTAAACTACTGTTGGCCTGCTAGTATCACATTTCTTAGTTGGTATTTTCTGGTTAATAGGAAGAACATATTAATGACATACTATAATAATCATGAAAAGTATTATAATAACTTAGTAAGAACTCACTTTTTTATGATGAAATATCTTTGTCAAAAGTACTCCGTTCCCCTGTAAGCAGTAGCAGTTAGAGTTTCCAAAGATGTCAGAAGTGTAGCGGCCTGTGCTGTTGGATGCAGAGGACATCGACGTTGTATCGAACCTTATCTTCTGCATTTACATCTAAATAAACCCACAAATCAGATGGTCAATAAATTTATTTCCTTTTAGAAGCAGCATAAGATATTAAGCCTTATTTAGCACAAATACTAGCATTTTCTTCTCTTTTTAAAACACAAACCTTATTGGTAATGACTTCAATATGGTAAACATAACAAGTATAGGAGAACTTATTTTCTAATGTACAATAAATAATCCCCTGTGGTCCTAACAGAAAATAAATAAAACATATTTCTTTTCTTGAATATTTGTTTTTTATTTATCTTCTATAAAATGGTTCCAATCAAAAATCCACAAATAAAGCCAAAACGACAGGAATACACGAGCTAAACAATGTCAATTCAGATAAATGAGTAGAATAAAATCAATAAATATATGAAAATTTACTATTTTAGCCTAAAGTACAAAGTGATAAAACGCATTGTTTCAAATAAAAGAGTTGATAAATATAAAATTTAAATTCAGAATAGTGATTGGAATGATTTATTTATGGTTACACCATTTTTACAATAACAATACCTGCAAAATAACAAAAATACATTAGAACAGCAGAATGATGTGTAAAATGTAAAAAATTAACAATAAACTAATGAATATTAATACAAGTAAAGTTGAAAATGATTAAAATATCAAATATAATGCAACAACACATATAATATATCTGTGTATTCTGTATATTGTCCTAGTGTGCTTATTATATCACAATGAGTATTTTCCAATGAACACATCACATAATTTCCTCTTAAAAGAGCTGGGTGATAGCAAAAACAGACAACCTCAGTAGTGCCTTCACAAACAGTGGTCTCAAAATACCTTGAATTAAGGTCTTACATCTGAGGTGACATCATTGTTGAATGGTCAGTAGCGCCAATGAATACATATCTATAAGAAGCGAAAAGAGATACCAGGGAAATAGTCAGATTTCCTATTGCAGACGAACCGAGCTTAGAGCGGTCACACCCCTCTCCCAACCCAAAACCCATGTCCTCCATTCCAGTCTCTCATTCTCAAAGCAATTTATAATCTGCCCTCTCTGTCTCACTCTAGGCTGCCGCCCAACAAGCTCCAACCAGTGGCGGCCGCGCCAAGATAGCAAAATTAGTAAAAAAGTAGTCTGATTTGTTAACATTGGCTTTTCACTTCTTAGAGATGTGTATTCATTGGTAGAATACTTGTTTGAAGCACAGCTTGATAAGCTAAAGATAACAATCAAAGTCCAATAAGAACTAAAACGTCCGATCCAAGTCACAGTCATAACAAAATTCGAATGGGCATTAGCAGATAACCAATGACTGTTGATTTATCCTTGGACTATTAATTAATAACACTTTCCAAGGAATGGTCAGCGTTAGTTTGTAACAATGACTACATTTGCTCATCTACACTCACTTGAAACCCATATTTGACATATCTTGATGATCCTTAAGATTAAATAAATAAATTAAAATATTACATTCTACCTAGTTCTAGTATTGAGTACTGTGATGTTGATTCTGTACAGCAGAAAATCATATTCTATGAGGCCACAGACCAGCTTCTAAGGGAAGACCAAGTCAAGTATATAAAATGTTTGATTCTATAGTGATTACAACTTTAATATATAAACCTTCTTTGTACACAGAAAGAAAAAAAGCAGAAAGGTCAATTAACTTTAGTTAGTAGAGTATTGTTTGTCTTTTTCATTCTTAACTGACATGAACAAGTTAAGAATCATTTAATCTTATGAAGTTTAAACTGTGTAATTTTTCTCAGAGATATGACATTTCTGGTACAAATATATTTCATCTAATATTTATGCTATGAAGGTTCCTCACAGCCTTAAAAATAAAATAAAATTATACTTTATTGACTTGGTAGGTAACAAACATTGGATTTATAAAGATACTTTTAAAATTAATTAATATGGAAAGGTTAGCAGATTTTTAAAATGTGTTATCGAGAATTTTATGTTACAGAGGTTCAAACTATCAAGGATTGTACTGTATTTCTATTAGTAAAAGTAATACATGCTAGGCCTAGGTCAAATCACAGTTATTTAGATGATACTATTTATGGTAACCATACTAGCCAATGAACTTACAAGAATAATACTGTGCTTGTAGTTCTAAGCCTATAGCTTATTAGAAATGATAAGCAAACAATAATAGTTAGGCCTAATTTAAGAACTATGCTATCTTGGGCCATTTTTCATAGATGTACTAGGTCTTGTAGATGATTATCGATTTGTCTTACACTAAAATTATAATAACTGTGAAAAGTATAATAAATGAGAATTAAAGAATAGGTTACATTTTAAGCAGAAGTAATTATTTCATAGGACTAGTACTGGGCAAGATAAAACCTCAAGTTTAGATTTCATACAAATTTAGAATGAATAATCACTACTAACCTCCATAGTTATTATGTCCACTAATAAAATCTTAGAATTTCTATTTATGTATTGGGGAAAAAGGTGTGTTTGGTTAATTAAGGTTAGAAAGTTTTGACATTTAGAGAAAACAGATCAGAAGCTACGCCAATCAAAATTTACAAAAATTTCATACATCTAAATCTCCTACTCCTTCAGCCCAAGCACAGCTGATCCGCTTTTATTCACAAGTTTCTTCCTGCAGCTGTAGTAAAGTAAAGTTCGGTCAGATGTTTCAAGTTTGCGTTCATATTTACACCACAGACAACGAAACATACATAAGACAACGCTTGACCATGTAGCTTTTCTTCACTATTCAACGCCTTGGAATCATGAAGAAGTGGTTAGTGAGATTTTTACGTCCACAAAATACAATGTCATTTGGCACTCTCATTTTCTTTTTCAAGATTTTATTTTCACACTTTTCCCCATGAAATAATTCAGCTACTTAGTTATATTTGCAAGTAAATCCCTTTTCACTTCTGTTTCCTTGAATACTCGTTCATTCGTCTTTTTCTGCTGTCTATTTCGTTTTCATCGTTTTCCCCCATAAAAACACATTTGTGCTACAAAAACCGTTTTCAGTTTTGTAGTACATTATTAATAAACAATTTAAATATATTATATTTAAATTTTTCGATAGAGATAAGGAATAAAAAGATAATATTCAAATAATGTATGACATTATGCTTAAAACATGACTAGTACCACACATTGACCTAAAGGCTTTTATTAAAAAAAAAAATAAATAAAAAAACACAAACACTGAACTATTTGCCCTTAGGATGGCACCATAACAAAGCCCATAATAAAACAATTAGGCTCAACCTTCTTATCATAAAAAAATACCTCTAGATATTTTTAGTGCAATATGTTCAATATCAGCTTGTCAAATAATTGAGATTAGACTGTTCCATTTTGTCAAGTTACTTGTATGATTTCTCAAAGAAATTACTAGATTTTTTAATCAATACCTACTTTATTTATACCACACCACTTAACCAAAATATCAACTTTTCAAACAAAAACGTAATCAATATTGGCATTTCGTGAATCGTGATTTTGAAAAATGCAAATGTCATCAGCATACAGAAAGCTTATATTAATATCATCTTCAATATTACAAGCCAAGTCATTAACTATTAAGAAAAGAAGAGGTTCCAAAATTGAACCTTGTGGGAAACCTTGGTCAACATTTATAAAATCAGATAAATTGCCTTCAAAATAAATTGCTTGTTATCTATGAGTAAGATATGATTACATGAAATGAATAAGATTTTACTCGTATATGGAGTATATTTATGTGTGTGTGGGGGGGGGGAGGGCTTGTTGTATAGGTTTATCTTTTATGTAAATATGGGATGGTGACTGATATTGCTGATGTCCATGTCAGCAATCGTTGATTTTTCGCACATATTTTTAATTTATAGTTATCTGTTTATACTTAATGCTGAAGTGATATTCAGAATTGCATTTAAATCGGATTCTGTTTCCGCTACTAGGGCAATATCTTCAATAAACTTGATGCTTTGAACAAATAGTCCGTTATTTTAAAACTCTGTTTCTTGTTTTATTTCATCCACTTAAATATCTATGAATATATGAAAGAAGTCCAGGCAAAGTGAGCATCATGGTCTCACACATATATTTATTTCCTTTAATTTACATAAGTTATCATTGCATTTATCGTTATAGTTTCAAAATCACCCCGATCTCTCCAAGCAATTTTTCTATCCTTGATGTTTTGAACAGAAGAACCCAGACCACTCATCAAAGGATTCCATGAGTTAATGTATATTGTTCTCTATAAAATCTTTTTCAATGCTTGTAAAATCTTCATCATTCCGTTTTACTTTTGAAATCCAAATTGGCCATCCCTCTGTGTTCTTCTATTTACTCTTTTAGTCTTGTTTTTATAATAATAATAAGAATTTAAGATGCAATTAAGATGAGTGATATTGTACTGCACTTGCTTTTTCTATATTTGAAGTGGTTATACATTATTTGCATAAAAAATACTCTTAAACGTTTTTATTGTATTCATTTAATACATTAATTATAGTTCTTTTGAGGTGTTGCGTAGTTTCTTTGATACTAGCAGTACACTGTTCATACTTTATCTTAGAAGCTGTTTCATCACCTCACTTCTTGACAGCGTAATCAACATCTTCTCTTGTTACTATGAAACTTTATTATCTGAATCTACGTGTTCTACTTTCTTCATATAGATCTTAGAACTCATATTATTCATACAACCACTCCTAGTGTTCATTCTAACTTTCTGATGCTTGCTCATCGTTGGGTCTCTATTCCTTATCTATTGCAATATTACTCCTAATTCTTAACATTGTTTGTAAAGTGTTTCAGTTAACAAATCATTCATTGTATCCGCGTGCAGGCTCTGGAATGCTCTGTCTGATAATATCATATCCATTGATAAGCGCACTCGGTTTGAGGCGGAGGTGAGGTGTTATCTGCTGCGAGCCTCGCCGGAGTAGTGGCTGGTGGCGCTATGAGGTGGTGGCGGTAAAGAGTGATTGTGCCGAATGAATGTAGTTTTGAATGAATGTAATGAATAACTGTAGTTTTGTTTGAGATAGTCAAAATATTTTTAAGTTTAAATATAATTGTTCACGTTTTTTGACTTTGTATGTTTTACTTCGTACATTGTAATTTTTATTTTTTATTTCCTTGTAAATTGTTAATTATATTTCAAATAATATCTTATTATGTATGATGAGGTTAAGTGGTAGAGAAGGCTTTGCAGCCCTAACTTCGCCTCTTGTAATATGAATAAAGACGTTTATCATTTCATTCATCTTTTTAACAATTTT
This sequence comes from Stictocephala bisonia, assembly GCA_035578905.1. Taxonomy (NCBI): domain Eukaryota; kingdom Metazoa; phylum Arthropoda; class Insecta; order Hemiptera; family Membracidae; genus Stictocephala; species Stictocephala bisonia. Next base: position 58,394 of record JAQJVL010000804.1, read on the forward strand.
CCTCTAATCCATTTTTGTTCTGTGACATTCATTCCGTGGTCATATCTTTTTTATCTATCTGATTTTTTCAAAATTAATAGTTGAGTCAAGTAAATAATAGACAGTTAAATGGCATAAAGAATTGCACCTTTTTTGTACTGACTCTATTATTTCAGTGATGGTTGATTAATACATCGAATATTTGGCGTTAAAGAAATATTTATTGAAATGAAACTTTTTCATAGCTGTTTGTATCATATAATCATACGCAATATAGTATTATGCAAGGTAACTAAAACATATGTTCTATTTACCGTGGCATTATGTATCGTAAGGCAAATCGCTTGCGTCAAAATTCCAAGCGTAAGCGATACACTCCACCTATGGCTTTCGGAAAAGGCTTATTTTAGAGCTCTGATATTGTAGATGACGGGAAAAGTATACGTTTTGCGATCCGCCTTAAGGGCTCCACCTCATAAGCCTTCAAAGTTCCCATGTTAACCTTAATAAGGTTTCTAACTTTAGTGTGTTTTATACTGTGGTAATATCACATGCATTAAATATTCCAGCTGTTCATTTTTTCATTATTATGCTATCGGTATTATCCTGATTGGTTGAAATTAACATTAGATGGTAAAAAAGTTACCTCTGTTTTGTTCCGCCACCAACCTTCAGTTTTTTCGGCACTACCGGTTTCGAAGGGTGACCTTCTTTTTCAGGCGCACTTGGGCTTCACTTAACACTCTAAAGTTCAAATTCTTCTACTTGACAGTATAGTGACAGTATACTCAAACTTTAAAGTGAAAGAATTTGAACTTTAGTGTGTTAAACTCAAGATTGGTTTCGGAACAAACCAGAGGTAATTTGTTTACCATCTATTGTTTGTTAATGTTTTATACTAATTAACAAGGACAAGGCCAAAAATTTAAAAAAGCTGGGTAACTTTATGTTGCATTTAGTAGAGTAAAATGCCCAGACGGAATTAAATTGTTTATTGAAAATAGGCCTACAGTCGGCCAAAACAACGAAACAGAGAATTCTTACAAAAAAATATCGTGTATAGAGAAGTTTTAATACAACAATAATAGTTTATTAATTTGTATATATGATGATGAGTTTTACAATACTACTAATAATTCTATGTTATACATTAAATATTTAACAGCAACATTTGTATTTTATTTATTTAGGAAACTTTGCCCCTACAAGACACTAGTATTTATGCATTACCGAATATTTGTATTTTTTAGGTGTTTGATTTATTTTGAAACATTATAAATCCAGCTGTTCGAACCGAGTTTTTAGTTGATTAATCATATGTTGCTTAAAAGTGCGTGAACATCAATTATTCACTTACAAAATACAAAAACTTGATATTTTTACTATTCAATCTAAAGAGTTGTCCTTTTGTTTATCTTAGTCTCCGAGATTTCTGTGCGTTTTGTTGAATTTTAAGTTTATGAGCCATGCCACGTAACAGTTTCGTCAAGTTATGGATGGACAAGATCATTGGTACATCTACAGAAACAGCAGACCCATTAGAGGAAGACCCAATTCCATCCACGTCTACTGGTGGTTACACCACACAGTCACCACGACAACCTAAGGATCAACAAGAAACAGTCAAATCTTCAATCCAGAGTTCTCCGAGTTCTTTCTCTTCGAACTCCACATCATCAAGAGAGTCCTTTACCAGAGCGTCACTAGAAGGACTAGTGAAACATAAGATTCCGAATGTACTACGAACAACTACGGTGGACTCTAAATTCCAGATTATTCCTCCACTTCCTAGACTGTACCTTGGCGACAACACGGCGGACAAGTTGAGCAGAATACTAACCAAAATCGACTCCATGACCTTGGAGAGTGAGGAGATCAATCAGCTTGCATCAGTAGTGGCTCCACCGACAAACAAAGCTAAATATGAATAAATGTATTGTACAGTACTTATATATGGTGAATGTGGAGAATTTGATTGTGCAGTTTTCAATTTTGATTTTCAATGGACAACAATGAAATATGGTTTTAGCATTAAACAAATTATACTGAGTTAAACTCAAATGTATGTATTAAATAATAATTTCACATAAAGGAAACGTGCTTTATATGTGCACTTTTATATACCATTAATTTATACAATATATTTTATGTTGCTTGAGTCAGAAGATACCTCTGTACGTGTATGGATGGGCGGGTGGGTCAATATCATTGTACGTGTAGTGTGGGCGGGTGGGTCAATATCATTGTACGTGTAGGGGTGGGTAGGTGGGTCAATATCACTGTACGTGTAGGAGTGGGTAGGTGGGTCAATATCACTGTACGTGTAGGGGTGGGCGGGTGGGTCAATACCACTGTACGTGTATGAGTGGGCGGGTGGGTCACTACAAATGTACAACCAAGGCATTTCCTTTTACTTACGTATTTAAATTTACATATAAAATCACGTAGTAGAAGCATTGAATTACGAGATAACATAAATTTTCATTACATTCATGTTCAAGGGCAAGGAACTTGAAAAATCTAAAGTTAAAGTCGGTTTTATTATGCCTAACATTATTTTTATATCTTAGAAACAAGTTGTTATCCATTAAATTGTATGCTAACTACTCTTAAATACTGAATTTTATTCGAACGAATTCAGAATTATCAGCTGTTATGCTAGTAAAAATAAAGACTACCCAAACGTGTTCATGAAGAAGTTGGTTGTTAGGTGTATCATTAGTTTGGGGCGTGTTTTAAATCAATCCACGTTGGTATTTAGTTTGATGGAGTGTTGGATTTTGTTAATATTATTTATTCTACAATTCTTGCGAAATATTCGAACCAGACAGCAAAAAGACAGATTTCTTTTCTATTTCCAAAGAAACGTTCTTACTTAAAGGTACCGTACAGCTTGCAGATCCGATATTTTTTATTACTCTAAAGAAGATCCTTCGCAATGTGGGTTATCTTGCAACATGGAGATATTCAAAGTAGATAGAATCTTCTTGAACCTTTGTTTATCCAACGAAAGTTGCGTTGTTCAAGGAAAAAACTAATACTGCAACCGACATTAACTATCATTAAGTGAGATACACGCAACGCACAAGAACTACTATACCATCCTTGCTGTTGCAATTTATGGTTGAAGGACTAAGTCCTTCCACCATGGTTGCAATTGGCCGATATATTGCTAAAAGGTAGTACCACTATACTGTAGTAGAAGTGGTCCAAACAACTTATAAGGAATGGAACGGCATCCTTGCAGTTGTATCTGGCCAAAGAATTGCAGAAAAATCAGTTATTCAAGCCCCTTATAGGGAACAAGTTATGTTTATATCTTATGGCTTAAACAGCTAGCTAAAAATATATATGTATATATAAACAGCTCAAATGTATATCATGTGGCTTTCATACGTCAGCTACCAAACTAATAAAAGGTTAAAAAATGACAAATAAAAAATATCAAAATAAGATAAAATCTACAACACCAAGTACTTGTGTCTTAATGTTTAAATATTGATCTCCCACCACAGAGCTAAATTTAGGTTTCATACCCATTCAACATATGCTTCTCTGAAGATCAGCTAATTCCCCCTGAAAAGGCCGCAATGGGCACTCATCAACTATGTGATCCATAGTTTTAACTTCGACTATGCAATTACATGACTGATCATTTGTTATTCCCACTTATATTTCCAGTATGTGCCTCTTCCCACATCCGTGCGAAAACGACTCAACATGTTCCATTCCTTACGAAGAAGGTTCATATTCCATCGATGACGATCATAGGATCTGATAGCACAAACCTGTTTCGACCGTCAAATATGTCCCAAGTTAACTCCCAGTTGACTTTGCGAAAAATTCGTTTAAGATTAATTGGGAATCCAGTCGAAGTGGTGATTTTTTTAAGTTACCCGCATGTTGTAGGATATTTTGCAAAATGGGGAGTTTCGGAGTAGATATGATCTTTTTTAACTCTTTGAGAAGTGTCTCTTTGTGCCTTATATTCGGATGACCTATGTTGCACAGCACTGAAAGCCATGGCAGAGGGGGGGGGGTTGCAAAGAGGAAACAACCCTCATCGCTGTGTTTAGTTTAGTTGTATATCAAACTCTGGTACATGTTAAAAACTCAAGTAAAAAAAACCTTTAAAATTTCAACTATAAAACTCAACTAAAAACTCATAAAAAACTGAACCAAAAAGACTCAACTACAAAAAACCCAACTAGAAAACTCAACTAAACACTCAAACAAATCAACTACATATTTCAACTAAAAAACTCTAGAAAAAGCTTAACTAAAAATCTCAACTAAAAACTCAAATAAAAAAATTAAACTAAAAGAAGTCAAGTAAAAAAATCAACTAAAAACACAATAAAAAAATCTACAAAAATCTAAAAAACTTCAGAAAAATCTCAACTAACAAACTCAACTAAAATAACCTAACAAAAAACTCAACTAAAAAAACTCTAGAAAAAACCAAACTAAAAAAACGAAAAACTCAACTAGATGACTCCAGAAAAAGCTCAACTAAAAAGCATCAACTAAACACCTATACAAAAATCAACTAAAAACTCAACTAAAAAAAACTCAACTTAAAACTCTACTAATAAAACTAAACTAAAAAAAACTCTAGAAAAACTTAACACTCATCTAAATAAATTCAACAAATAAACTCAGTTAAACCACACGGGATCACAATATTCAGTAGTATAGCATAAGCTATAAACAAGGCTGCAGTAAGTAAACCTTGTGCGTTGAATTCATACGACGATCCAGCAAGTTGCTTCACAATGTTATTTCTGGTTCTCACTTTAACTGCTGTTTTCTGTATGTGACTTTTAAATGTCGATTTAAACTTAGTCCCAAATACTGTGGATGCTCATTGTGTTTCAGCCTCAGCCTAGCACCAAAAATGTTGTTCAGTTTTTGATTAGCTATTACTCAGGTGGAAGCAGGTAAATTCTGTCTGTTGGATTGAGGTTTAGCTTCCAGGATCTAAAAAAAAATCAAGTGTAAGTGTTCTTTCTATTTTTGATAGGTCTATGTCCTCTATTGGGTTGCGAGAGCAATATCATCATCATATATGAATTTTCTGGACTGAGTGGTGGGAATATGATGCATACATTGAATAAAAGAGGAGCAAGAACAGAGCTTTGTGGAAGCCTATCATTCAGGTGCCAAAATGAACTTTCTCTGCAACCCAGGCAAACTTTAATTAATCTGTTGTAGAGGGTGGAATCCAGAAATCACAACAATCGAGGACATGGATTAAGTTGTACAATTAATTTAAGTACGAGGCCGTTCCTCTAGACTGTATCATAGGTTACTGAAAGATATAAAAGTGCTGCTGATGTTTTCTTTTTCTTTTCAAACCTATTCTTAATTAATTAAAGATGTCAAAGAAAGTCGTCACAATTTTCGACCAGGTCTGAACCCAACTTGTTCAACAAGGGTCCTGTTATTGAAAATACACTTTTTCCTTAAAAAATGTTAAAGAGTAAATTTTAATTAATTACGAATTTCAATACATTTTTGAAGTTCAAGGTTTAAATTTTGTTACTAATTCTATCAATTTCTTTATAAAAAATCTATCATTAGCAACAAGGCTAAAGGAGCTTACGTTGATATGTTAGATTCAGTAGCAAATGTAGGATTCATTTGTTTGACAGTTTCATTACTAACTTAATGCCTAACTTGCAGTTCGACGCAGAGTAGTCGACACTTCACTTTGCCATAATTATCTAGTCAGTGCCTGTAATCGTTGTCACTGGTAAGTAAAGAATATTTAGTTGGCACATTTCACCGGATCTATCAATAAATTGTACTAATGACCAAGATAAGTGAAGCTGCTGGTAAATTAAATAATTAAAGAATAAATTTCAATTTACTTATAAGAAATCAACAGTATTTAGTATTTTCTAAACTGATTTATTTTAAATTATTATTACTATGATGTATTTATTCTTTCTTAATTTAAGTACATCTTCAAGAGCATCAAAGAGTAAATGGTACAGTTAAAAAAATTCGACAGTTTGAAGAAAAATGCCCAATAACATTATATCATTTTAAAACACAGTTGATATGTAATACAAACGATTACTGTTGATAAATCACAGGGATGAATGTAGGAGAGGTAGAGGGGGCAGCTTGCTCCTGGCGCCGGAAAAGAGAGGCGCTGACTTAACCATATCAAGGTAAATACTCTTTAATTATATCATATAATTAGTTTTTTAATTAGCATAATACGTGTTGGTACATATACAGTACAAGTAAACGTCACACAACACAAATTTATTACAATATAAGCACAAAATGCACAAATATACTACAATACAAGCACAAAATGCACAAATATTATGGTGATCGATTTCAGTGAACCACGCTCACCTTCCTCAGACCAGAGGGATTCACAAAAGAATGGAAAACGGTGTTCAACAACTCAATTTATCTCAACAACTCAGATAAATTGAGTTGTTGAACACCGTTTTCCATTCTTTTGTGAATCCCTCTGGTCTGAGGAAGGTGAGCGTGGTTCACTGAAATCGATCACCATAATATTTGTGCATTTTGTGCTTGTATTGTAGTATATTTGTGCATTTTGTGCTTATATTGTAATAAATTTGTGTTGTGTGACGTTTACTTGTACTGTATCATATAATTGTAAACAAAAACAAAGGGTGCGTGAGGCTATTTATGATTTTATTTTTTATTTATTTATTCTTAAGACGCCAATCGTCAAGATATGGGCGAACATGGATTTCGAATGAGTGTGATGAGTGTAGATGGACGAGTGTAGTCATTGTTTCTATCTGAGTTCGACTTAGATCAGAAATGACTATTTATTAATAGCTCAATAGCCAGGGCAACTAAGGGACCTACAGCTTTACGTGGAATCCGAACCACGTAGTTCTGGTCTGATTTTCAGCTTATCGACAAGCCTGATACTCAGTTATCTCCCCCACTCAACATCCGCACAATGATTACCACCCAACATGGACACCCCAGACTTCACTAGTAGTGTCCACGCCGATAGCAACCATCAAGCGGACGCCATGTCGGTATTAAGAGGACCGAGCATCCAACCTATCGCCTACAATCTCCCAAACACTTTGTCCCCATGTAGCTGGGTTACAGCACTGCACCACCAGTGCCTACTGTGGTTTTAAGTATATTCTATATGATACTGAGGGAAGATATATTTTTCAAGGGGCATACAGTTTTTATTTCATCATAAAAAATTGTGAAATCAATGACAATGATGATGATTAATGATACGTCATGTGCATTTCAATGGGAAAAAACCTCAGATTTGTGATTAATTGATTATCAGTGAAAAGACAGGACCAGCACTCTCTGAAGTGACGAAGAATAGTGTTGAAAGTGTTGGTTGGATGTTTAAAATTGTAGAGCCAGTCGCGTGAGAAAGGTAACAACAAGGCTGCAAAGTATCAACGAGCGCAGACACGCTTACAGACAGAACAAAATATAGCTTATTTCATCCCATGTATTGGACAATCTCTCAATTCCATTGGAGTTAGTGCTGGAGTGTGAAATATGAAACAGAAAACTACTTTAGAGGGTCTGCTTTCATTCTTTGCAGTATCTACTTTAGGGTAGAAATTTTTACTTAAACTCACACATGGCTCTCTCAAAAGACAAAATGATACCAAGTGGTTAGCAAAACAGGAAGCTACTACAGTAACATTTAAGCAACTAGTCGGAATGATCAAATCATTGAATTGTTTTATAGATAGTTTTAACTCAAGCTCTGAAACTAAAACAGAAGCTGGTAAAATAAAAAAAATATTGAGAAAATTGAGTCTATTGTAATGATTTTTTTCTGGCATAAGGACTACATGCCAGAAGTCAAATTGACTTTGACAATAAAATGTTAAAAACACAAACTACTGTATCACAATATATGTCAAACACATGAACCGGCGTATTCAGGTTTAACTGGAAACTGGAGGAAACATAGTTTGTGTCGCAAAAACAGAAATAAAAACCATGGCTCTACATCTGGTTCAGCATTCCAGAATTCAAACAAGTTTGGAAAAATGGACATGTCTGTCTTTGAGTGACGATTACTCAATGAGCTCTCTCAAGTTTCTTGGGTTTATGCAGTCATTTCCTTCTCCAATTCTAAAAATGCAAAACAAACAAGTTTGTATTGTACAGTAAACATTAGTGTCAGTGCCCTTTTAATTTATAAGTTTGATAACTTGAAAGCGTCCGCTCAATAGCCTAGAATAATCCACTTGAAGAATTTGGGATTTTTTTATTTTTAAATGAGAAATTCAATTTTCATTACAGTTGATAAACGGCGAGCGGGCACGGTTACTTTGACTTAGCTGTTTATGTGTATGTATGTATTTATGTATATGTAATGATCATGTCTTGAGTGAGTTAGTTTTTAGTTATTTATTGTGCTTTTATTTGTTGTGCACATTTATTTATAAGCTAAATATTTATTGTGTAAAACGACTTGTGTGCTTTTCATTCAAGTCTAATGACAAACAAATGGCACTCTGAAATTCATTATTAATCATCACTAAGTCATCGATACCATTTTCTTTTTCTGTTAATAATTTACCTCTTAATTATCTTGGTGTATTTTCCGTAAATGAAACATCATGCATCGTTCCTTATAATAATTGTTTACGATTTTTTTTTCTGTTTTTGACTTAAAGATGGGTTTTAAAAATCATAGCCAAAAAAATAATGGTGTGCTTCCTCAATACCAAAATATTCTGAGCTATAAATTCTCTCAATTTACTTATTTACATATTCCGTGTTTTTTTATATAATGAATTTCTTGGACCTAATAACAATTGGACAGTATAACAGTTATGTTGATGCAATCTTTCTAGTAATTTATATTTAATTACATTTTATATTTGTTTGATAATATTTCATCATTTATGTCTACACAGTTTTATAATCTCTATTTTATAATCTCTCACTCACTTATCACTAATTCTTCCACTTCCCGTAATCCTACAGAGCTGATATTTGGTAAAAATGTTTGTTGTATGCTAAATAAGAAAACTAAAGTATTTTCATCTTGATAAAATACTCCTAAGAGGTAGAAACAGCCCCTAAAATATTGTCCCTTAAGGATAAAATTGGCTGATTTCAGTAAATTAATAATAGTTGTTTTGTAAATAAATAAACATGTGTATTTTGTATGTTTGATATTTATCCTATTGATGCATTAAGAGTTTACCATTAATTACACTTTTATGTATATATTTTTCTCTCTATACAATTACGTGAAAATCTACTTGGAAAATTTACGATTTTGAGATAACCGTGTTGAAATTCCCCTTAAGACTTATATGGTTTTCTAGACCATCTAATTTTGTTATCTAGGAGAACGGCAGCAGGTTGAGCTTTTAAATTGACGTGATGGTTTAAAAGGAACCACGGGGAAAGGGTAGGCCTAAGCAAGTGCAGAGAATAACCCCGTAGCGAAGTAAGGGCTGTCGGCTAGTGTTTGTATGAAGACAGCTCTAAAATAGCATAATTAGACTATTTGACCTAGCTATATAACCACTTACATTATTACATTACATTGACAAATAAAATAGTTGAATGATTGATTAATGATCAAATCAACTTTAAAATACTTATTTCAGATCAACTTATGATTAATTACGAACATTTCGACTTACTCCTTTTGATAATAGGCTACAATTATTATACAGTAAAAATTTTCAATAGCATACTTATTGTTCCTGCTCATCATAAAAAACAATAAAAAAACACACAGGAGACGCACGGGCAAAGACATATCAATTCCACTTTACGTGTATAAGCGGGTGGGTGGGTAAATACCACTGTACGTGTGTGGGTGGGTGGGTGGGTCAGTATCAATGTACGTGTATGGGTGGGCTGGTAGGTCAATACCACTGTACGTGTATGTGTGGGTGAGTGGGTGAATACCTCTGTACGTGTGTGTGGGCGGGTGGGTAAATAGCACTGTATGTGTATGGGTGGGCGGGTGGGTGAAAACCACTGTACGTGTATGTATGGGCGGGTGGGTCAATAGCACTGTACGTGTATGTGTGGGCGGGTGGTTCGGTGAGCCCAGTCAATACGACGCATATCACACATTTATGAATGCGTTTAATGAATTACTTTATTGATACTCTGATATACGAATCAGTAAAAGATTTATTTTTAGATTATTTATGTTTAGATTAGATTTAAATTTCACACATAGAAAAAGTTTAAGAAATTAGCTTAAATTATAAGTTTATTTCGAGTTTATTTATTTGAAATTAGACAGTTTAATTTTTTTATAACAAATGCTAAATTATCTTTTTTTTCAACTCCTTGATATCTATTGAAAACAGTTACAAATTAATTAATATATAGAGAAGATAAGTCGTACGACTGATGAGCTACTGATACTGACAAAGTAGTACTGCGGTTTGTCCTCGGCAAGTCCGGTTACCTAGATCTGGAGATATCAGTTGCGGCAAAGACAACCGGAGACACGAGTGGGTGTGTAGCAAGCAAACAGTGTCTCCGGCCTTGGTACTTCTTGAACAAAATCAGGATAAAGGATGCAGAGATGAACCACAGGACAGCTACATTCTCTTCTTGAAATAAATAAACGTAACAACAAGACAATGTTGTTATATTTGAGCTATGAATAAGTCTACATTTAAAATATCATACCTTGATTTCAAAAGCTCAAATCTAGCTTTCAATAAAGTAAATAGTTAACCACAGATTCATGTTCCAAGGAAGAGTATCTGATTTGAAAGATTGAACAGGAATGGCCACCGCCTTATATCCTTAGCTACGGCCACTCCTAAACACGTAGACTATCAACAATATTCTGCAGATATTGTATTTATTTGTTTGCGTAGTCCCCTTCATTAGATAGGTTCCAGTGCGTTCCCAATGAGGGTCATAATAAATTTAGAAGGATCGGTTGATCGCCACCGAATGTTTATTTTTGTCATAGGGCTAATAATTAATTATACTTTCTAAGGAATAGCCGACCTTAAGTTTCAGGCACAAGTCGTGTGACATGTGACCTCTGCAACATTTGGTTATTATTGGTAAATTGGCAAATGTTTGATCTTGAGACATGTGCAACTTGTCGCGCGACAACCTTATGGTAGTGTAATGGGAAGGAGCTTCCATTTGCATCGAAGACTACTTTCACTCATCTAAAATCCACATTCACCCATATCTTGAAGAATAAATATACTGTATATTTAATGAAAAATAGTAAATGTGTAATAAATAGTCAAAATACTAATTTTCCTACTGACTTTATTCCATCATTCCTGAGGGTACTGTTTCAATGTCAATATTTCAGTGTAAATGGAACAATACGCCGATCTTTGAATGGAGTATTACTATAATAAGGCTTTTCAGTTTTTTTTTTTCAGTCAGATGTTTTCGTGTATACTAGTGATATTATCCGCAATGTTGTGTAATGTGATGGAAATAATTTCTTTCACGTTAAAAATTAATACAAATAAAATTGCATCATATAAATTATTGAAGTCCAGTCAACCGATTGCATCAATATAAAAAAAGGTTATTAATTATTCTTGAACAAAGAGACTGCAGAAAGAAAACAGTTTTATTCAATTCGTATTTGTTATCACGATTCACGTCAAAGTAATTATTGGATGGCAAATAAATGCAAAACTGCAATTAGCTAAACCTCTTCACCAGGTTTCTTATATCAGTAACAAGATTTCATTGAATTCATTATTACATTATGAATTATTAATGTTTATCGGCAGGTGTTTCATTCATTCAGGACGCTCCAGAATAAGACCATTCCCTACCAAACAGCTCTTGACAAAAGAAGTTCAGTTTGCTCTAGGCGTCCTCCCCACCTATTCAACGGGGACACCATTGAAATGCCTTCTTATCTATCCAATATACATTTTAATGTCGAGACTTTTCCTTTCAAGGGTAAAACACAGGCGTGAATTATTGAATTATCAGTATAATTGTTTCTCGACAAGTTATACTTGTACGTTCAGCCATCTCAATGGTTTGATGGCTCCAGAAATATTCAGTTAATTAACTACATCTTATTATATTATTAAATGTGTTGCTCAACTTTGTTGGACCCCTTGTTTGTAAACAAATGCACTCAAGGCAAGCCGCACACAGAGCGCATGCAATGTGCAACCAAGCGAGAGGGGGCAATGTTGCGGACTACAGCACTCTCATTAGAGGCCACACAGGTATAACTGTGCCGGCCTTCTGTGTAGGTTGCTCAGGAGTAACTGTGCCGGCCTTCTGTGAAGGTTGCTCAGGAGTAACTGTGCCGGCCTTCTCTATGGGCTGACCAGGAATAACTGTACCGGCTTTCTGGGTAGGTTGGAAAGGAATAACTGTGCCGGACTTCTGTATAGGTTGCACAGAAGTAACTGTGCCGGCCTTCTGTGTAGGTTGCTCAGGAGTAACTGTGCCGGACTTCTGTGTAGGTTGCTCAGGAGTAACTGTGCCGGACTTCTGTGTAGGTTGCTCAGGAGTAACTGTGCCGGCCTTCTGTGTAGGTTGCTCAGGAGTAACTGTGACGGCCTTCTCTATGGGCTGACCAGGAATAACTGTACGGGCTTTCTGTGTAGGTTGGAAAGGAATAACTGTGCCGGACTTCTGTATAGGTTGCACAGAAGTAACTGTGCCGGCCTTCTCTATGGGCTGACCAGGAATAACCGTACCGGTTTTCTGTGTAGGTTAGAAAGGAATAACTGTGCCCGCCTTCTGTAGAGGTTGCACAGGTATAACTGTACTGGCATTCTGTATAGGCTGTAATGGGGTAACTGTGCCAGCCTTCTGTATGGGTTAAACAGAAATAACATTTCTGGCCTTCTATATACTTTGCACAGTAATAACCGTGCCGGCCTTCTATATAGGTCGCACAGAAGTAACTGTGCCGGCCTTCTATATAGGTCGCACAGAAGTATCTGCGCCGGCCTTCTATATAGTTCGCACAGAAGTAACTGTGCCGGCCTTCTATATAGATCGCACAGAAGTAACTGTGCCGGCCTTCTATATAGGTCGCACAGAAGTAACTGTGCCGGCCTTCTATATAGGTCGCACAGAAGTAACTGTGCCGGCCTTCTATATAGGTCGCACAGAAGTAACTGTGCCGGCCTTCTATACAGGTTGCACAAGAATAACTGTGCCAGCCTTCTGTATAGATTACACAGGAGTAACTGTACTGGTTTTCTGTGTAGGATGTAAAGGAGTAACTTTGCCGGTCTTTTGTGTAAGTTGCACAGGAATAACTGTGCCAGCATTCTGTTTAGGTTGCACAGAAGTAACTGTGCCGGTCTTCTATATAGGTCGCACAGGAGTAACTGTGCAAGCATTATGTATAGGTAGCACGGAGTAACTGTACTAGCTTTCTGTATAGGCTGTAAAGAAATAATTTTGCCAGCCTTCTGTATAGGTTACACGGGAGTAATAATTGTACTGGCCTTCTGTATAGGTTGCACAGGAATAACTGTGCCAGTCTTCTGTATAGGTTGCACAGGAGCAGCTGTTTAGGCTTTCTGTATACGTTGTAAAGGATTAACATTGCCATCCTTCTGTATAGGTTGCACAGGAGCAGCTGTTTAGGCTTTCTGTATACGTTGTAAAGGATTAACATTGCCATCCTTCTGTATAGGTTGCACAGGAGGAACTGTACTGACTTTCTCTTTAGGCTGTAAAGGAATAACCGTGCCGGGCTTACGTATAGGTTGCATAAGAATAATTCTACTGGCTTTCTGTATAGGCTGTAAAAGAGTAACTGTACCAGCCTACTGTATAGGTTGCAAAGGAGTACCTGTACTGGCTTTCTGTATAGACTGTAAAGAAGTAACTGTGCCAGTCGTCTGTATAGGTTGCACAGGAGTAAGAGTGCTGGCTTTCTGTATAGGCTGTAAAAGAGTAACTGTGCCAGCCTACTGTATAGGTTGCAAAGGAGTACCTGTCTGGCTTTCTGTATAGGCTGTAAAGGAGTAACTGTGCCAGTCGTCTGTATAGGTTGCACAGGAGTAAGAGTGCTGGCTTTCTGTATAGGCTGTAAAGGTATAACAGTGCCAGACTTCTCCATAGGTTGCACAGGAGTAATGTTTCGACTCTCTGTATAGGCTGTAAAGGAGTAACAGTACTGGCTTTCTGTATAGGTGCACAGGTATAACTGCACTGGCTTTCTGTATGGCTTTCTGTATTGGCTGTAATGGGGTAACTGTGCCAGCCTACTGTATAGGTTGCAAAGGAGTATTTTTACCGGCCTTCTGTAGTGTTTGCACAGGAGTAAATGTGCTGGCCTTCTGTATAAGTTGCACAGGAATAACTGTGCCAGCCTTCTGTAATAGTTGCACAGGTGTAACTATATACATTTCTAGTTTCTGTTGGTTCCTTCAGTCGTAAACTGGAAAAGGTCCCTCGGTTCTTGGTGTTTTTTCGTACTGTTTCCAAGAACCGATAGATTATATTTTATAGTAAATGATTAAGTATCATAAATATACATTTACTTTGGGCATGTTTTGCAAACGAATTGTATTTTTAAGCATTAGGATAAAAATTCTTTAGTAACAGTTTAAATAACGAGGTCCAATGTTCTAATTGTAATCTTAACATCTAATTACTTGTTTTTGATAATTGATCATTGTATTTGTGTCATCCTGTGATTTTGCTTTTTTTTTCTCAATCCATATATTTCATCACAGTGTACTATTTCAATATAAAAACATTCCTCTAATGACATGTCGGGAAGACTAAAAATGGAAAATGACAGAAAAAATATACTACATATTATAACAAAAAATATGAAAAATGAAATTAATGAATGAAAAATCAGTTTATTTCTCTAAATGTACATACAGTGTTAAAAAATGTTATAGTAACAAATTAAATAATAACTCCTCACCTGTGCCATATGTGGGCTGTTCGTGTGTAAGGGAGTTCCCATCTAAAAGAAAAAATAATTATAAAAAACAACTATTTGCATAAACATGAAAAACAAACAAGACAACAGTTTTTTTTTTTCTTTTAGAGTTAAGAGATATGGCATGACAGTTTAACAAACGTCAAATTTGAATAAAAAACGTTTATATTTTGGTACAAAAAAATGGTTTTCTTATTCCACTTTGATTACAATTAAAATGTCTACTTGGTATCGGACTACCTACTATAGGCGCAGAAAATATGTGCATAGAGTTTGAAGGTTGTTTTCTCATGAACTAAGAGTCCTACGGTAAATATAATCACATCACTGTTTTTCTCATTAAGTGTACGTTATGACTCATGAAATTTTAAATTCGTTAAAGTTCTAATCATTTTTATCTTAGTTGGAACAAATTCGTACCGGAATTTTAACTAATTTCCACTGTACATAAAATTTACACCGTTATTACTAAATAGTCCATCAATTTGGTGCAGTATAATTTAATACGAGGTTGATAGGAATGATACATTTTGCAATTTTAATTTTTCAAGAAAACAAGTTATTATCAATTCCCTAAAACACTGTTCCATTGGCTTCCAGAGGTCGCAAAATTAATGACTTGGTCATGTTGTAATTCTTATGACATGTATTGTTACGATACATTATGTGTAAATATTGAAGTGAGTTTATATTGATTTAAAACTTTATCAGTTTATCAATTTATTTAAATCATTAAAAATATAAAAGTAATTTATCATAACTATACATGTCATAAGAATTACAACAAGTAATTAATTTGACCACTTGAAGCCAAGAAAACAATGTTCCAGGGAAATGATAATATCTTTTTTATTGAAAAGTTAACATTCTAAAAAAATATGAAACGTATAGAAAACATACCTATCAACCTCATATTAAAATATAAATGATAAATTGATGAATTTTTAGTATAAACGGTGTGAATTGTATGTACGGTGGAAAATAGTTCTAATTCCGGTCCTTTTTGTTCCAACTAGGATAACAATTATTTAAACGTGTAAAAAAATTAAAAATACATATATTCTTGCAAAAAATAAAATGATTAAAACAATGGTATGATTGGGGTTTTCATAGATCCCTTACTTTATTAAAACACAAATTCGACAAAGTCAATTGCATACATGGAACTGAACAACTGTATTCAAAAATTTCAAGAACTAAACCTTAACACAAATTCGACAAAGTTCAATTTCATGAAGTTCTGTTTACGGGAGTCAGATTCCGAAGGAAATTTGACAGTGACAATAGATGAAAATGAAATTGAGGAGTTAAATTTAACTAAATTCCTCGGAATATACCTAGATCGGGGATTGACTTGGAATATACATGTTGACAGTCTTTGCAAAAAGCGTTCATCAAGCATTTATGTTTTGAGAAACTTAGCAAAATTTTGCCCTAACCTTATATTGATGACAGCTTATCATGGTTTAATTTACAGTCATCTCTCATATGGTCTGGCTTTGTGGGGAGGTTGCTCTGCCACAAACCTGACCAGAATATTAAGAATTCAAAAAATGGCAGTTAGAATAATTACCAAATTACATTATAGAGAGTCGCGTAGGCCAGTGTTAAAACGGTTAAACCTGCTGACGTTGCCTTGCCTCTATATTTTAGAGACAGCAACATATTGTATGTTTAAAACTGCACTGACAAGAGGCAGATATATTCACAATCATCATCCTAGAAGCAGGTATATATACCGAATTGGAAATCACAGGATGGTAGTCTACGAACACCTACCCTCACAGATTGGTGTTCGTATAATTAACAGACTCCCAGAATGTATTAAAAATGCCACAACGCCCAAGGCGTTTAAGAACCGTCTCAAGAAATGTTTGGCCAAACTGGCATTTTATAGCGTAGACGAGTTTTTTTGCATATAATTGGGAAGCCACTGAATTTTAAAATTGACACTGGATGACATTGTGGAGGTATAATTGGCGAATGAATGGGAATTTGGGTGTGTGAAAAAATGTATGTTTGAAAGTGATATTGTGATTGAATGGATGGCAAATTTTATTTAATTTATTAATGACTATTGCGATACAATTTTGTCAATTGTTAACAAGATGCAATAAAAATATATTATTATTATTATTAGTAAACAGCATTCGAACTGGAGTGCATACAATTTCTGCGCCAACAAGGTAATACCTATGTTAGGGGAGGGCAGTCGAGCGACAAAAAGGGGTTGGTCCGGTGTAGAAATTTTGAGACGACCGGCTACCTGGTAAGTGGTGCTAATTAGGGTTCTTATGGAATTCGAAAATTTTGGGACACGGAAATTTTTTTTTTCGGAAAGAGCTCTGTCACATAGTTTACTAAAGAACATACGGTATTTAGTAATCTACAGTATGCTCTATCCGTACTCCCATGTGCGTTGGCTTGGCAGAGGCCATTTCCTCGGCTTCGGAATAGAGAAGAAATAAACAGAGGTCGCGTCCAATAGTGCGCCGCGCCGAATGGGCATCGAGTTGGAAGGGTTAGTTTTGTTGTAGGCCGTTAGGCACTCCCCTTATTCCCCTCAAAGATAAACGTAGTAATTATTATCACAGATCTATAAAGATATATGTACATTAGTTGTCTATGTATGTCTCTATGTAGTTGTCTATGTCTAACTGCCTCTGAGTTGTTCGCTGCGGACATAAGGAAGTAAAACTTTTTTACTCTGTGGCTACGGTAACGTCGATAACTATCGACGGGCCTTCAGTTAGTTACGGCTCACTATTGACATTCACTCTTACTCACTAAATTGAAGTTAAGTACATTATACAAGTACAACACGGTTGGTTGTTTTGAACGAACTACGCCAACTGTTCCATATTGGATCAGTTAGAAAATTACTAAACTGGCAAAAAGTTAATTGCAGGAACCACAAAACACCGAGGAGAACTGTATATCGACCACCAATATAAGAAAAAATTAAATATATATAAATAGGGCGCTGACAGAATTATTCTCTATGCGTGGATTATCAGCATGTAGTAAATTGCTAAATTTGCCTGTGTCTTTCCTTCCCACATGCACCTTGGCTGTGTTCAATGTTAACTGAAAAGACCCGCTAATGGAAATGAAAAACAATAATACAAATCAAACTACAAAACGTGTGTATAGAAGAATTTATAAGTGAAGATGCGGCTGACAATGGCATCCATGTCTCGCGCATATAAAGAGCAGCTTCTTCAAAAATAATTTTGACTGTAGACAGTGTCCAAAGAAGTAAACGTTATCAGCAAGGCCAACTTACAATAATAAAACAAAAAATATCCCATATATTTGAAAGTTTAGGTCATGTATCTGATTTGTAAGTTCGAATTCATATTTACTGTACATTATTCATGTTTAACATGTAAATAAGCAGCATTCTTGCATTCGTATAAGCAGCAACATTTGTGGTTCGGATTCCAAGTAAAACTTTAGGTCCCGTAAAATAGTTGAACTCAGTTAGTAACCAGACTACACTCATATCATCATTCATATTCGCCTTAAAATACGCACAACGTTGAGTCGGCATCTCATTAGTAAGAATGTAAGAATAATATAACCTCGTATATACAATCAACACACTAGCCTATAACAGTCTGGACACATACTATTGATCAAATAAGCCAATCTGGAATACGTAAAATGAGAAACCTAATTAAAAAAGTATTCCGAACAATATATTACAAAATAATAAAAAATAGTTTGTTTAGAGGACTAGGGATGAAGACATCTAGTCTTATATCCAAACAATGACATTGCGAAATAAACTTCGTGAAGTCTCGTCATCTTGAATTGGATGGTTTCAGAAATGTTGAATTGCATATCTTTAACTCACTTCCCCGTTGCCGCTCTTTCCGGGTGAATCACTGACCTTCCATCATCCTTACGCATTAGTTTCATCAGAACGATTGTCTTAAAAGGAAGATCTAGCCACTTTCTCTATCGAAACACAAAGTACTGTAATCTTCTGCTAAACCACCCTTCACTAACCACGAACGGCTAGTTACAGAACCGCAAACAAACGAACAAAAGAATCACAATCGAGTATTAAAACAAAACACTATAATCACAAATGTTGTAAAAGGTACATTTGGATAATTAGAAATGATGGTTGTGCATTTTTACGACCTCGCGTGTCGCTCAGTGTCATAGACACAGATGGGTTTAAGTGCACAGGTTGGGTATGGACTATTATGGAACCAGTTAGAGAGAGTGGGAAATGGAACCTGTTAACACAGCCTGTAAAATCAGACATAGGCCAATATCACATGGTTAGGATTCTACTATATACATCTACTTTATATATACTGTAGATCCCTTTAATTCTCAAGTTACTAGATTTTTGTCTAACAATATGTTGATATCGGTTAGCAATCAGACTACGCTGACGTACACTCTTGTAAATCCCGCATATCCAATCTCTTACATTGAACTGAATAGGATTGTTCATTCGGGTATGAAACAAAGAATTTGGGCTTTGACGATCTCTCCATCGATGTATAGATGTATTTCTCACGTTCAGAGTCTTGTTTTAAATAAATAATTTCACATTTCGAGTGCAATTAGAAATTTAAAGTCTATCTGATATGTTGGAACCAACAACCCTCCGTGTATTTGAAAGGAATTGGGTGAATATTTCGTTAAGCCATTGCAGCATTTATGTAATATCTCAATAAAAAATAACAGTTTACATATTTTTATAAAGTTAAAAAAATAAATAAGATATAATTATAGACCGATATTAGTTATATATTTTCCTGCTATGGCTTTTGAGTACATACTGTACAAGAGACTTGTAAACAATTTCGTATTTTGTTCAACAACGGGTTTCCAAGGAAGGGTGATACATTCAAATGTAAAACATTTCTTTGAACTATTTACCTATTTTATTTAACTATTTATTTATTTATCTTCACTATTTATTTTCTTCATTTGGTCCTTAGTGGAATTTTGATAGATTTAAATAAAAACATTTATTACGACGTAATATCACTTTTAATATCACAATTTTTAATGAATGCATTTTCGCCATTCAGTGTACATTTGGCAAAATGTTTGCGTACAATTTGTTTATAATCTGAAGATGTCGTAACTGGTGAAACTGCATTCATTAATAAATTAAAAATTTTAGAATTATTAAATATGTTTCATTTATTTACTAGCCAAAAATGTTCGTTAACTTTATTTCCAAAGATTGTGAAAAAACTTGTTAGTCAGCCATTTATTACTCTGGTCTAAGCCACTTTGTATCGGATAACAAATTGAAACTTTTTGTTCTTATCCATCCAAAAGAAAACAATATGTAATTGATTATGATTTTTGTTCCAAAGAAAAGCGTAGATTCACATACTGCTCAGAGTTCAGACTAAGGCCAATTAATGCTTTAATGAGATAGTTTTTGTGTAGGAATTTGTAATATTGAATATATGCTTATGACTTTGATGAAACGATCTACGTCAAGTCAGTGGATTTTCTGCGATGGATTTGATCGATAACATAACGGGTGGACGCCTTGATATGCTGTAAAAGAAAGTAATTTGTATAAATCGACCAGTTACCTCTCAGCTCCATGCACATGATAGATAGGTAAAACACCTAGTTAGTTACCTGTGGGAACTAGTAGTATGCTCACGTCAGGCTTGATCCAACTAAATAATAGTTGGCTTCGTGGTGAGTCACGGTTTTGCCTGTGAATCAAATTATAAGAATTGTTACTTGAACAAAATAAAAAGTTTTGCTGTCAAACTTCGTTCTTCTAAAACACAGCTTAACAGGTTCACCTTTAAATATATGAATGAAGTTTCATTTATCTAATTTTTCAAGGTCCAATGACGTTAAGCGTTGTTCCAAATAAAAAAAATTATATTCATTTTGTGTTATTGCCTCCAGAACTGTCATATTATAGAAATAATACTGGTTTAGATTACCTTTTTCTGTCGTAATAGTTCTTCAATTACATTACTGCTATGTACATTTCAAAGCATATAAAGCTTCATCACCAGGCTTCCAAAAACGTCACTGTTTAAAAGATTAAACACTAATATTCAAACACTTAAACACTTTAAAACACGAGCACATACAATACATTTTCCGGCCGGTGATAGAGTTGGTGTTTATCCCCGGCCGGCAAATTTATTGTATGTACTCGTGTTTTAAAGTGTTTCATAATTTTAGTGTTTAATGTTTTAAACAGTGACATTATGAAGCTTTATATGCTTTGAAATGTACATAGCAGTAATGCAATTGAAGAACTGAAACACTTTATTTCAAGCTGAGACCAAACTATTATAATTGTTTTGTCAAGCTACTTTTCAAGTTAATTATGACGGATTCATACATTTCATCTTTATTATGAAAAAGGGTAGTTTGACATTAGCCCACTATTTCCAGTTTGGTTCCGTAATAATGACAATTACTTAACGTTTACACTTTATTAATTATTGTTAATTAACAACTATAAACCATTATTGGTGTAAGTTAAGTTTGTTCCAAGATAACGACAGATAACTTGACGGTTACACTTAACAACTGTGAACCATCATTGGTCGACCACATAAAGTTTGGTTCCACGATAACAAGATATAACTTGACGGTTACACTTAACAACTGTGAACCATTATTGGTCGACCACGTCAAGTTTGGTTCCACGATAACAACATATAAATTGACGCTTACACTTAACAACTGTGAACCATTATTGGTCGACCACGTCAAGTTTGGTTCCACGATAACAACATATAAATTGACGGTTACACTTAACAACTGTGAACCATTATTGGTCGACCACGTCAAGTTTGGTTCCACGATAACAACATATAAATTGACGGTTACACTTAACAACTGTGAACCATTATTGGTCGACCACGTCAAGTTTGGTTCCACGATAACAACATATAAATTGACGGTTACACTTAACAACTGTGAACCATTATTGGTCGACCACGTCAAGTTTGGTTCCACGATAACAACATATAAATTGACGGTTACACTTAACAACTGTGAACCATTATTGGTCGACCACGTCAAGTTTGGTTCCACGATAACAACATATAAATTGACGGTTACACTTAACAACTGTGAACCATTATTGGTCGACCACGTCGAGTTTGGTTCCACGATAACAACATATAAATTGACGGTTACACTTAACAACTGTGAACCATTATTGGTCGACCACGTCGAGTTTGGTTCCACGATAACAACATATAACTTGATGGTTGCTCTTAACTTTGAACCATCATCGGTCGATTACTCTAACTTTGGTGCAACGATAATGATAAATAACTTAACGGTTACACTTAACAGCTGTGAACCATCATTGGTCGACCACGTCGTTTGTTTCCACGAAAACAACAGGTAATTTGACGGTTACACTAACAACTGTGAATATGATTATAAATTTTAGTAGTTAACCAAATTGTTTTTTAATTAGCATAATACGTGTTGGTATATATACAGTACAAGTAAACGTCACACAACACAAATTTATTACAATATAAGCACAAAATGTACAAATATATTACAATACAAGCACAAAATGCACGAATATTATGGTGATCGATTTCGGTGAACCACGCTCACCTTCCTCAGACTAGAGGGATTCACAAAAGATAAATTTGTGTTGTGTGACGTTTACTTGTACTGTTAACCAAATTATCAAACGTTCATTGGTCGAATATATCAAATATTTGTGAACAATGCTCAGAGGTAGCCTGTGGATGACCTCGCTAATCTGCCATTGCCATTTACTCCAAGTCATTTGAGATACAGTTCAGTACCATGATCTTTGTAGTTAACTACATTCTGACGACGGCCCAAGCCCTGAGACCTGTTGCGACACCCTCGATCGTCTTCTCGCATTCCAAATACTACCGACAACTACGTACATACCTGTCTTATCTCCTTTTACAAACTCCGACAAAGAATTCTCGAGGAGTTTACATTCAATTCAGGCACAAAATCATAAATAATGGAGTTACTGAAGTGTGCTTGCAACATGAAATTATTATGTTAAGCAACCCCAATACTTGGAGAAAATCTATGTCAAGGTAATGTATATTTGTAAATGACAAATTAATTACACAAATATACTTCTCTTTTATTATTAATGGAGGATTTTCTTGACGATAATGAAGGGATTGACTTTTCACTTGTTTGTAACTGTGTAAGAGAGCTACTGAAGTAGCATTTCTTGATGATTATTTTGGAAATTAATTCTTAATTGTCATTTTTTTTATAGTAGTATGTTTTTAATATTCCTGTTATGAGCCAATAGTTCTACTTTCCAGTTCAATTACCATAAAACTACTCTCACTTGCTGTATGTTTTACCACCTGGTACAAGTTTATAGGCCTGCTTCTAATTTTATGCAACATTCATATACGTCATTGTAGGTAGCATATTAAGTAAATTGAATAAAACGTGTACTTTTTTTAAACGTGTCACGATAGTAGTTCTGAGTTGGTTCAAAATGACCAAATACGAATGTAATATATGGCCAAATATAATAAGAGTGGGTATTTATATATGAAAGATTAATAACTCAAATATATGTTTCCGTTAGAACATTGTATTTTTTTTTTTTTTCTTCAAAACTCCTGTGATTCAGTTTTATTAAGGTCACTATTTTAGCGGTTAAATTCTCAGTTGCAATACGGGACCTTTTCCTTTGGAAGCACGCATTCAATTTAACTTTAAAATTAATATGAAATCAAATTTACTTTTTACCACAGTTCCTAATAGAAAAAGATGGCATTGTCAATTCCATTTATGACAGTTATATTCTTATAATAACTCATATTTTATATTTTAACACCTAAGTGGAATTTATCTAAAAAGAAGTCTTACAACCGGAAAATATATTATGCTTAAAGTAAATAAACATATTTTTGTTGGTACTTTTTATTAGAATAAAATGCCATATACTATTGAGAACTTTAAATTTGTTCAAAAGATCTGGGTTCTCTCTACGTGATGAGTTGTTATAGTTGTTTAAACAATATACATATTTAAAATTCTGGAGGAACACGTAATATTTCTATTTAGGACTAGTAAATTGCTTTGGTATTAATATTTTGTAATTCACTTGCTATCCACACTACTTGTAGTTAGGTAATTACTAAATATATGTTTAGAGTTGTATTGCATTACTATTTTTGGAAATAAATGATTATTATTAGATATAGTATAGTTTGTTGTATAGTATAGTTTGTTGTAAAAACCGAACACTGCAAAAAAACTTATTGAATAAAGTGGGCTTTTTTTAGAAGACATCACTTTAAGCTTAGATTACAAAGTCATTCGAAAGTTTGGAAACATCAGCTTCACTTAGCAAAAGTATAGAATGTTAGCAGAAAAACAACTCGAGAAAGTTTCCTAATATTTGTACAAGTGGTGTCTGTTACTAGCTTATTACTACATCGAATATTTCGTTTACATTCTTTGTAAACAATAATTTGTGAAAACTAAAGATAGTTTGTAAAGAAAAATCTGTCTAATTTCTGAACAATTATTATTTCTGAACTAGATAACAAATAGTATTTTATACTAATTACTCCTCCCATACTAAAACAGATGCTTACTTTTAGTATTTTCTCTTCACAGACATTTTGTTTGTACGCACATCATTAGCATGTTTAAAGAAAATGTCTTATACTTTAAGTTTCAAATTGATCGACGGAGGAAAAAAGTAATAAAAATCAAATGCCTCCTCAGGAACTCCCGGTTTAGAAGTTCTCTCCACACGTCATATGTTTAGAAGTTCTCTCCACACGTCATATGTTTAGTAGTTCTCTCCACACGTCATATGTTTAGTAGTTCTCTCCACACGTCATATGTTTAGTAGTTCTCTCCACACGTCATATGTTTAGTAGTTCTCTCCACACGTCATATGTTTAGTAGTTCTCTCCACACGTCATATGTTTAGTAGTTCTCTCCACACGTCATATGTTTAGTAGTTCTCTCCACACGTCATATGTTTAGTAGTTCTCTCCACACGTCATATGTTTAGTAGTTCTCTCCACACGTCATATGTTTAGTAGTTCTCTCCACACGTCATATGTTTAGTAGTTCTCTCCACACGTCATATGTTTAGTAGTTCTCTCCACACGTCATATGTTTAGTAGTTCTCTCCACACGTCATATGTTTAGTAGTTCTCTCCACACGTCATATGTTTAGTAGTTCTCTCCACACGTCATATGTTTTATTCAGAACCACTAGAGGCTCTGATATGGAGCATCATTATATAATCCTCACATGTACTTGCTAATGGGCTAGCAAACCGTCTGGAACGATCTGACCAGCATTTAATAACGATTTGAAGTCCCGCCTACCGATACACGTACTATAGTTATAATCTCCCACCCACCCATACACGTACAGTAGTTATGACCCTCCTACCCACGCACAAACCTACAGTAGTTATGACCTCCCAACCACCCATGCACAAACAGTAGTTATGACCTCCCAACTACCCATGCACGTACAGGAGTTATGACCCTCCTACCTACGCATACACCTACGGTAATTATGGCCCTTCCATCCAACCATGCACGTACAGTAGCTATGACCTCCCAACCAACCATGCACCTACAGTAGTTATAACCTCCCAACCACCCATGCACCTACAGTAGTTATGACCTCCCACCCACCCATGCACGTATTGTAGTTATGACCTCCCACTCACCCATACACGTACGTATTTATGACCTCCCACCCACCCATACACGTACTGTAGTTATAACCTCCCACCCACTCAAACACGTACTGTAGTTATGACCTCCTAAACACCCATGTACGTACAGTAGTTATGACCCTCCTACCCACTCATCTACGTACAGTAGTTATGACCTCCCACCCACTCAAACACGTATTGTAGTTTTGACCTCCCAGTCACCCATACACGTACAGTAATTATGACCTCCCACCCACTCATACTCGTACAGTAGTTATGACCTCCGACCCATCCATACATCTACAGTAATTATGACCTCCCACCCACTCATACTCGTACAGTAGTTATGACCTCCGACCCATCCATACATCTACAGTAATTATGGCCCTTCCACCCATCCATACACGTACATTAGTTACAAAATATACTAATAGTACCTGGCTGAAGACTATATTTTTCTATTTCAATGTCCATATTTGCCAGCTACTTTGAAATTATTATATACTAAATGTACTTCTGGTTTGTAAAACTAACCAAACAACAATGCTTTCAAGCCCTCCTTTTTTTACAGAAAGTCTTATTAGTGTAGGTGCTCCGTACAAACTACAACAGAGTCATACTATAATTAGAATTACATATGAATTTTCAACGTGGAATTGTTCCGAAATATGGATATCGTATATCAGTACTGTGACTTAGAAGTTTGAAGAATGGAGATCTAGAAAGTCACGTAATGACAAAGTGTGAAATCCAAGACATGATTCCTGATTACGTTGGAATGTTTTACATCTTTCAATATTTTTAAACTTTCTTATAAATGTGTTATACCAAAAAACATACAGTTGAAAGCTGTAAGACCTTAATGTTATTTTACATCAAACTTAAAGATTGTTGATTTCCGAACACTGGCTTTAGTTTCGTACCTATATACCTACATAATCCTGTATAATATATGTTTAAAGTCATTTTACAATATATTCATGCAATGTTAAGAGACCCGTGGCAAAACTAACGTAGGAAAGCTTAGTTTCAAACATTACAAAAATTAACATATTCATGTGTTTTTTCTTATTTATTTAGTTTTGTTTCAACATGGGTAGAAGGGAGAGAGGTTCTAGTTCCAAATTTTTGGCCAAGAAAATAAGCAGGACTCAAATAAATATTTGTTTACTTTTGGGTAGCATTGTCACACTACTTAAAATGAAACTTGAAATGATAGTTGAGCAACCGTTAAGGCATTGTCATTTAGCCTCGTTGCCTTAACATTGTCGTTAAGGCATGCTGCTATAGTTTATACCGTTATGTAACTTACGTTAAAGCAATCTGATTCATGTGGTTGTATTAAACCTCTAACGATATCAGTGATATAAGGAAGGAACAAAGAGACATGTTTGTTTGGGAGAATATTTTCAAATCCCCAAGAGCCAAACACCTCTATACCACATTACACCCAACCACAACAATTTTTATACTCTAATTTCAGTAAATTTGTTTTTAATAACATTCACTTGTTGAGCAACGCAAATACCACTGCGTTGGAATGGACCCACCCATACATATTTAAATTACTTATATGTATTAGAATGGGATAGTAAGTAAAGCATGCATATCCAGATCATAGAACATGGCTAAACACGGCAAGAAACAAACCCGCCCGCCCATACACGTACAGTGGTATTGACCCACCCGCCCGCCCATACCCATACAGTGGTGTATACCCACCCGACCACCCTTACACAGTGGTATATACCCACCCGACCACCCTTACACAGTGGTGTATACCCACCCGCCCACCCTTACACAGTGGTGTATACCCACCCGACCACCCTTACACAGTGGTGTATACCCACCCGCCCACCCTTACACAGTGGTGTATACCCACCCGACCACCCTTACACAGTGGTGTATACCCACCCGACCACCCTTACGCAGTTGTGTATACCCTCCCGCCCACCCTTACACAGTGGTTTATACCCACCCGACCGCCCATATACAGTGGTGTATTCCCACCCGACCACCCTTACACAGTGGTGTATACCCACCCGACCACCCTTACACAGTGGTGTATACCCACCCGACCACCCTTACACAGTGGTGTATACCCACCTGCCCACCCTTACACAGTTGTGTATACCCACCCGACCACCCTTACACAGTGGTGTATACCCACCCGACCACCCTTACACAGTGGTGTATAACCACCCGACCACCTTTACACACTAGTGTATACCCACCCGACCACCCTTAAACAGTGGTGTATACCCACCCGACCACCCTTACACAGTGGTGTATACCCACCCGATCACCCTTACACAGTGGTATATACCCATCCGACCACCATTACACACTAGTGTATACCCACCCGACCACCCTTACACAGTGGTGTATACCCACCCGACCACCCTTACACAGTGGTTTATACCCACCCGACCACCCTTACACAGTGGTGTATACCAACCCGACCACCCTTACACAGTGGTGTATCAAGGGGTTTGGATGGACGTCACTTACAACGTTAATACATAGATGGTTTATGAAATCATAACATAATAATAGTTAATACAACGAAGATTTAAACAATATAATCTGGGTCGGTACTGGTGGGCGCAGTGCTGTAACCCAGCTACATGGGGACAAAGTGTTTGGGAGATTGTAGGCGATAGGTTGGATGCTCGGTCCTCTTAATACCGACATGGCGTCCGCTTGATGGTTGCTATCGGCGTGGACACTACTAGTGAAGCCTGGGGTGTCCATGTTGGGTGGTAATCATTGTGCGGATGTTGTGTGGGGGAGATAACTGAGTATCAGTCTGATTGTCAATTAGCTGAAAATCAGACCAACACTACGTGGTTCGGATTCCACTTAAAGCTGTAGGTTCCTTAGTTGCCCTGGCTGTTGGGCTAATAACAAATTGCCCTTTCTAAGGAACAGTTGAACTCAGTTAGTAACCAGACTACACTCATTCATCATTAATATTCGCCTTAAATTACGCACAACGTTGTGTCAACGTCTCATATGTAAGAATGAAAGAATATTTCTAGAATATATTATGTTCCGTTAATTCAATGTGCATTTTAATAAAGAAATACATTTTTTTAAGCGGCCGTAGCTAAGGATCAAAGACCGTGACTTGCCACGCAGTCGGTCCGGGTTCGATTCCCGGTGAGACCATTAACAGATTTTACCCCTGTGCCACTCCCGTGGTTCGGAAATTATGGTAGTCCAACGAGTCTACAAAACAAAATGGGTTCGTCTAAGCAGGCGAGGGGGTCTGTGTTCTAATGGCCGTAGAACGTTTGGCACACATTTTTGGCCGATTTGGAATGGCACTTTTGGCACAGTCATTAGAGGGAATTAAGAAGGGTCAACCTGTAAGTTTCAGAAAGGCACGTTTGGCACACACCGCCCGGCCAGGTAGTAGCAGCCAGGTGGCCAGAATGCGGGAAAATGGGAACTTTTTTGCCCCCGCAAATTTCCTGCTGTGGTGCTTATTGAAGTAAGCAACTAACCTAACCTAACCTAACCTAACCTAACCTGCGGTAGATCACAGCTGCTACCCAGGTAGATCACGGATGCTACCCGAGTAGATCACGGCTGCTACCCAAGTAGATCACGGATGCTACCCTAGTAGATCACGGCTGCTACCCAAGTAGATCACGGATGCTACCCAATTGGAACACGGATGCTACCCAAATAGATCATGATCTAACCTAACCTAACCTAACCTAACCTAACCTAACCTAACCTAACCTAGTGAGGTTTAAATTTAAAAATTTGTTATATCACGGGCAAATGACTGCCACGCAGAGTTGACGGGAATAATAAAATTCCCGTTTTCCCTCGTTCGATGGCGTCTACCTGGTCGAGCGACTGTGCCAAACATGCCTTTTCCAAGCAGGCGAGTTGACCCTACTTATTCCGCTCTAATGATTGTGCCAAAACTGCCATGGGCAGAAGGTCCAAAAATGTGTGCCAAACGTCCGATCCCCGTTCTAATTGGGCATCTCTCGCCACATCATAGATAAAAGTTGTCCCGACAAATGTATCAGTTAAACCGTTCCGCAAAATGTTGAGTACCATTGTTATCAAAGTGACAGCTTGACAACTGTTAGTCTACTTGGTAGTCTGTTACTGAAGT
The DNA here is from genome assembly GCA_035578905.1 of Stictocephala bisonia. Lineage (NCBI taxonomy): Eukaryota > Metazoa > Arthropoda > Insecta > Hemiptera > Membracidae > Stictocephala > Stictocephala bisonia. The sequence goes on from JAQJVL010000804.1 coordinate 88,119, forward strand.
GACAATGTGTCAGATAATGAAGGTAACATATGGCGGTAAGAGGCAGTGCGTTCACCAGCTGACTCACCATAATCAGCTGTTTGTGGACGTTGATTTATTACGACAGGGAATTACCTATTTAATGACTCTAATTATGATGACACTAAAGACCAAGTCACGATTTTTTATTTCTCTTTATAATTGTAATATATAGCGTATGATTTGCTGTCAGCTACCTTTTATTAATTTAAAATAATAAAAATAAAAGCCGTAAAATATTTGAAAAAGTTCTCAAAGTCTTGTTACATTAATATAAATATAGAGTGATCTCCTGTTACAAAGCTAAATACAATCCATCAAGCCATTTAAGACCTGCCGCACTGATTATATTCTTGCTAGCTAATAACTCCGTAAAAGAGTGTAGGGAGTACTCTGTAACTATGTGATTCATTGTTTGGATAGATTCCCCGCAACTACATGACTGATCTAGTACAATACCCATTTATATTTCCAGTAGTTACATATGCCCACGCCAGTTCGGAAGCGATTCAACGTGCCCATTCCCTATGAGGAATGTTCATCCCATCTACAGATAATGACGAATCGATAATAAGGAATTTATTTCATCCATCAAAAATATTCCATGCTAAAATCCCAGTTAGTATTGGGAGATAAATTTGATATGTTTAACTGGAAAGCAGTCTGGAAAGGTGGTTTTCAAGATTTTAAGCGACCGTTCTGACGTGGGAGATCGTGTGTATTCAATATGTTATTGAATTTTTAAGTAGCGCCTCTTGATTTCTTATCCATGGAGGAACTATATTACACCGCACCGAGAACCAAGGAGGTAGAGTTGCCATGAGAGTGCCACTTATAGATCTCAAAGCCCTATTAAGTTAAACATCAATTGCTTTAGTGTATACATACGGGAGCACTATATTCAGCAGCTGAATAATCCAGTGACAAAGCAGTAGAACACAGGACATGTGCGCTGCTCCCCAGGTTTTTCCAGTAATATGATGTAGTACATTTGCCCTGGTTTTAATTGCCATCTGATTTTTGAAGATGGTTTTTAAACGTCAGCGATCTAACGTTACTCCAAGATACTGTGGATGATCATTGTAATTGACTTTTATACCATTTAGAATAATGTTCAATCTTCGATTAGATAGTCAGTTACTTAGGTGGACTGAGGCCACATCGGTTTTTGATGCGTTAGGATTTAGCTTCCAGGTTCTAAAATATTCTTCGAGGGCTGCAAAGTCAATTGTGAGTATTTGTTCAGTAGCTCTTGTGTCCTTGTATTAATAAGCTAAAGCAATATTATCTGCATAAATACATTTTCTAGACTTAGTGATTGGCATGTCAGCGGTATATACATTGAACAAAATTGGAGCAAATACAGACCATTATTCAGCTGTCTAAAAGATCTTTCCTTACGAGTGAACTTTTATTAGCCTGGCACCAAGCAATGACTCCAAAACTCACAAAAGAGAGAAGGCAATAACTTTCCACTCGATTGGCATCTTTGCCGGACTGTTTGAAGCCATTGTTTTATTTTGCTACAAGCACACAACAGAAATTCCGGAAAGATACTGTCAAAACCGGCTGCTTTCCCTACTGGTACAGCGGATATCACCTCGTCCAACACTCACTCTTTGAAATTTCTGGAGAGTTCCAGGGGTGCCAGTTGGCTCTTTTTTTATTTCATTCAACATATAAAACACATTTTGTCAAAAGAATGGCGGGTTGACTTTGATAAGTTGACCCATTTAGCTACATCAGAGGCTCTAGGGTGGAGCACTTCTCTTTAATTTGGAGATTTACCACTAAAAACTGACGACGCTTTTCTACTGCTATGAGTAAACTTTTACATTTTCAACAGTTTTAACGAACGTTTCTCTCCTGACACTCTCTAGACTCTAGAGAGTGCTGCAGCAGATTAGCTGTGTTGGAGTTTTCGGTGGTAAAGGGTCATAGTTGTTCATTCCTCCGTCCTAGTATAGCTCCTTTCTGTTATCTCTCAGTATCAAATATTAGCAATGGACAAGACGAGATTTTTAAACGATATTTTTTCTTATTTTAGGAGGAATGAACATGATAGTAAAGCCTATTGGTAAAGGCCTCCCAGTGTGCTTTATTAAAATTTCACCCAGGCCTTGGAAAAGGTCGAAATATGGCGTTTGGATCCCCAACTAAACCAATACTAGCCTATTTGAGAGTGGAGAAAAAGCATCAAGAACTTTCAATTATTGAATTTGATCATTGTGGTATTGTTTCTAATGAGAAATTAAATTATAAAACATGTTCGTTTAATAGAATTGTATATAAAATTTCACTTGAAATTTAGTTCTTGTAAAAAAGGTATGTCATAACACTTTATCCACAAAATGGCACAATATAATAGTGTTTTTATAAAGGTCAATTGTTTTAATCATAACGAATTACTATTAACTTTTTCAGTTGAATATCTTGTTTGTTCAATTCTTGGAATATTTCCTCCGATAATTCTTACAGCTGTAATACAGTCAATACAACCTTTCTTGTTCAATTACTCATTTCCTTCGTTTGCTTTCATGATTTCTTCCTTTTTTAGATATGTGTGCATTGTTATGCAAGTGATTTAAATATAGAATTATGTTGGTTTCGTTAATTGTCTGAATATTTAATACCAGCATTGTTTCTACATTAAAAATGTCTATACGATTAAAATAATATTTCTTTGTCATAGTTAATATTAAAATTACCATATTTGTATACGTATGAAAACTAATAAACACTTCCTTATTTTCGTTGTATCAGTATCCAATTTTCTTGATTTTTAAAAAAGATCCTGAACATAATAATTTAATTAATATTGATGATATAAACAATTTTGAGTTAAACAACGTTAATTCATTTTGAGTTCTATAGGTAACATCATATACTTTACTATACAAAGGCATATATGTATATTAAAGTTAATGGAAATACCAAGGAATAAGTTATTGCATAGCTAAGTTATTGCTTTATTTTATTTTTATTTAAGTTGGACTATCAATGTTATTGCATTAACAATATGCGACAAAAAATAATTAAAATAATGTCAAATAATTTCATATAACTGGTAACAAAATATATTATTTTAAAAGATATTAAATAGCCAAATGGAGTGTAATAATGTAAAAACATTGGTCTAAATAACAATTTAATGTTGAATTCGTTATTGGACTTAAAGGTCCTACGTTTAGATAGCAAATACCATGGAATAGCCATGTGTTATAGTGAAAAGCTAGTATGTGTTTTCTTACTAACATTTTTTGAATAACCTACTGAGTGTTGTATTTTAAATTTTTACAAAATCACCAATAAAAAATATTTTTTACTAGGGCTTTCGCCAGATCATCAGGCAACCAAATTTATATTTTTATTATTTTTATTTTGTGTGTAGTTATTACTGTGTTTTGTTACAAACAATAAAAACTACACACAGCAATAATAGTTGAAGTGAATGACACACCGTTCGTCGGAGCGTTAATACGACGTAATTACAAGAAGTAAAATGAAATAAAAACAGTCTTTATTTATATGCTGAAATCTTTTGTACCACATAAATATAAAACAAATGTATAATTTCAAATATAATAAATTAAAAATTAACCTAGCGAAATAGGATAAAAGCATTAACTTAAATTAGTTTATTGAATATGTTAAAATAAAATTTGATAAAACCAAATAAAAAATTATAATACTATCAATACAATTTATAGTAGTTCTTGTTCCTTCGTCTATTTAATGCTCCCATATTCTATGTTTGTTGTTTATATTGTTATATTAGTTATTTTGTTAAATGTGGCCATAGTTTTATACATTATTGTAGTTGAATAATTGTTAATTAATTCAGAGTAATTTATTTATTTATTTTTTTGGTAACTGTTACATATTTTGTTGACACTTTATTTAAATATCGTATTTTTTAATAATTTTAATTATGTGTGAGTTCGGCAAATTTAAGTAAAAGACTTATTGAATATAATTTTTAGTTATTATAAATATCATTTTTATAATTTTATATTTATTTTGCATGTTAAAGTATTCTAATTGTTAAATGTTTCATTGTAATTTGATATATTTTCTGTAATAAAGCATTGTACAAATAAATAAATAAAGAATAATAAAACAACGCACACACGTATATATTGTATTAAGTTTTGTGAGTGATTTTTCATTTCGTTGCTCTTTCCCACAATGGCTGAATGTTACTGTCAAGCAATAACAATAATGGAATAGCATATAATTTAATTTTAATAGTGGAATAAAAAGCTTTTCAAATTGAAATTTTAGAAAATTTGACAGTTAAGTAAAACACAAGCCACTTTTGTCTGATGGAGTAACTGTTATCTCATGGTGAATGTATAACTATTGCTGTCTGAAATTGCATATTTTATATTTCCAATACATTCCACGTTCACTTTTCATTAACGAACAGAAAACTATTTCATTGGTGTCACTAAAAAACTCACCCTATAAATCGCCGGTGAATGGTGGACTACAGTTATCGATCGGGTATCTGTAATTGGACTGACAGTGATTGCTCGTTCACATACTGGGCTAGCTAAACACATTCTGTAATATTGTTGAGATTTCCTCTCCATGTCTGATAGTGTTAAGTTTACGTGTACAAGATAGTCTAGTTATTTACTTCAGAGCAGCCAAGTCCCAAAACACAAATCTGGGTTTGTGACTTAAGGAATCTGCAGAGGTAGACGCCATATTGGATTTATTCCCACGATGTTAAACGTGGGAATAACGCTGTGGCTTAACGATTTCTCGGGAAATTGTAGTATTTACATTGTTTGAAAGAGCATAATAGTCAATAGAGAATCCACTTTTTAAGGTTCTTTATTGTTAATTTCCATTTTCATTCAATAAAAAATGTATTATACTTTATTATGGGATTCAGTTTTTTATCACAGTTTCACTTTTTTTTTAAATTCAAAAATGAATTCTTTAGTAACTGTTACATTCTTTCAAATGACGTAACAATTATAATTTCCCAACTAATCGTTGTTACAATGCTGTTCAACATTTAACATTGTTCTTGTGGAAATAAATCTCACCCAATACTAGCTGGTCCATCGCGTGGAACAGTTTTGATAGACGAAATAAGTTCCTTATTATCGATTCGTCAATATTTGTTGGATTCACACGCAGATGGTCACGGGTTCAAAACCCAAGAGGTCACATTCGCTTGATGGGTTTGGACTGGTGCCTTTAACGTTTGAAAGATAAGTAGAAAATACCAATGTTGTAAATTGAAAAAGAGAAAATTGGGATCAGATCAGTCATGTGATTTCGAGGAGTATATCCAAACAATGGATCACATAGTTACCGAATACCCCTGCGCTCTTTTATGGAGGAATTAGCTAGCTTAAACAGAATCAGTGAGGCAAGCCTTAAACGGCTTGATGAAATAGACATAGCTTTGCACTGAATTCCAAAATGTCGAATGATTTTATTTTTTTAAACGCTAATACATGCTTTAATTCAAAATTATTGATAGTTGATTAGCTATGTTTTATATTTATTAAAATTTGCAAATTTTTAATATTTTATATTACAGTGTACTGTTGGTACAAAAGGCATTATATTCTAAAGCATTTATTAATTAACTGTGCAGATTTAAAAATTTATAGAAGACACGTGCTATTGTTTGTACTGTATTATATGAGCAATTATATAAACGGCGTTAGTAAATGTAGTATGGTTCCTATTATTTTAAATAATTGGTATACACATTTGATATGACGTGGTTCAGCTTCCCTCTCCTGTTTCTTTGAAGAATTTTGTTCATTCTCAATACTTGCTCAATCTATTAGTAAAATTATTGTCAATGGTGATAAAATCATGCAAGATATATTTATTATATTACTTTATATAAAAATAAAGTTAAATCTGTTTACTAAATGGTTTATCTAAAAATGAATATATAGCTTTAAAGCTAAACGTTGTAACTTATGATTACATGATTATGTTAACATGTTGAACATGGGGTTACGCAACTGTAAATTGAACAAAATGGCTGTGATGACTTACGATGACTGAGTATTGCGTGTAAGCCGCCATTACGTACGTGATGACAAAAACACAACATCATTTTGCAATTCACTATGTGATGTACGACTGTCCTTTATTGGTTCTGGTAGTTTAAATTTAATGACTTGTAACTACCCTGCTACAAGCACTTGTAGAAACCACTGCTCATTGCAGAGACTTGTACAATGCAAACAATTCCCACATGACAGAATACCTCAAGTGAACACCACTTACAACACATTGATTGATGTGGATCTACAATCAAATGGATGGCCAATCATATAAATCACATCCAACCGGATGGAATTTTGTGGTTCTGTCCACTTACATGAAATCACAATTGCCCACAACATTTTTCGAGACAAATATCACTCAATCATTTTTGGTTAATTACTTATTGTTCACTCATTCGTTTTAGTCTTTCTTTTTTATTTTTGTTTTTTATTCTTTCTATAGAAACACCTACTTCGTTTCTTGAAGGCCGACTCTACCAAAATCCGTAAGTAGTCTAAATCAATATATTTTAAAATGTATTTCCTAATAATAGAGCTCACCGCTTCAAAATGGTCAAATGGCAGACGTGGAATCGCCTAGTCGCTATATCATCTTAACATGGGCGTGGGTGGAGTCAATTTTTTACTAAAAATAAATACTCAAATGAAGTTTTTTATTTACTTAAAATAATAACTTTAAATAATATTAAATTTAAAACCCAATTTCGGAGGGATTTTAAAGTGACTACTCAGCATAGCAAGGCTTGTAACCACTAATTGAAAGATACTACTGTAGTACTGCTGAGTTATGTAAAATTAAGTTTTAAAATTGGTTATTCCTAAAAAAGACACTCTTTAAGGGCTTGTTCTTTTTATTTTAATGTTACGCTCTGTCTAATTTTGTTTGATTCTAAGTTAATTAATAATGGTGCATATTTTAGCATAACCTACATTTTGTAATATACAATGCCTAAAGTATGTCGGTTTAGTTAGTTGTTTCCCCCTCTTGAGTGTTTTGCTATTAACAGCCAAAAGAAAAGAAAAATATTTACGTCAAGTATAATAAGTTACGTCTGGTCTATGAAAGAGAGTCTCCTATATGAATGTCACTTCCTCATTAATATATGGATGGGATGGTTCATCTTACAAGAGAGAGTTTATGCGACCTTGAAGTCCTGGATGAATCTCTTTGAAATCATTTCAGGTTTAAATTATTCAAACTGCCACATGACAAATCAACATTGAAACAAATTAATCTAGTCAGTACCTGTTATGTTCATTTTTCTGTAAAATTACAAATTTGCCTTTACAACTTACGAGCACTATGAACTCAAACAGGGTGTAAATGAACAGAGAATACAAGTATGTAAATAAAGCATTAATACTTAGTTGATACTTGAAAATAACTGAAATATAAAAAATACTCGTAATAAGAAATGCAGTGTTCACCAGACTGTTGATATTTGTCAGAGGAAAGCCACAGTAATGATTGGTTGTTGGTTCGTTCCAATGTCACCAACTGTAGTTGGGTGATACAGTTCTTTACTAGAGTAGTGCCTCGTTTATAGAAGGTAAATCTGACATTACCATGTACTTTACATTCAAACCTCATTGTAAAATTCTTTGAAAACTGGTTAAATGAAGCCAGTTGACGATCCTTCTCGTTATGATATTCCTATCTGCGAGTGGTTAATGATCACCATTCAAGATCGATCAGCGCACGATTACATCATCCCCTAGATCTGATCTTTATGAGGTCATATGAAGTCGGTATTTCAACTCCTCTTTGGTTACTAGTCTACACTAACACGACGTAACGAACAAGTTTAATAAATGAAACCTTTCTAAACTCACGGGTTGATTTATTTAATGAATAATAATGCCAATCTCTTTGAGTATTCAATTTAGAAATATAACTGATAGCATTTCGTTTGAAATAAGATATTATAATTAGCATAATATAATGGCTTGGAAGTGATAAAACTGCATCAGGTGTTATAGTTTAAAATAAAAAGAATTATTGCTTGAAGAATATCTGATTACTGATAACTTTGTAACTGGTGAGTCGCTTTTGAAACTGTTAGTACTCATTGAATATAATTTACACAGTACTGATAGTTACAAGGGTTTTTAATTTAAATACTAAGTGATAGTTTAAGTTTCCCTTCAAAAGTTTGATCGAGTTATCAATGTTATTTTGCGAATACATGGTTTTTATTGTGTTTTCTCAAATACATAAATATACTTACTAGCATACCATAACATTGTAATTGCGCTGAAATACTTGTAAAATTTTCAGATAAAAAACAATACTTAAAATTATTCAAGTAAAATATACAGTACCATTGATTCATTGTACAGTACCATTGATTCATCGTACTGTACCATTGATTCATTGTACTGTACCATTGATTCATTGTACTGTACCAATGATTCATTGTACAGTACCATTGATTCATTGTACTGTACCATTGATTCATTGTACAGTACCATTGATTCATTGTACTGTACCATTGATTCATTGTACAGTACCATTGATTCATTGTACTGTACCATTGATTTATTGTACTGTACCAATGATTCATTGTACAGTACCATTGATTCATTGTACTGTACCATTGATTCATCGTACTGTACCATTGATTCATTGTACTGTACCATTGATTCATTGTACTGTACCAATGATTCATTGTACAGTACCATTGATTCATTGTACTGTACCATTGATTCATTGTACTGTACCAATGATTCATTGTACAGTACCATTGATTCATTGTACTGTACCATTGATTCATCGTACTGTACCATTGATTCATTGTACTGTACCATTGATTCATTGTACTGTACCATTGATTCATTGTACTGTACCATTGATTCATTGTATTGTACCAATGATTCATTGTACAGTACCATTGATTCATTGTACTGTACCATTAATTCATTGTACAGTACCATTGATTCATTGTACTGTACCATTGATTCATTGTACTGTACCATTGATTCATTGTACTGTACCATTGATTCATTGTATTGTACCAATGATTCATTGTACAGTACCATTGATTCATTGTACTGTACCATTAATTCATTGTACAGTACCATTGATTCATTGTACTGTACCATTGATTCATTGTACTGTACCAATGATTCATTGTACAGTACCATTGATTCATTGTACTGTACCATTGATTCATCGTACTGTACCATTGATTAATTGTACTGTACCATTGATTCATTGTACTGTACCATTGATTCATTGTACTGTACCAATGATTCATTGTACTGTACCATTGATTAATTGTACTGTACCATTGATTCATTTACAGTACCATTGATTCATTGTACAGAACCATTGATTCATTGTACTGTACCATTGATTCATTGTACTGTACCATTGATTCATTGTACAGTACTATTAATTTATTGTATAGTACCATTGATTCATTGTACTGTACCGTTGATTAATTGTACTGTACCATTGATTCATTGTACAGTACTATTAATTTATTGTATATTACCATTGATTCATTGTACAGTACCATTGATTCATTGTACTGTACCATTGATTCATTGTACAGTACCATTGATTCATTGTACTGTACCATTGATTCATTGTACAGTACCGTTGATTTATTGTACAGTACCATTGATTCATTGTACTATACCATTGATTCATTGTACTGTACCATTGATCACAAATCATTTCTCATCTAATGGGAGTTCTTGAGACGGTAATTTAATTAGTTAGTTAGGTCTATAGTACATAATAGCTGGTCTAAAGTACATTACTGGTAAAACAGCCTTCCGCTCTGAACCTCAAAGCAGCTGATAATTAAAGATATCAAATTAATTTAACATCGGATCAACACAATCTATATGTGTATAAAATCTTTAGTATTCAATTCTCTATTAGTATTCTCTATTACTTATTTCATCAGGTACTTCGTTATTAAATCACCAAATCGACAACAACGCTAATTATGACTGTCATGATAATTATAATTAAAAGTAAGCCTCCACAAAAGCTGCGTGACGAGTGAGTAAACAGTCGTGTGCGATCAAGGTCGAGTGTGACCTAAGACAGATACAGAGGATGCGCGCTCAGTCAGCTGTTTGTCCGTCAGTCAAGTCAGCTGTTGCTTGTATTATTGTGGAGGCAGTTGTAGTGCGCGCGCCGCTGTAGCTTAGCAACGATCATGGTGCCCTGCAGGCTTTCTAACCTCAACGATGATCAGTTGTTCGCCCTTATGAAGGTAAGAAAATTTTGTATAACTAATCATGAACATTCCATACTTAGAGGTTGAAATAGTATATGTATCATTTTGTAAAAGAATCAATATGAAATTATTTATGTAATTTCAAGGGAATTTGGATAAAAATGTATAAATTTATTTGTACATGTATTATCAAAATAAATTCAACCCTCTGTGTGATTGCTGAATTGATATGAGATCACTTCAATGATAGAGGTGTAATAATTAAAAAATATACTTTTTTGGAAACAAACTTTTCCTCACAATAATATTCCTAATCACGCTTTTCACACATTTAATTAAATCAAACAGTGGTAGTTTGAAGTATATTATTCAAGTGTCCAAAAGTAGATTTTGAATTCATATTATGTTATATAGTGTTGTTCTATTCAGTTTTATTTGATTTAAAGTAAATTTAACTGGGCTTTAAATACAAACTTTTATTTGTAAAAATCTGTTCAAACATTGTTTAACTAAAACTCAAGCACGTTTTAGTGTTTCTCTTATAGTCAATCCAGGTTCTACATATAATTAACGAATAGTCATTATGGCGAAGATAGTAACTATCTTCTGGTCTATTTTATTTTCTGTTTAAATCATACAAATCATTTTCCAAAGAATCGTTCTGTAAAGTGAAATTCATAAAAACCTTTTTTTAGGATAAAAACTAGAAAGTAGTAAATTTTCATCAAAACCGTTGAAAACTAAACAAATTTAGAATGTTATTATAAAATAATTTTTTACTTGTCATATATGTCAGACTATTTGCAAGGCGACAGCAGTTCAGTCATTTCTCACGTCACTGTTCATATGGGACTAATGTGCATTCTTAGAAAGGTAGTTTCTTCCTCCTCCCCCCCCCCCCATATATTAAATCAATGCTGTTTGTGGGAATCAAGTTTTGTTTTAAAATTATTTGTTAGATTTGTATTATTCGTTATTGGTAATTTGTGGGAAATCTTCGGGGCTTGATAAAAAAAGCACTCGAGGAGATGAAAATCTTCAAGAATCAATCTAAAAAATTTGCTTAAAAATATTTCATAGTTAATTCATGTATAATCTAATAAATAAAACAAAAGTAACATCTGGTGTCAAAGAATGTGACGTAAATTAATAATGTTAATCTTATTCAGTTAAATAAAGATTTTTATATTTAACTAGAAATATTACACTTCTTGATATAAACTATTGGAATAAGTTAAGAAATATATCTGGCTTCCCTTAAAATCTGTATGTTTATTTATTTTACTTTTCAACTCAGAAATCTGAAAGATATTCTATCAAATGACGTAAAATATTTCAGTATGTTTTTATCGATATTTAGTAATCGGTAAATAGAGTTTTTAAAGAGAGACGAATGTACGTTTTATTTTACAATCCTCTTTCCTTTATAATTTTGTTTCAAATCACTGCAAGTAAAAGGTTATCTTCTTTAAAAATGCTGAGTTCAGAAATGCAATCCCTATCAGACAACAAACAATATAAGTGAAAATAGAGAGTAGGCCTATCGCAAGAAGAATAGTATAATGTGCTCTCTTGCTCTCTTTGTAGTGAGAGAACCTGAATTCCACCACAAAGGAACATTTTACACACTCTCTCTTGGGCGCGGGAGTAGTTTACTATGAAAATAGTACCAGTAGTGCATACTGTGACACGTTGATACTTGTTGGAGTGAGTAGGTATACAGTAATAGTATCTGACCTTCAATCGACTTTAGCAATTCATTTTTGAGACACCGTTACAGCTATAAGACGTATACGAATTAGTGAGGACGACCGTTGTAGTCTGGTTAGAAACTGAGTTTAACTTTAAAAGATTCATTTGTATATGCTAAAAGCTAGGGCAAATAAGGGATCTAAATCACTAATTGGAATCCAAACCACGTGGCATTGGTATGATTTTCGGCTATGTCATGCGGAGTACTCGGCTCTATCCCTATACGACATGCGAACCCTAACAGGCCATCTGATGACACTCACCAATTCACATGGGCTGCTAGCCTGTGCGTGAACTTTATTCAGCGAGTGAAGTAGCGACCGTTCGCTCAGTGAGGATTCGAACCTTGGACCTTGCCCTCCACAGTATGAAACCTTACCTACTGAGCCACCACGACGGCAAAGGATTGTTTGTTGTTAGAAAATATTATATAATGTTTAAATACAAACCAAATAAGCTTGTATTTAAAGCTCAATTCAATTTACCTTAAATAAAATAAAACTGAATTTCTATTTTATTTATTGAAATTGTAATTCAATAATAATAAATAAAAATAAATTGTATTTATTATTATTGAAACACTATACAACATAATATCAATTCAAACTCTACTTTTGGACACTTGAATAACATATTTGAGAGGCCTGACCGAATGGATGTTACAACTTAATTACAACGTCAGTTCTAGTGTATTCAATCTTTTAAGAGTATTTTTCGGCCACGCCTCCAGTGAGTTCACGTGATGTTAAGCACGGGTCTAACTATCCCACAATATAAAATTACTGTACGTTAATCCGGCCAAGGACAGACCTCGAGGTGGCAAGCCGTTCTATAAAGGTTTCTCAACATGGAAACAGGCCGACACTTTAGACATAGCGGAGACACAGGTTGGCCACGTCAAAAAATGTCGCAGGGTTGTGACAACTCAAATTACCGTATAAGGATTACAGGTGTCCTCTTACAAACAGGACATGGCGTGACGTTTGGTGTTCAAAGAGTGAATCCTCTATAGAAATATGACCTTCTCAGATCTGCTCTAGTTTACTGGTACCACTTCAAAACAATTCAGCTGACACAACTATCCTTCTGCAACCTTCGGAACGACAAATGTAATATCTTCGGTAACCCAACATAGTTTACCAAATGCTGGTGCAATGTTAAGTAAAATGGGTTTTAACCGTGTACAACCATATTTTTTCACAATTATGGTGAAGTTAGAACATAGTTACAATTAAATATTTAAATACACTACAGATAGTTAAAATTGGTTGATAGTGTAATTGGTTTAAGCCCAGCTTCATAAATAACATTTTTATCTGATCAATTCCAATCAGAGTCAAACAAATTTTAAATGGGTCAGCTGATAACCACCCTAAGTATCACTAATCAATAACCTAATTGATTAGTAATACTTACTACAGAATAGTGGGTATTAGTTTGTAACAAGGACTACGTTCGCTCATTCATGCTCTTGACAATAATTGGGAATCATATTCTCCCAGGATATCTCGATGACGGCCGTTTGAAGAATAAATAAATAATACAAAATATTGCTCTCTAACATTTCACCTGGTGCCAGTGGCTAAATTTTGACTCGAGAGGAAAGTGAAAGGTGTCTCACCGCGATTGTGGAATACAAAAAAAAAAAAAAAAAAACTGAACGATTTGTTTCTATAAAGTGGTAAAACAATTTGCTTCATTTTCCTTCATTCTGTAACTTATTTCTATCGTTGAAACTATTGGACTGTAACTTTTCTGCAGGATAAAAAATCTTTAGCACAGTACTGAGGTTCTAAGGTACTAAGAATCCTTAGCCAATTTTTAAGGTTCCACGGCAAATTTATATATATATAATTAGTTTGGTGTCGGTAGTTTCGTTGAAAAATATAGTTTATTTTCTAGCTATAAATATATTTCTGTCAAAAAGCCGATTTAAGAAATGGAGCTTGTTTGAAAGCTATAAAAAGTCCCAGTGGTTAAAAGAAGAAAGATTTTTTAATTATTAGGATTTTAAAATATGTTTAAAAAAAGTATAAACAATAATTTCATTCATCAGTTAATTATTCTGCTCTGGTCATCAAAACTATAGTCAGCAATCTTACTAATTAAAAAATATTACTATACTATACTAATTTAAATGGCTAAGTATATGATCTAGAGCCTAAACAGGTGCACAAAAGAATGTGTCATAAAATAGCAGACATCTTGGCTAAGTATATGATCTGGAGCCTAAACAGGTGCACAATAGAATGTGTCATAAAATAGGAGACATCTTGGCTAAGTATATGATCTGGAGCCTAAACAGGTGCACAATAAAATGTGTCATAAAATAGGAGACAACATCTTGGCTAAGTATATGATCTGGAGCCTAAACAGGTGCACAATAGAATGTGTCATAAAATAGGAGACATCTTGGCTAAGTATATGATCTGGAGCCTAAACAGGTGCACAATAGAATGTGTCATAAAATAGGAGACATCTTGGCTAAGTATATGGTCTGGAGCCTAAACAGGTGCACAATAGAATGTGTCATAAAATAGGAGACATTATCTTGGCTAAGTATATGATCTGGATCCTAAACAGGTGCACAATAGAATGTGTTATAAAATAGGAGACATTATCTTGGCTAAGTATATGATCTGGAGCCTAAACAGGTGCACAATAGAATGTGTCATAAAATAGGAGACAACATCTTGGCTAAGTATATGATCTGGAGCCTAAACAGGTGCACAATAGAATGTGTCATAAAATAGGAGGCAACATCTTGGCTAAGTATATGATCTGGAGCCTAAACAGATGCACAATAGAATGTGTCATACAATAATTCTTTGCTGATTACACGCTTTAATAGCTATACTAATAGTCAATTTTCAGAAGAGGCTCCCTGGTCATTATAGACTACCTGGTTTTATAGTTTCGATTCTATGAAACTGGTGCGCACGTTAAATACTTTGTTTAAGGTTTGATGTTGTTGTAAGTATCATTTTCAAGTAAAAACTGAGCTCACATATTTTTACATATTAGTAGGTACAGAAGTGAAAAGGGAGGGGGGATACTGTGGTATTTGGAATGTTCCTGCTGTTTTCGTCACTTTGAATAAGTGGACCATTCTTGAATAGACACAATTGTGAGTGTTTTTATGGACTTTTTTTGAAAAACTAAGTTTCCGAAGATATGAATTAATGTACTTTGTTATTATTCATTATTAAGACTCCGATCGTTAAGATATGGGCGAATATGAGGAGCGAACGAGTGTGATGAGTGTAGGTGAACGAGTGTAGTCATTGTTACTAACTAAGGTCGACCGTTCTTTAGAAAGAGCTATTTATTAATATGCCCAATAGCTATGGCAACTAAGGTACCTACAGCTTTACGTGGAATCCGTACCACTGTTGGATTGTTCTGAAAATGCTAATCCTACCAACGTCCAGCTCCTTTTCATCCATAAAATAACAAATAACGTAGTTTTCTGAATGGATGTTTTCATTTAATCATTAAGGATGATAGCCTTGAACAATAGTCATTTATAATACGAGTATTTGTATCTTTTTGGTTTTCTAGTTTCGACTACATGACCGTAGCTTGTTGCGTGTTTTTTATTATAATTATGAACGTAAATTTTAATATCCCAAAACTTTTACCAATATTATGTGAAAACCTTTATTATAACAAGTATCTAAATGTAGATTTAATTGTTAACCCTAACAACATATCAAACCTTGCTACACGTCTACTAAAGATCAGCATCTAATATTTGTTAGTGTATACTTCTTCTTATCGAGCTATTTATAATCAGAATTAATTAAAAAATAACAAGTTTTGTTTACTATAATTATATTTCAATAAAACTGAATTAGGAAAAAATATAAAATGAGCCTTAGAAAATAAATAAATAAAATGAAATGAGTTTTGGAGATGTTTCTCTACAGATATCGTTTTCCTAGAGCGCTTCAGGGTATGAAGTACAATAACCGGTTCCGTCTCCGAATGAATTCAACCTGCTGTTAAGTAGATTTAACTCCTAGTTAGGTTAGGTTCAATTTAAAATCCCTCTTATGTCTTTCGTCTACGTAAGGAGTGCCTTCGTACAAGTCGGCGTCAGTCAAATTACCAAAACCCGTTCTACGTGTTAGCAAAAACTTGTCGAGCAAAGACGATTCGACCGCGCTCGTGGAAGGGTTATATTTAAGCTGTTAAATTTAAGCCACACTGATTTATAACGAGATTGTAAGTCCTATAATTTAGTCCTCAATAATGTCTCGTTATTGTTTATATAATTCTGTTTCCACGTTTAAAATCGTTACTTGTTAACTTAACTCAATCTGGGAGCTACAAAAAATCATTAGTTTTTACCTTCTACTTCGGAATTGGTCGATACTCTCGCTTTATTTTAAATATTTGCGTTGTAATATGAATGTATATCTGGTTAGAGACTCATTCTCAGTGCTTCTGTCGTGTTCACGATAAGTCATTCCCCCAAGAGCCGAATGTTCGTATTTTCGATCTACTTCCACCGCAACCGGAGATAGTTAGGTGAATCTATTAAAATTTTAATTTATGTTAATAAAGTGAGCCTGGAGTAGATCACCGTGCCAATTACCAACGCTTACAGCACTTCTATTAGTTATGCAAGCCACTGCCCCCTCCCCCTCCCCCCCGAGTGGGGCAACTAATCACCTGAACTCTGCAAGTGAATGAGGTTAATTTTTCAAATACAACTAACGGAATGCCACTGCAATGTTAAATTATACAAGTTTATCGAGTTGACATCAGAGGATTGATAATGTTACACAAGTCAACAAGCGCCAGCGGAGTTATATGGATGTTGTAATAAGTACCACTATTTACAGCTACGTTAGGTAACTGTAAGTATATATGTATAAAACGGCTTTGTCGTACCATTATTGCATTATTTTAGTAAACGTAACTTACCAATTTAATATTTTTTTCATATATAGAAAATGTTTGAATGTTATGGGTAACATTATCTTTTTTAAATTAGGCAACAACAACTTTAAGTTACCTTATATTAATGAGTAAAAAACAAATAAAATGCAAAAAATCAACAATTTTAAATAATATAAATAAAATATTAAACTATATAATATTTTAGGACTTGCAGATTAAGCATTGCTTTACTTTAAATTTTAATTTTTGTAATTTGTACATTAATGTTGTGTTTAGATAATTTTTTATAACAATTTCATCCAGTGTTCTATTCCTTGTATAAATTTTTGTGATGTGAGTATCTTTTAATAGCAGTTTTTCTAGTACTACTTATATTTTATTTTTTATTTTCATCTCCTGTGATCGTACTTTGCCTAGTTAATATTATGGTTTCTAACATTTAAACTCCATATACTTTTAAAATAACCAAATCTATCAAATGTTTCTTGCAGTAAACTTTTTTTATTGCTTTGCGGATTATACATTTTAAGTATTGTTTTGATATCAGATTTCTTACATTTTATATTAATTTATTTGTATACTTCTTAATTAAGTAAAAGTGTACACATTTTATTCATAGATTTCAAAAAAGCGTATGATAGCATTGACAGACAACAAATGTGGTTATTTAAAACACTACGGAATACGTGAAAAACTAATAAACTTAGTGAAAGCTTGTATGACTGCATCTAAAGGAAAAGTGAGGGGCAATGATGAATACAGTAATAAATTCAACATAAACACAGGAGTAAGACAGGGGGATAGCCTATCACCTCTCCTCTTTAATTTAGCCCTAGAAAAGCCTCTAAAAGAGAAAAGGTTCACATGGGGATAACATTGGGAAAAAAATCAATATTCTGGCATTTGCCGATGGTATAGTTTTAATGTCAGAAGATTATAATGGCCTAAAAACCTTGGCAGGTAAGCTCATAATGCAATCTGGAAAAGTCAGACTTAAAGTTAGCGAAGAGAAAACTAAATACAGTACATAGTTTTAGACAGAATGCCGAATATGTCTGGGAATTTTACTTTTACTCACTAAAAGTAAATAACTATAATTTCTAAAAGTGACAAGATTTTAAATACTTGTCTTCATTTTTAGAATGACGATTATAACAATGAAGAGACAGAAATTAAAATCAGAATTCTACAGGGTAATAGATATTATTGGGCATTACAAAAACTGATGAAAAGCAAAATCCTTTCAAAACTACCAAATTAAGATTATATAAAAGCGTGGTATTACCTTTTATATTATATGGATCTGAAACCTGGGTACTCAGTAAAATATCTGAAAAGAAATTATAGTGTTTGAAAACAAAATACTACGCACTGTCTTTGGTCCAGTTAACAACCAAGGAACTTGGAGAATAAGGGCCAATAAAGAATTTAGAGATCTCTACCAACACCCTTACATTGTTGCCCAAATTAAAAGCAAAAGGCTAAGATAGGCTGGCTACATCAAGAGAAGGGAGATGGACACCATACTAAGGATCGTGACAAGAAAAGTGTTCCACAGGTAGACAGCCACTTACGCCCAAGTATGGGGAGACCAAATACTTAAAGACTTTAGAAAGCTGAATGTAACAGCAGAGATGATGCAGGAGGACCGAAACGGATGGCGAAGAGTTGTTGGCCAGGCAAAAAGGTTTGAGTGGACGCAGAGTTAAGTTAAAGTAAGGTATATTCCTTTGTGGAAACATAAGTTGTAATTGCATTTTGTTTTTGAATAAATATATGTTTGTTTTTGTAGTGTAGAAGAAGGGGGACTTTTTGTTGTTGTGCTCAGATTGTCTGGATACTCTATTTTACACAGTATTTTACTTTGTCGAACCAACTGTTTATGAATGGGTGGACGTGTGGGTAGGTGGATCAGTACCACTGTACGTGTATGGGTGATTGGTTGGGTAAGTACTACTGTATGCGGATGAGTGGGTGGGTAAGTATGTATAAGTATGGGTGGATGGGTAAACGGATCAGTACCACTGTACATGTGTGGGTGATCGGTTGGGTAAGTACCACTGTATGTATAAGTATGGGTGGGTGGGTAAATGGATCAGTACCACTGTACGTGTATGGGTGATCGGTTGGGTAAGTACTACTGTATGTATAAGTATGGGTGGGTGGGTAAATGGGTCAGTACCACTATACGTACGGGTGAGTAGGTCAATACGTGTCTGTGTGGACTTCACCGGATGGTTTTGTTATTATCGCAAAGTAACTGCTGCGTCAAGCAACATCGAGCGTGGCTGTTCCTTGGATGGGCGGTCTATGCAATCCGGTGACTGGTGGTTGCTTGGAAGTCATATTTAAGCCGTTTTCCCCTGTTTAAGTGTTAGTAAAGTCTTCTTACTCAGCGTCAATCTCACCTAACATATCCTATATGTTAAAATTTTTGGAAATTATGTTTTATTTACGTCAACATATTAAATTGACAGTTTTTAAGGAACAGTAGTGAAGCTTTAAAGATTCTATTTCAACTACGCCCGTTTTATACTAGCTTTTAAAAATGTTTGTGGACAATTTGTTTTAAAACACTTTTATTATTTAAAGTATTCCTATACATTTAATCGCAAAGTAAGAATATGTATAGTTGTATTAAAAACTGTCAAATATAGCTTATATTGTTTTAGAATGCAAGAAATTATGATTTTAATGATGATACTGCAGGCCTCACTGTAACTTTTCTTTTCGGGATTTCTTTTAGAATTAGAATTTTGGGTTACTTACTTACTTGAAAATTGCTTTTCTCCTCTCTCTTTTCCTTACCAAATTGCAATGTATATTTTTATTCGTTTTGGGTCTTCTTAAATTTTCAAAGCCTATAAACATCTAAACCGTTCTTTGTTGAACATATATAGGCCTATACGCCTGTCCCCTGAAACATCGTCTGTTGTTCTTATTCAAGTACAGTGAGTCAACTCGTCTGGTAGAAAATAACTGTTATAGCGTACAGCTCTCTAACTGCATTACAGATTACATTTTTCAGGTACAAAAATGTCTTATGTTCTGCATTAAAATAGATTGATATAAAAATGTTGTTCCGTTTTACATTAGAAATTAGATTAACTGCCTTTTATTTGTCTAAAGGTAAATAATATTCATAAAAAGCAATAAATTTGTTAACCACACGGAGTAAAAAGCAATAATTCCAAAAGAATTTAAGATTAATGTGGTGCGACCATTAACAGTCTGACCAACACATGCGGCTTGAATACCACGATAAGCGGTTTACCCTTTCTAGTAATCGTTATATCTTACTTAACAATGACTACTGTTGGCGCAGACATTATATGTAACCCAGTTTGGAGGTTGTTTACTAAGAGGCAATTAAAAATCCAATTAAACTATTATTTTTTTTGTTTAATTGAAGGATATGAAATATGTATTTTACAATATTTTGTTATTACATTATGTAATTTTTATCCTAGATGAAACAATAAAAGTGACGACATTTTTTTAATTTCATTATGCAACTTTACACTTTTATTACATCCGTTCGTGTGTCGTATTTATATCTAAGCGATTGCCAGGAATGTTTTCCATAAGTTTTATAAATTTCAGAATTGTAACTTTTTAAGAAAAAAAGTTCTTATCAATATCCTGAAACAACATCTCTTTGGCTTCTAGAGGTTGTACAATTAATTATACTTGGCCAACTTGTAATTATTATGAACCGTATAGTTACTTTAACATTCGTAAGTAAATTCAGCGATTTTAAATTGATTTAAATAAATTAATGTTTATCTACTTAAAGTTACTTTAAATGGATTTAAATCAATTTAAAATCACCGCACACAAAAGCAATGTATCATAATCAAAATTAGAATGACAACCTCAATTACAAACAAGTAGTTAATTTTACAACCCCAAAAAGCCAAGATAACGTTGTTTTCAACCTTAACTTTCGATAAGGTTTTAGTCCATACTTGCGTATGGAACACATTTTCGTCAACTACAGAACTTATTAAAATATCAATGTGTTACATTAACGGGGTTTTTAGTAATAACATTGAAAAGTTGATACACACTAAAAACTAGTTAAAATTCCTGTACTTGTACGTTCCATCTAGGATAAAAATTATTGAAACTAATAATAAAATTTAAAATGCATATTTCATAATTTATAATTAAACGAGGAAAACAATGGTGTGATTGTATTTTTCATATATATCTCAGTTTCTTAGTAAACAACTTTCAAATTCGGTACGCATAATTTATGCGTCTGACGATCATTTTAGCACAATGATCTTTTATCAACTCAACTTGTTACAATTTGTTTTGAAGATAATAGTAATAATAGAGATCTATTTATAAATAATCACTTAATTGCAATCAGGACAAATCTACAATAAAGTACTTTGATTCAGCTCAAATTTTTTGTTTGTTCTTGCTTTATTTATTTATTTATTTTTTTTTTTAAGGAAACTTAATAAAATAAAACCAATGAATATACATATTTTATATATGTGTATTCATTGATAACACAAAAAGAACGCTTGGGAAGATAAAATGAACGTAAATTAATTTACAATTTAAAGTAGTCAACCTTAGTTGTATTTCAAAATACGTACTCACTCTAAATACAGTTTATACGCTGCCGTTCATTATGTCGACCAATCGAACAGTTAATGAGTACATAATCAATGTCAAACTAAAAGCATGAAACAAAAGTGATTGATTTGAGTAATTTTTGTTGCAATTAAATAAATATTTATTAGCTAAACAAATGTTTTACAACATATTTGTTATTTTCAGGAATAATATCTGTTAGAAAATAATAAATATCTGTATCAAATTGAAAAGAAAAAAATTAAAAACTTAGGTTAAATATTGATATATGCCTAAACTTAGGTACTTTTAATCTAAGTTGAATTTTAAAAGTCTCATTTAACCAATTATCTGTATTGGCATTTGCATAATTTTTACGATTCAGTTTAGTAATTAAATTCATGTTCAATTGTTAATCGTGCTTGCATTGAACTGCAGATCTAAGAGTAACGCCTAATGTTGTAGACATAGTCCTTACTTATATTGTGATTTGCAGGAGAAGAATAAATATTACAATATTTTGCGAATACGTAAGGAGTCTGATTGCTTCTCTTGTTTCTTCTGTTTAAAATTCTCTTAATTTGCTCCTTTTGTGTGGAGTTATATTGAAATATAATAAGACATAATCTGTAAGTCTATGAAATCGAAAAAAATATATTTTTGACTATTTAAAAAACACCCTTAGCTTGAGATATAATAATCAGGAGCAGAAACAAGTTATCTGAAATATTTTAACTTTATTTTACGTAAGTTGCTTTATTCCAAAGATTGCAGCTGAATAATTTTAAAATATTTAATAAATGAACTGTAATTATTTATCAATATTTAAAGTTCAAATAACTAGCCGATAGCCACAGGGTGTCTCTTCGGTACAGGGTGGTTCTCTACGCTTACCCTTCCCTCCACGTTTTTCCTTATATAATTACATCAATTTAAAAGCTTAGCCTGCTGCCATTTTCCCAGAAAACAAAGTTTTACAGTGTACAAAACCCTATGAGTCTACTTTAAGGGAAAGCTAAGTAACATGTTAAAGTCAACAGAAATTACCTTGTACATTTCACAATGAAAACCAAATTAGCCTAACTTTTTGTAATATTCATGTTTATTGTAACATATGTTTTAAAGAAATTATTAAATTAAATTAATGTCAATAGTACTCTTATGGAAAAAAGAAAATGTCGGCTGTTTCTACCCCCAAAGGAACGGTATTTCGAGCTAATTTCCCTCCGAATTTTATCAAAATCTGTTCAATGGTGAAAACATAATAGAATTATCGGTTATAGAAAAAGATTTTACTAAGCATAAAATATATTATTGGTTAGTTGTTACACCTTAATCCCACGCTTTTACTAAAGCTAGATGGACAATTTTCGTGATGGAACATTAATTCAATGGCAAATTGCATTAAATTACTTTGAAATCATGCAAATTGACCCCAAGACTTTGGCCATATGTCTAAGTCGAAGGTTGTTAAATTGAAATTGCAAGAACATTTGACCGTGCGTTAACCTGTCAAGTAACAGGGAATTACTCGGTGAGAACGTAACGCCGGGGTTCCCTACTCCATAACTCACTCCAGGTGGCTAAATGGATGAATTGGGATTGGGCGCTGTTTGAAGAGAAAACTTTCACAAAATTATGTTTATTATCCAGAATTGTTTGCTAGTTAAATATACAATTTTTTATTTTTAAACATGAATAAATCCTGAATTTTATAAATAAATGTAATAAGTATGGTTTGTTATCTATTTATTCATATATTAATTTGTCATTAATGTATCCATGATTTGTTTTTTTTCTATTGTATTAATTAACTGTTATTAAGGTGTGTTTTTTCTTTTTTTCTTTATTATATTTATGTTCAAAATCTGTTCAATGGTTACTAAGATTTCGTGCTGAGTGGGAAAATCGTTTTTGAATTTTATTTATTAAAATGATAAATTGCTTTTTCGTTCATTCGGATAGTTTGTAATGAAGTTGTTTTCCTACTTTGTCATCCTCTTTCCTACTTAGTTTCGACATGGCCATGATGAATGTCGTCACGGGGTATGTCCAACTAGAGCGGCGCCGCCGGCGGTTTGCAAACAGACATAATTACACTGGGTCAAGAAACATAATCTAGCGACTCTATAACAGATTATAGCTCAGTAACATTACCTACGTTGTAATTAGTGTGTAGTTCGATTATAGTACAACTGCTTCGAAATGGTGTTTGTTGGGGATAGTTGTTGCTAAGCGAGCTCTGTAACATACCTTTAAACAGGACATAGAACTGGTATTTTTATGATAATGTTTTTATATCTATGATAGAAACGGCTCGTGAATTATAAATAAATGTCATCTACAATTATCTAACTCAAATGTATTTTTATTAGAAGATGTAACCCTTCCTTTCGTGTGTACTTTATGTAAGGAAGTTGTATCCTTTTCCTCCTCAGTGATTGTATTTCCTCCACTGACAGTGGTCTCACATGATTTCCCAAGCAATCCTTTCTCTTGACAGTCACATATTTTTGACGTTTCTCTATACATGTTCGTCGTTTATACCATATATGACTTATTTATTTATTGATGTCATCTCAGATGACATTTATAATTTACTAGCTGTACCCGCCCGCTTCGCCGGTCATAATATTGAGTTTTAATTGTATCATTGAAATGTGCAGCAACCTTTCAGTTTACATAGTATCCAATTTACAACAGCTGATGTTTTGTGTAGTTTACTACTGTACTCAATTATTTTTAATTTTGAAAGTTTTTCCTACAACAATTTTATTATATTTGTTTTTATTTAACAGCTGTTAATCAAATAAATAAATCAATTAATATAGCTTCACAAGAAATCAAAACATAAAAATATAAACAGTATAATTTTGACATATTTAAAACCCACAGCTGATATTCTTTTTATATTTGACTTATTATACCTTCATGCATCCTGCTATTTGATTAACATCGAAACTTAAGAAGTCCAAGGGATGGAGCCCTGAGGGATTAATGAAACGGGAATAGGACAGAAACCTTCGCTGGGGTATATAGAACAACTTCCCCAAGTTTCATGGCGATCGGCTGGACGGTTTGGTATAGCGCATAAAGGATAGACAGACAAACATACATTGGATTTTATATATTCTTACATTCTTACATATATATAGAAGAGCCGTGCTGTCATCGATCAAGACATTATAATTCATTAGTATTACCACTGACGTTCCTTCTACAGGTTCCATGTTCCCAGGGGATCCGATCTGCTCACTCACAAGTAATCTTGACGAAGTCGATGAAAACAAAAATGTTTAACTATCTAAATTTTTACCACTAATGCTATATACATTTATAATTAATGTAATTTTGTTACAAACGAAGTCCGACTGTACCTTAGAAAATTTCATTAATTAATAGCCCATGACAAATGATCAATCAGTGGTTATCAGCTGATCCTTTTCAAAATTTGTTATAACTCTGATTGGGATCGAACTGAGAACCTTCAGCTCATGAAGCTGGGCGTTAAAGCGTGGCTAAACAAGTACGTTATCGACCAATCTACTAAACAGGTCTGTTGTCGCTAGATAACTACATTATTTATAAAACATGTAGCCCAAACTTGATGTAACCCTTCCGTTAGTACGTATTTTATGTCACGAAGTTTTTCCTTTCCCTTTTAGTGATTGTAATTCCTCCCCTGAGAGTGGATTCACAAGATTTCCCAAGCAATTCTTTCTTTGACAGTCATATATTGTTACAAAAAGCAATATGAATTCCCCGAAATTGCTTTTGTTCGACTGAAACAGGAACGGATATTTCTCTTACAACCTTTTTACGTCCAAGAATTACTACAGCAGGATTGTTCGAGCATGATTCTCGACTTGATATAAAGTTTTACAATTAATTTGTCAATAGAGTTACAATTTATTTTATCATCGATACCTCTTATTTCCATTTTGATTTGTTCTGATTATGATCATTACTAGCCTACAATTTGTTTCGTTGTGTTTTGTTTACTATCGTGAAATCCTTTGACAGCATACTATAGGTTCTTGGTTTATTAATTCCTGTACATTAATATTTTTTAATGCATTGTTTGAATGTTATTTCGATGCAAATATAAACACTGTTAATAGTTGTTTGTTTGGTGCCTTTGCGGTCATTGTTATCCGCGAAAGGCCAATGGACGCGATTAGTAAAAAATATGGGCCAATACATTTGTAAAAGATAACAATATTCACTCGATTGAATAACAACTCTCAAACACAGCAAATTTCAATCGAATTATAAGTCAAAATTGATATAAAGGCTTTATAATTATAGTTTGTTTTATTTTGTTAACTATAAATTATATGGGTGGAGTATTTTTTTAACCGGCCTGACTAACTTCAGTAACTGTGTTTAATTAAAAATAAATAAATAAGTAAGTAAAAAAATGTAATAAACTATAAAAACTTTTTGCTATTCATTGTTTACATTATTATTAATTGTTATTTTAATACTATATAATGGTTGTTTTTAATCGTTCTAAGCTTGATTCGTTGGTGTTAATCAATCCAACCAATTGTCACTGCTGCTAATAACGTAGTGGACGGGGCTTGTTACTGACTGCTAGCCCGCGGACTACTGTCTTCCTAGCTGTCATCAGAATTTTTAAATGCAATTACAGATTATGAAGAGTAGTTCTCTATCTCACTTCCACCCTCAGTGCATCTCTCTCGCAAAGGTGCTTTCAGTAGATCACTTTCTATGCAGCCTATCGATAGCAACGTAATTGCAGTCAGTGAGCAAGTGTAAATGAATTTATATATTATGATTTTGCTTGATACAGTTCTCTGACTAGTATTTTAAGTAAAAATAGACCGAGGCCGAATTGTCACGAGTGCAACGAGTAGAAGTCACCACTAACCGTTATTACCGAGGCCGAAGGCCGAGATTACACGAACTAATTGAGTGACGGCGTTGGCACGCGTAGTGAGCAGACTTCTCTAGTTTTCAATAATGACTGAGAAAGTCAGTTTTGAACGTTTCTAGTCCTGGAATCTGATGAACGTCAAAAGTACAGGGTGGCGCACGAAATGATCCAACATTTATTTTTGTTAAAGAAAATTTATTGTGAATGCGATACAGTAGCGTTTGATATAAATTGTCTACTGCATACCTGGACATTAGTTTGAGCCCATTACATGTTCAATGCGACCACCTTCTTGTCTGACAACTGCTTCAACATGAACGCCTATGTTATTGATGACTCTGCGACACATATCCTCGGTTATCTCGTTACATGCCTCAATGATTAGCACTCGCAGATCCATCAGTGTGTTAGGATGTTTAGGGAAGATCTTCTCCTTCAGAAATCCCCAAAGAAAATAATCGCACGGATTCAAATCAGGACTGTTTGGGGGCGAGTTATGGAAACATGCAAAACGATTAGGAAATCGGCTTGAAATGACATTTTGGTTGAAATTTCCATGCATAAAATCTAAAACAACATTAGCCATGTGTTCTCTGGCTCCATCCTGCATGAACCACTGGTTCTCTAATTGAAACACTTTTGCGATAAGTTGAGGTACAAAATAATTACGTAGCATGTTTAGATAACGCTCACTATCCACAGTATGTTAAAAAAAAGAATGGCCCTATTAGCCCATGGCTCGAGATGGCTGCCCATACCATAATTCTTGGAGCATGATGCACTTGTTCATGTAGCTCGAGTGGATTTTCGGAAGCCCAAAAACGCACATTTTGTTTATTTACAACACCGTCTAAGTGAAAATGTGCCTCATCTGAGAATCAAACATTGTTAAGCAATATGTCTTGATTAACAGCCCATTCTGCGAAAACCATTCGTTGTCAATCGTTAATTTAGGTAACACTGTAATTTTGTATGAATACAAATCCAAATCTTTTTTTAAAATTCTCTGCACAGATCACCTAGACATGTGAAGATCTGTTGCCGCTTTTCTAGTCGACTTGCCTGGACTCCTCACCAACGCTGCTCTGACAGCTTCAACATTTTCTGGAGTACGGACAGTGGAAGGCCGTTGACGTTTCCTCTCTAATATCACTATTAATTTTTCATAAAATCTACGAATAGTTTTAAATGATTGTGACCAGCGAGATTGAAGATGAGCACGAAACCGTCTTTGTGTAAGCACCGCACTTTTTGTTTTATTAAAAAACAACACAGTCTTTATGGGTTGATCCACAGACAATCTTCCTTTGTCAGCCATCTTGCAACAATAATAATAACGGAAGCGGAAACAGAGGGAACTAATCTCCATAAACAGCTGATAGTTTTGCCAACTTACAACACAATAATAATAGGTAACCGGAATAAAAACTACCAAAACAAATGTTGGATCTTTCGTGCGCCACCCTGTACATATCAACTAGCATTGGCCTCTCCTACGTACAACGTGTAGGCTGGACTATGCGGGCCATTAGTGGCAATTAGAAAAATCGCAAGTGGATTTACGACACGTTAAATTAATGAACCAACAAAAAATAAATTAAGTACAAATTATAAGTTGAAATTGTTGGCTAATTTCATCTATATTCAGTAAATAATATCCCATATTTCATACTAAAGGAGGGCCTAATCTACTAGGCAGTGCTGGATAAATTAACAGACCATAATATTTTGTAATTTTTAATATTTATTTTCGTTTGATAAAGGTTTCGAACTCCAGAACCCAAAAGCAAAGAATTAAATTTCTCTTTTAACCGAAGAATATTTATTTTCAAAAAAGATTACACAAAAAGATTCATTTCCATATGTATAATATATGAAACATAATAGAAATACCGGTATAGGTAAATGAGTTTCTTAATAATAAAATATATTATTTTTTAGTTGTTACACCTTAACAGCTTGTTACAAGCGTTAGTTGTTACACCCACGCTTGTACTAAGCGCATCAATAGCACTGTACATATATGGGTGGGCAGGTGCGTAAATACCACTGTACGTGTATGGGTGGGTCAATACCACTGCACGTGTATGGGCCGGCGGGTGGGTCAATACCACTGTACGTGTATATGGGCGGGCGGGTGGGTCAATACCACTGTACGTGTAATTTCAATACCACAGTACCTGTATGGGCGGGCGGGTGGTTAGGAATATGGTATATGGACAATTTTCGTGATGGAACATTAATTCAATGGCAAATTGCATTAAACTACTTTGAAATCATGCAAATTGACCATTTGACTTTGGCCATATATCTAAGTCGAAGCTTGTTAAATTGAAATTGTAAGAATATATAACCGAGCGTTAACCTGTCAAGTAACAGGGTGAAAACATAACGCAGGGGTTCCCTACTCCATAACTCACTCCAGGTGGGTAAATGGATGAAATTGGACGCTGTTTGGTGAGAAAACTTTCACAAAATTATCTTTATTATCCAGAATTGTTTACTAGTTATTTACCAGTTTTATTTTCAACAAGAATAAATCCTGATATTTGGAATTTGATAAATAAATGTATTAAATATTGTTTTTATTTATTTATTTATTTGTCATTGATATACCCTTGATTAGTTTTTTCTGTTGTATTGATTAATTGTTAATAATGTGTTTTTTGCTTTTTTATTTTATTGTATTTATAGTGAGTTATCCCTGATTTGTTGACTGTGGGTTTATTTATTTTGTACGCATATTTATTTTTATCTATTCACATTTCATGTATGTGATGTAATGTGATGAATTTCTCCAAAGGAATTAGAATATAGAGAGAGCAATTGACTGTCGCTCAGAATACTGCATTTCCTCAAGGAGTGTCATGGACACGCGCCACAGGAGACAGTCGTTGGCAGTGATGAATTGCCGTTACTGTCTGCGCAGGAATTGTGTGTAACTTAGTCAAGTTTGAAGCTGTCTCTTAAGAAATTAAGAAGTTGTCTTCAAAAAAATTCAACCACGCCATTATTTTTATAGTTTATTTTACCAAATTAAACGATATATTAATTCGTTAATTTTATTCAAAGTTATAATAATTGTTATCCTAGTTAAAACAAGTATTAATTAGCATTAAGTTTACTCTTCTATTACTCTGAAACCTGTCGTTGTACCGCTTATATATTTTAATATCTGGCTGACAGGAATGTTTTCTATAAGTTTTATTAATACACAATTTTTACGTTTCTAGAAGAAAAGTTCTTATCAGTACCCAGAAACAACATTTTTTTGCTTGAAGAGATTGAAGATTTAATTACTTTGTCATACGTTATAGTCCTTATTTATGAAATTTATAGTTATGATACATTACTTTTATATGCCCAAGAAAATTCAGTGATTTAAAATTGATTCAAATCAATGAATAAATTAAAATTTCTGAATTCACCTACGCATATAAAAGTTACGTATTGTAAATATACATTTCAATAGGTTTACATTTCAACGCGACAAAGATTATTACCTTTACGACCTCCAGAAGCTAAGAAAACGTTGGTTCAGGGAATTGATAAGAACTAATTTTTTTGAAAATTTTAAATTCTAATATTTATAAAATTTAGTGAAAACTAGTTAAATATCCGGTACTATTTTTGTTCCAACTAGGATAGAAATTATTTAAACTTTTAATGTACCTTAGTTTCTTAGCAAACAACCTTCAAACTCGGGCGCACACAATATCTTCTCCGACAATAATATAAATGTTTTCTCTGTGTAAAACTGTCTTCAATACTTGATATTATAGCATGTATATCCATGAATAAAGTATATTTACTTTCATCCTTGTAATCATCCCTGGATATATTTATTATATTGTAGGCTTTTCAACCATTATCTCTATATTGAGAGTTTTAATGTAAAAAAATAATAAAATTTGCTAATAATTGTTGACGGAATAACTGAGCACTAGTTTTAGTAGTTTGATGTCTTAAGGCATTGAACTATTGCTAATCTTTCGTATTTTAGAATGAACGGATTGTTGAAGGCGATACAACATGTCATGATGGCAATAACCTCAGTTATCAAACAATAGATAAGTAAAATGACGTATTAGTTAGACTTCGATGTAGGTCACTTCCGCACTGTAAGATAATATTTACTAATTTGTAGAGCTATTAATTGATATATCCAGATTCTCAATGGGTTGATTAATAAATTAATTTTGTATAACATTAAATATTTTGTTGAACCCAAGAGACGGACTGTCAATTGGAAAACCTTAGCACCTTCTTTCATGCCTTACAAATATAAAAATTTTATTTCGTGTAATGTAAATTTGATAGCCAATTCCAGACACACAATGTTTGAAGGAAATACAGAGCAGTTAATGTATCAACTTGAGAACTTTAACATGTCTTTTGTTTTTTCAAGATATGAATTTTACTATTTTAAACTGAATAATGCAAGATATTTTGTTACAATAAAAATTTCCCCTAATAAATAATAAGTATTCAAACTTAAACACGATCAATTGTTGTACATTACTCGTACTAAGGCCTATCTGTGAGAATGGTTTCACTGTGTGCCGCACTCTTTCTACGAGGAAGGCTCACTATAACGTGACTACTGGGTGTAGTGTGTCGAGCGCAAAAAGTGGCTGCAGAATTGCGATATCAACTTTCCCAGTCTAGACCTACGCAGAGTTTGCGTCATTATTGCGATAAGTTGATAGGGAATTCTATAGTAATTAGCTTGGCGTTTCTCTCCCCATCCCTCTCCCCCTCTCTCTTTCCGTCTCTTTCTGTTTCGATTTTCTTATCTGCCGCTGGAATTCCTTCTTGTTTTTCTGTAGTCTTGATATTTAGTTTTTTAGTCAACTTCTAGCCTTAAGTTAACAAACCCCATATTACATAGTTAAGTGCAAACATTTTTTTTGTTTTTGTTAATATGTCAGTTGTATTCTACATTTCCACATTTGGGTAGTTTTTATTTTAATTTGTTAATCAAGTTATTGCAAGCCTCTAATAAAAATTTTAAATGTTAAAACAAGTATAATATTTGCAAATTGTGAACAGATGCGTTGTAAATCATTTCTATCATATATTTCAAATCAATTAATTTTCATTTTATAATCATTAATTAGATTGTGAGTAGTTTGAAAAAATTGTGAATCCAATTACTCCGTACTGATTGTGTAGTGCTGGAACCCAACTTAATAATAATAATAATACAACAATTGTTTTATTACTGTAGGACTATACAAGTATTGCATAGCATTTCTTCGAACAATTTTTTTTCATGTGAGAATCAAAGAATAAAATTATCTGCACCAAGATGCAGCAGACAGGTTCGTGAAAATAAAGAGTCCGTGGTGAAGAGAAAAATAACTTCAAAAGATAAAAATACGTCGAGGTCTCAAGCTGATGCTTCTCTGACAATGTGTTCGGATAATGAGCGATATTTTGTAGCTCAGTATTGTGATGTTGACTGGTGGGCGTCCACTCAAAGGTCACCTTCACATACTGGATAGTTATAGTGTTTCGATTAAGTGGAGGGAAGTGCTTGAGGGAGACGGGCCAGACTCGAGACTGTCAATACAGCTTACAATATCAGACAAACTTTGCGTGGTTCGGATCCCATAATGTACTACCTTGTATATCAAACTTGAGAGTAAATATACGTCAGTTAGTAACTTAACCATACAGTTTCCCGCATTCATCGCACAATCGTATGAACTCTTGTATCATTGTGTTTGTAAAATTATATATACTAGGGGGACACCCCAACCCCGCTACAGCTGTCGATCTTTATTGGAAGTTAACAAAAAACAAAACATCTGATAACAGTGCTGCCAACATCAATTTATATGTGACAAAATAGTAACATTTTTGTTTCAATTTCTATGTGTTTTAATTTAATACACTATGCTGTTAAATCGTAAAAAAAGAATAGTTAAGCATACATTTTCCATATGTATGTTGTAATGTTTGAAGATTAGATAATTTTTTTTAATGATTATCAAACAAGTTGTTATCTCAATGGTAAGCTTCATAAGGAATCTGAAAATATTTAGCTCTAACATTTACGTTATTGAGCAAAATAAGAAAGTCTTAAAATTACTATTGTTATACGAAGCAATCATAATAAACAGAGTGTTCCAAAAGAAAAAAAGAAATTTGACTGCCATATAGGAGCATGGTAGCCATTTTTTATTTCAAATATGTATTTTTATTTGAAGGCAGGAGTTGCGTTTAAAAAAAAAAAAAAAAAAAAACAGCTTCACGTATATTTTAAATTCGTGGGCAGTATTCACCGTTGAACAAAGTCACTGCTGGGATGTTTCAGCGAGAAGTGTCTGTTGTATAATTGACTCGACAATTGCTGCCACTCGGGAGGCTGAAGCACCGGGATCTGGACCATCGAGGACTTTCTCTCGTGCATATATTTACCAGTTTTTGTCGAGTTCTCGCGCAACTCTGCTTTATGGTCCTTGGCCTTAGGCCACCTTGCAGTAAGTAAACACACTTTTGGATATATATCGTCGTTGATTTTTTGACACGACCAATGGGCACTTCCTTGATCAACTATCCCCAAGCTTATTGATGAATCAAATTAAAGCTGGAGTCCTTAAACTGTGGCAAAAAACTTATGAATCAAAATTGTAAACCTATTTAACTTGTTCAAACATCTGAGAAGAAAATTTACAGAGTTGCTACCACACTATTATGATTTTAGAAAACGTAAGCTTTTAAGAAGTATTTTGTAATTTATTGAAATAATCACTTCAATCAAAGTTTAATTTTGAATTAAAAGAATTATAAATTTTACCTTTTAAATGGCAAACTATTTGTCCTCTAGTATCAGTTACGTTTGCTGTATTAAATTTTACATTATTTAGAAAATGTGAGCTACTTTATTACTATAAGTTTCTATTTAGGTTTCCGACCCTATAGTTAAACCCCTACGCCTACCACAAAGGTTTCTTACAAGGATGTATCTATTTCTCTTCTTCACAACTAAATCTTTTTAATTATTGTATTTAGGTGATTTCCTCTAAATTGTTGGATACTATGTAGTATTTCTTAAAGAGAGTTGCCAAATAGTATTTATGCCCCTCTGAAGGATTTTTATATTGAATACTGCATTGCATTACTTGAAACACTTACACAATCACAAACTGTTATTGAAAAGTTTATAAAAATAAATGTACAGTTTATAAAAATGAGTAAAATATGATGGTGATTAGTGTATCATCTATTAAGAAAGAGTCATTTATAAACGTGCTAAATGTCATCACAGAATGTGGACCACATTATTTATATGTTTGATTTCATTGGTGTGAACAAATAATTTTCAAGAACAAGATGAAAAGTTTTACTTTCAAAAGTTACACTATTGCTCAAACGAGCAGTATTTTTAATGAAATAATACGGTTACAAGTGTTTTTTTCAGTAATTTCCACTGTTTCGACAAAGTAGTATGGGGAAGGCTTAATTTGTTTACAATAATATACAGACATAGATCTTAAGGAGAAAATTGAGAGTCTGGACGACTTAATGTTTGAGAGCATTTAATAATTTATAATAATAATAATTGCTCATAACTTTAATGAGATATATAGCAAATTTTATTTAATAGTCATTTTATTAAAATCATCATTTTTACTATTGCAGAATTCAAAATGAAAATAAAATGAAGATTTTTTTTAAAACAGTTTTTAAATGATAATTTCATCAAACAGATTTAGTATTGTTGATGTTATTAGATTAGAGTAAGTCACATCTTACTGTCGTAAATTTATAATGTTAATTTAAAAATACTGTTGAGGTTATACTGATCGTCTGGCCGTGTCAAGAAAGACGTTGGCAGTTATATGTGGAGGGCTATCAAATCTTCGAAATATAAATTTAAAATTTTTATGATTATATTAGACATTATGAAGAAAAATATAAAGTTTTTAGAGATTTAGGATTACAGTTCACAATTAAATAAAAATGAATATCATAGATGATGAATGTAGCGGAATACTTTTATCAAGGAAAAGATTGCCCTTTTAGAAAGGAATGCCTGACGATCAGTTTGGTGCTTCAATTTAAGGAGACGACATAGCTCAGGTTTATAAGTTAAACCCCCCAAATTGGTATTCGAATATCTCGCTAAAATGACGGGAATGTTGTACTAATTTCATTGAAATTATACGCCATTCTGTCGTGGCAAGTCGTTGAGCCAATTACATTAAATTATAAAAATCAGACATAAAAATATTTAAGCCTGTTTTGGAGTTGGAGACTCGTGTTCGACGATACTGTACTGTTCGTGTGCTCACAGTTTAGGAGCTAGAGACTCGTGTTCGACGATACTGTAATGTTCGTGTGCTCATAATTTAGGAGCTAGAGACTCATGTTCGACGCTACTGTAATGTTCGTGTGTTCACAGTTAAGGAGCTAGATACTCGTGTTCGACAATACTGTAGTGTACGTGTGCTCAAAGTTTAGGAGCTAGAGACTCGTGTTCGACGATACTATAGTGTTTGTGTGCTCACAGTTTAGGAGCTAGAGACTCGTGTTGGACGATACTGTAATGTTCGTCAGCTCACAGTTAAGGAGCTAGATACTCGTGTTCGACAATACTGTAGTGTACGTGTGCTCAAAGTTTAGGAGCTAGAGACTCGTGTTCGACGATACTATAGTGTTTGTGTGTTCACAGTTTAGGAGTTAGATACTCGTGTTTGACGATACTGTACTGTTCGTGTGCTTATAGTTTAGGAGCTAGAGTCTCGTGTTCGACGAAAGTGTAGTGTTTGTGTGCTCACAGTTTAGGAGCTAGAGACTCGTATTCGACGATACTGTAATGTTCGTGAGCTCACAGTTAAGGAGCTAGATACTCGTGTTCAACAATACTGTAGTGTACGTGTACTCAAAGTTTAGGAGCTAGAGACTCGTGTTCGACGATACTATAGTGTTTTTGTGCTCACAGTTTAGGAGCTAGAGACTCGTGTTGGACGATACTGTAGTGTTCGTATGCTCAAAGTTTAGGAGCTAGATACTCGTGTTCGACGATACTGTAGTGTTCGTGTGCTCATAATTTAGGAGCTAGAGACTCATGTTTGACGATACTGTACAGTTCGTGTGCTCACAGTTTAGGAGCTAGAGACTCGTGTTGGACGAAAGTGTAGTGTTCGTGTGCTCACAGTTTAGGAGCTAGAGACTCGTGTTTGACGATTCTGTAGTGTTCGTGTGCTCACAGTTTAGGAGCTAGAGACTCGTATTGGACGATACTGTAGTGTTCGTGTGCTCACAGTTTAGGAGCTAGACTCGTGTTGGACGATACTGTAGTGTTCGTGTGCTCACAGTTTAGGAGCTAGAGACTCGTGTTCGACGATACTGTAGTGTTCGTGTGCTCACAGTTTAGGAACCAAAGACTCGTGTTTGACGATTCTGTAGTGTTCGTGTGTTCACAGTTTAGAACGTTATTCAGCAATGTCATTACCAATATTTTTTTTAATTTAATAATTTAAACTTCAACATTACATGTATGGCTTTACGCATATGTATTCAAGCATACGTGTACTACAAATACAACATACCAGAGGAAATTCCTGCACGCTTCGTGTCTCAACCCCATTAATCGCTGCTCCCGTTACACCTTTGGATTTTGACTTCGAATATTAGTGGTTAAACTTGACTTAAGTAAAATTATGTAACAGATTTATAAATTAATACCATTTTATGATAATCGTATTATGTAAAGTTATTAACAATAGCTCAATCACTGAACTTGATTTTCACTATATTGTAGTATAAATAAAAACACCCTATTACTTAGCCTATTTCAAAGGTTTTCATTTCATTTATTTTATGTAACAGTTGATGATTACAGACACACAGATAAACATGCATTCTCTTTTTTATATTTTTATAGATCAAACAATACATCTTCTGAATCAATCAAACTTACTCTCTACTCTCTCTAATTTAGCCAAGAGATATCTATTCTATAACCTTCTCAGTATTAAAAATAATATCATTATTTTTAGCAGTTGTTAACATTTCATAGACATCAATATTTACATTGGAACAGCTATTACATTTTGACCAATTTAAGTGTCTCTCTCAATGATATTCTTATAGCTGAAAAATCGTTCTCCACTCCAAGGCTGCGGATGTCCTGCTCGACGGCCGTATTCATTATCATATCATCGTAACGAGAAGTCACTGTGAAGTAGTATTGTAATTAAAGCTACCAAGCTGATTAGAGTCCAGCACTCGATCACCGAAGGCAGTGCGTGCGTTGGAGACTGGATGCCCCGCTCCACGAGGACGTGCAGTTTCTCACAACGGCCGTATTCCTTATCCTATCATCGTAACGAGAAACGTTACTGAGAACTTGTATTGTAATTAGAGATAAAAGCTGTTACCTTCATTTTAACTTCTTCACTATCCATGCTTCTGTCCATTGCTCGACATGGAATGTACAAAGTTAGAAGAACGTGTGCCACCACGTTGTTTTTATCGTGACACTAAACAAAGTGTTGCATAGCGCACTCTCATTGGTTTTAAGGTTTTGAATCTATTAGAAATATTGTCACTTTTCTTTAATATTACTATTGACTTAAATATTGAATTAAAATATATTTTGAGATTCTTATTTTCATTTATTATGCTTTATATGGTTTAAAAGTCTTTTTTCCACTAGTATCAAATAACCTTATTACAAAGAATACCATTTTCGATTAATCTTAAGCTTTCGTAAGATATTAAAACGATATAGCTTGAAAATAAGTTTTGGATCTATATCATAATTTAATTCAACTACTACAGTTATACTTCATGCATATCTATGTAACCTCAGTTATATATCTATGTAACCTCAGTTATACATGCCTGATTACCGTTATCACCTATTAAAGTATAATTCTTACTGTTTTACCTTGAGGTATGCATATTTGAGGTTTTAATAATTTAATGGCCTTAAGCCACTGCGCCACCACGCCGGGATGGCCTTGAACCACTGTGCCACCACGCCGGGATGGCCTTAAGCCACTGCGCCACCACGCCGGGATGGCCTTAAGCCACTGCGCCACCACGCCGGGATGGCCTTAAGCCACTGCACCACCACGCCGGGATGGCCTTAAGCCACTGCGCCACCACGCCGGGATGGCCTTAAACCACTGCGCCACCACGCCGGGATGACCTTAAGCCACTGCGCCACCACGCCGGGATGGCCTTAAGCCACTGTGCCACCACGCCGGGATGGCCTTAAGCCACTGCGCCACCACGCCGGGATGGCCCTAAGCCACTGCGCCACCACGCCGGGATGGCCTTAAGCCACTACGCCACCACGCCAGTAATCTGATTAATAGCTAATTCATACAACTGATCTACCAAATTTAGTATGGTTAGATATGAAAAAATGTTAAGGTGTGTTTACAACATTTATTTTGAAGTTGACTATAAACTGGGTAAAAAAATATTACTACTGCCGTCTCCCGTCCCTCTTCGTCTCCATCAATAGCGATCGTTAGCCATTTTGTATTGCAGGACCTTTAAAAAGAGGATGGCACTTTTTTGTGCGGATAAGTTTTGAAATTTAATTTAATTGTTTATAATATTATTTTCCCCATTGTATTTCCCTCGCCCACCATCCTTTTTTTAAAATACGGTGTTTTCGGGGTTTATGTAACCTTTAAATCTCCAATTCGGAACCACCCTGCACCGTCTGTTTTTGGTGGCCGATACTAATCCATAATCCGGTGAACTACTTTTATCACTGTTTCCAAGAACAAAACAACTAATTGCTCTTGTAATTTCATTATTTCAGTTAAAAGTTTAATTTCTTTTAAACTTATCAGAATAGAATTATCTAAATAAAAATGTCTTGTACCATTCCACTCCATCCAAATTGTATAGAATACCGTTTCGCTTAATAGACAAAGCAATAATGTTGTATTTTAAAGGTTGACGATAATGCGTTTTACACGTAAAAATAGGATAATGTACTGCAACACTTTCAAATATGTACTTTTACAGAATTTAAATGAAAATATATAAAATCTCAAAATTTTTAACAATCAAGTCTGATATTAATTATGAATAACTAACCAGGTTGTGTGTTTAGAATACACGTGTTATATCCGTAAACCCGGATAGCACCAATATAATATGTTATATCCGATTATATCCGGATATATATGTTATATCCGATTATATCCGTAAACCCACCCCATCAGATGAGCCTGAATATTTACCGCACGACATTATGCGGATATTAGAAATCCATTTCATTCCTGATCAAATGCCGTTCCAACATTACCCAGGTGCGGCGGCATTCCAAGACGCAACAAAGGAGTGCAATTGCGAAATGATAGGTTTGATTTATCATTTACAGAGACGCAACAAAAGATTGGCCAATACACCGCATGTCGGATTAGCGTTGACGGTCCCTCATTTCATCAGGGTCCATCCATCTTGGATCGCTCCCGCCCGACCTTCCTTACCTGACTACAGGTGCGTGCCACTTTCTTTCCGCGTTCTCTGGACCCGCCAACCAAGTAAACTCTTTAGTCTGAAATTTGAAGAAACATAACATATAATATTTATAACTTATAGCAAACAGGTATATAAATCTTAAGGAATTGGAGTAGGTTTTGGCCGTAACTATTTAAAGACCAAAATAATTTATTTTAATACCATACATATAAAAGCCACTCGCTCACCGACTGACTGATCACTAAATCTCAAAAACCACCGAACGGATTTACACGAAATTTTAATGAAAGTTAGCTTTAGTATCGAAGGGACCCACTAAGAAAGATTTTTTCGAAATTCCATTCCTAAGAGGTACAAAACAACCCCTCAAAATTTCCTTTTTTCCATAAGAATAACATTGAATGTACTTTACTAAATTAATAACAGCTTTTTTGTAAATAAATAAACATGTTTATTTTGTAAATTTGACATTGCTCTATTATTGCATTGAGAGTTTAATCTTCAGCTGTTAATAAAAACAGATGAAATAAACACGTTTGAAATAGGCTAAGTGACCCTATACTAATAAACTAGGGGACACCCTTGCAGGCTTCGCGTGCCAACCCCGTCGTCACTCTTTGCGCTCGTGAGGTAAGCTCAGCCTGCGGCCTCGCCTGGGAACTCTACCTTTAGCCCCTTTGAGGAACTCAGCCTGCGGCCTCGTGGGGCTGAACCCTTAAACGTTGTTACTTCTAAAATGTAACGGTAAAATGTAATTTATGAGATAAATACCTATAGTTTGATACTCCACTCGGGTGTTTTATTTTAGTACTACCTTTTTACTGGTTTTAGGATTTTTTTTTATTTTTTTTTTTTTTAGGGGCATATATACTCCTTAATATTTAACCTGTTTAAAATCTGATGTTATATTTGGATTCAGGTGAGAAATAGATTTAAATTGATAGTCCACTTGAGTAGATAAGATCAGTTTTAAAGGTTTTTACATTTTCAAACATTTCAATTGTTGGGCCTCCAATACACCAATTTTTTAGTTATTTAGATGAAATTCATATATTATGTGCACGTTTATTACGCGTGTAGAACTGTGAAGGTTTGACAATTTTACTCAAGATTTTCCACAACTTAGGTAATAGAAACTACTTTTTAGTGATTTTCCCATATACATTTTAGTGATTTTCCTAGTGATTCCCAGGCAGTTTTAGGGTAAAAAAAGGCCACCATCTTGTTTATGAAAAAGTAAACTTTTGTGAATTTTTCTGGAGGTTTCAGACCGAGAGCTTCAATTC
Organism: Stictocephala bisonia; assembly: GCA_035578905.1. Taxonomy (NCBI): domain Eukaryota; kingdom Metazoa; phylum Arthropoda; class Insecta; order Hemiptera; family Membracidae; genus Stictocephala; species Stictocephala bisonia. The sequence goes on from JAQJVL010000804.1 coordinate 128,284, forward strand.
AAGTATACACTTCATGGGGGGTAGGACTCCGGCAAGTGCCTCAACATTTAGTGTCGGTCAGTCAAGTAACAACATCGAGCTTTATAGTATATAGATAGATAGGTAGCAACGCAAGTATTGCGAGTGAAATACTGCAAATAAATTTAATATTGTACTTTAACGGTTAATCTACTATTATTTGTAGTCAAAAGTCACATGCCGAGGCCATAGGCCAAGGTGTACCGTGCCCGAGCGCACGAGCGGCGGGTTTGGCACGCGAAGCGTGCAGGGGTGTCCCCTAGTGTTAATACCATAAACGGCATTTCTCAGGAGGAATCGAACATAAATGTTATAATATCAACAAGCCCTCGAAAATTTAAATGTCTATTAATGCGCCGAGAAAGTATTCAACGTGTTGATGCCTTGGCCAGGTTCACAAATGGCTACCAACAAAATTGTACAAAATTGTATAAAAATGTATTGTCAAAGTTTGTATTCTACTAACTATATCTGATGTGGTCATTTCATTAGTGACGAATATAAAGAAATGTGACAGCCCTACTGAGCATCTTAATACCAGGAAACAACAAGTTTACACAAGGTATCAACAGTAAATCAACCGTGTCAGTCATATATACCTGACTCACGTTAGAACGTACATTTAACATACTGTAACATACATTTAATTTTTAATGCAACATATATGTATATTTATACTACTAATAATAGTTATTTATTTTCTCAAAAAAACTAAAATACAGTACATAAAAGTAAAATAACATCTCTTTGTAAAACAAACTTAAAATTTTATATATTCACTTCTGCTTGCCAGGCTGATAAAATAAAAATGTATAACTAGCTATAGAGATACAAAATTGTTGAGAAAATGTAGGCCCTCATAAGGCATGCTTGTTTTGAGGCTTCTTTCCAAATTAAAATATAACAGCAGTGAAATATAACTGAAATAAAAAACAAAAATCAAACATATCTTCAAAACCATATTTTCAAATGAAATTTTAAGTAATTTGAAATTATTAATAATAGACTAACATGCCTGTAAGTGTCTTAATGTGAGGACAAAGACAAACTGAACAAATGACTGAAAACACAAAGAAATAAAATTCTATTTGTAAATAACTTTTATACAAAAACACAAAATAATATGCTATACACAAAAATGTAATAGTGAAACGAATTCTTAATCGGAAAAATTTGGTACTGCATTAAATTGGTTATCTTTGATATAGGGGTACTCTTTACACCAAACAGTCATTATTAGATAGGGAACTACAATCAGTCAAAGGAAGTACTGTACTTTGCTACTGGTAAGATTGAGTTGCCCTCTAAGAACATCAGAGGTCAGGATCGGATCTATAGTTTATGGTCCATTCCTAGCTTGTGGTATAACTCTCAGTTTATCGGCCATTTACCACGCCTCGTCCTTAACACTCAATTATCGTAAGATAGGTGGGTGTTCTCAGAGGCCAAATGTTATTAACGTATCCATATTCCATATCAGTAACAATTTGAACAAATTATCAAATTCTTCATAGTTGTTAGAAAAACCACATCTTTGCTGTACCCAACTATAATATACATTGAATTGACCCTGGAGGTCAGTCTTGACTTTGTGTAGTTGGTTCCCATGCGTCATTTTTTATACGATGATTTTCAGCGTACATACCGTCCTATACACGATTGTCCCTCACTATATTGATGCACTTTCTATGCCGGTTTTGAAATAAATGTAACTAAACATAAACCAAAGCCTCGCAGCATTGCTATTTACTCTAGGACAGACACAAAAACGTCCCGAACTTGAGAAAACTTCTCCTGTACGGCGATCAACAAGTACAATATCGCCCTCTGAAGGTCAATCCGCGGCAATTCATCATACATTGCTAGATAGTTAAGTATTGTAGATAGTAAATTATATTTTAGCTACCGTCAGTGCAGGAGATAATATTTACTCATCGAGATTAGTTTTTAAAACCAGCTTCATCTTACGGAAAAACAATCAAAGGCATCACTCCAAAGTGTTGAATGGGACTTGTGTGTTACTGTCGGAGGCATTAACCTTGACATATGTTGCCAAATGTTCAAGTGATTCCCTAAGGTGTCCGTCCGTCCGCTTGTCGTAACACTGTAGGAGTGTCCTTCAGACGGCATTAACCTTGACATACGTTGCCAATATGTTCAAGTGATTCCCTAAGGTGTCCGTCCGTCCAATCGTCGTAACACTGTAGGAGTGTCCTTCAGACGGCATTAACCTTAACATAAGTTGCCAAAATGTTCAAGTGATTCCCTAAGGTGTCCGTCCGTCCGCTCGTCGTAACACTGTAGGAGTGTCCTTCAGACGGCATTAACCTTAACATAAGTTGCCAAAATGTTCAAGTGATTCCCTAAGGTGTCCGTCCGTCCGCTTGTCGTAACACAGTAGGAGTGTCCTTCAGACGGCATTAACCTTGACATATGTTGCCAAAATGTTCAAGTGATTCCCTAAAGTGTCCGTCCGTCCGCTTGTCGTAACACTGTAGGAGTGTCCTTCAGACGGCATTAACCTTGACATACGTTGCCAAAATGTTCAAGTGATTCCCTAAGGTGTCCGTCCGTCCGCTCATCGTAACACTGTAGGAGTGTCCTACAGACGGCATTAACCTTGACATAAGTTGCCAAAATGTTCAAGTGATCCCCTAAGGTGTCCGTCCGTCCGCTTGTCGTAACACTGTAGGAGTGTCCTTCAGACGGCATTAAACCTTGACATATGTTGCCAAAATGTTCAAGTGATTCCCTAAGGTGTCCGTCCGTCCGCTCGTCGTAACACTGTAGGAGTGTCCATCAGACGGCATTAACCTTGACATACGTTGCCAAAATGTTCAAGTGATTCCCTGAGGTGTCCATGCGTCCGCTTGTCGTAACACTGTAGGAGTATCCATCAGACGGCATTAACCTTGACATACCTTGCCAGAATGTACAAGTGGTTCCCTGAGGTGTCCATGCGTCCGCTTGTCATAACACTGTAGGAGTGTCCATCAGACGGCATTAACCTTGACATACGTTGCCAGAATGTACAAGTGGTTCCCTGAGTAACCATGCGTCCGCTTGTCGTAACACTTTAGGAGTGTCCATCAGACGTCATTAACCTTGGCATACGTTACCAGAATGTACAAGTGGTTTCTTGAGGTGTCCATGCGTCCGCTTGTCGTAACACTGTAGGAGTGTCCATCAGACGGCATTAACCTTGACATACGTTGCCAGAATGTACAAGTGGTTCCCTGAGGTGACCGTGCGTACGCTTGTCGTAACACTGTAGGAGTGTCCATCAGTCGTCATTAACCTTGGCATACGTTACCAGAATGTACAAGTGGTTTCTTGAGGTGTCCGTCCATGTGTCCGCTCGTCGTAACACTGTAGGAGTGTCCATCAGACGTCATTAACCTTGGCATACGTCACCAGAATGTACAAGTGGTTTCTTGAGGTGTCCATGCGTCCGTTCGTCGTAACACTGTAGGAGTGTCCATCAGACGGCATTAACCTTGACATACGTTGCCAGAATGTACAAGTGGTTCCCTGAGGTGTCCATGCGTCCGCTTGTCGTAACACTGTAGGAGTGTCCATCAGACGGCATTAACCTTGACATACGTTGCCAGAATGTACAAGTGGTTCCCTGAGGTGTCCGTCCGTCCGCTCGTCGTAACACTGTATGAGTGTTCATCAGACGGCATTAACCTTGACATACGTTGCCAGAATGTACAAGTGGTTCCCTGAGGTGTCCATGCGTCCGCTTGTCGTAACACTGTAGGAGTGTTCATCAGACGGCATTAACCTTGACATACCTTGCCAGAATGTACAAGTGGTTCCCTGAGGTGACCGTGCGTCCGCTCGTCGTAACACTGTAGGAGTATCCATCAGACGGCATTAACCTTGACATACCTTGCCAGAATGTACAAGTGGTTACCTAAGGTGACCGTGCGTCCGCTCGTCGTAACACTGTAGGAGTGTTCATCAGACGGCATTAACCTTGACATACGTTGCCAGAATGTACAAGTGGTTCCCTGAGGTGACCGTGCGTCCGCTCGTCGTGACCAGCGGTCGAGGGCAGAATGTTACAGAACCTGTTAGTGTATTTACATAATATAACGACGGCTGTGCGGCACCGGGCCAGGTCGGACTTGAAGGTGTCCTGGTTGACCTTGACCGGACAGTATGTAACAGACTCAGTCTGCTAAGACAAGATAATTTAACTTAAAGTGAAAACAAATCTTAGCACAGCGCTTTTAGGCGTGTGTGCTTTGCATTATAATCTCTGAAGTTGCGCAGCCAGTTGATTAAATTCTCAGGTGATAAGAAGAAAATACATTTTAAAAATATTGTTTTACTACACTACTATGAGTTTAGCTGTTTTCGTTATGTGTTTACAACCTGCGAAACATCATATTTTCAACAGCTGTCTATTTTTTACTACCGAAAGTAACATTGTTTACAACCGAAATTTTTCCACAGTCAACAATACCTGTTTTTATTCCGTAGTGTAGTGAAAAGTATCGTTCAAAACTCGAGTGAACGTGTTTTGTATGTTCTCGACCATTCGAAGTGCTCGACAAGTCTCGCACTTCAAACATATGGTCTCGAACATGCAAAACCCCACTTTCCACTCTTGTTATGAAATATACTAATTTACTTTATCAACAAGAATGGGGAAAATGGACTTAATTGTGTTGAAAAGCAGAAAATATCATTGCTTTCAGTTACTATAGATTTATTTGATTTTTGTTTTAAGTATAAAAAAATTACGCGGGCATAAAATAAAAGTGCCCAGTTTAAAAGTGTCTTAAATTTATATTTGCGACCTTAGTGTAAAATTACATTCTAACTACGGAACTAGTTTTGTTTACTTTCATTGAAGAGTTAATCGCAAATTGTTCAGATTATAACAGATTAGTGAATTTAAAAAAATATCTTTGACATTCTTCTGTTGTGATTTTAACCCATGAACAGATTTAATTAACATTTTTGTTGCAGGATTACCATCCAAACCCATCTCAGCATATTTTGTTGGACCTCCCGTGGTAACACATCGAGTGCCAACAAGAGACATAACTTTACTATTACTTTATATACATAAAGACAACACTTAGAAATATTTTTTTATGTTTATTATGATCGATTTCGGTCTCGTAAGACCATCTTCAGTTGTACAGCAAGGTTATAAAAATACTTAATTGTATAATAATTAATTCAGCTGATACTATAAAAATATAAATACAAATGTAGATCTTGCTAAACTTTATATTTTTGCATCTTTATGATAGAATCGAACACAATATTTGAGTGAAATTTTGTTTGGTCGTTGAGTAATAATGATGAATTTTAATTTACTCTTATTCCTAAAATTAAATTAAATTTTAATTAGGCCTACATAATATTTTAACCACCATAAAAGATAGATAACTGTAATACCCTAAGACCCTCTAACAAATAAAAAATGTAATTCTGATGTTGTATTTTGAGCCATAAAATAAATATAAATAAGTACAAATGCAGGCGTATTTTTGCAATATTATCATATTCTTAACTTACTCTATAATCTTGTAATATTACTTACACTTTAATCACTAACATACTGGTAATGACAACAATTACATTTTTATGATTGTTAACTATTACTGGCCTACATTTACAACTTAAACGTACTTAGAATGTTGGTTGGACAATTATTAATAAAAACCTATCTGCGTAATAATTTTCTGCTAGGTTGATAGAATAAACCCAAAGGCATGAATTTTAAAATAAAAATTATCATAGTAGGTTACGGCTAAATTAAGTGACCGACTTTGTCCTGACTGTATGTTTTCGTTTTATACGCCTAATGTAGGACAGAAAATTAAGTATAACGTTTTATCTTATTCCGATCCATTTATTATCTATCATTTTGTTTGTGTTTTTTTTTCAAAATAATTAATAACTGTAAACTATTTGACCGAGTAATTTGACATTATGCACAGTTCTTTAAATTAACATTGTTAAACTGTACCATTATCAGCAGACATTTCAAAATGGCGTTCGTTTAAAACATTCAAATAAAAATATCTTGTAAACTATTAGGTTTATCAATTTTACACAAAATACAATTATTTTGTATCTAATTTTATTATAAATCTATTGTCTCCTTGATTTTGATTAGTAGTTCAAATCAATGCCTATTAGTAGTTCAATTTTGGTAAACATGTATTTAACTGCATTCTCTCGCTGCTATACATACAAGCAGTAAAATTTATCTGTTAACAACACTCCACTAATAGCCTTACAATAAAATGGATGTACTAATAGATTTATTATAAAATAAGCTAACAATTATTAGTGTTGTGTAAAATTGATTGAATAGTTTACATGATGTTTTTATTTAACAACTTTTAAACAACCGCCATTTTAAAAAGGCTAAAGATAACTCAGTGGCTATTTTTATACAGTTTAATAGTATTAATTTTAAAAACTGTGTAAAATTTCAAGTCAGTCAAACCCTTCTTGAGTTATTGTTTTGTAAAAAACACTAACTGACAATACAAACGGAGCAGAATTCGATCAAACTTTATCCTTCATTTTCTTCTCTAAATTAAGTGTAGAATTTAAAAATATATAGCCAGGACACTCCTTTATATGTATATGTATACACCCTTTGTATGTATACTTTGAACGGAGTAAGTAAAGATGTATACAGATCACGTCATACAGTGGCTACAGCTGCACCACACTACAAGATATACACAACAGAGTGGGCAGGCATAGTTGTTGCTATGGCAGTTTGGCAGTCTTATCTAGTTTTCATTAGTATTGGAATGAAATAGTTTATAGTAACATTACTAGTAGATAACACGTGCAAGCTGGTGGCTAGGTCAATAGATAATATCAAGACTAAAATAACTTCTATGAACTAACAAGCATTAGCTTTCTTTGGTTTTCAGCTAAATTATAGGTTGAAACAAAAGCATTTTCTATGCTCAGTTCTAAATGATTGATAAATTTCATTTTAAAAAAATAAATAAATAAAAACAGAATACACGAACTCAAGTTCGTAATTATTTGATATGTTGACAAGTTGCAATGTATTAATTATTCTTATTCTTACATATGAGACGCCGACACAACGTTGTTGGTATTTTAAGGCGAATATTATGTATGGTTATATAAGTGTAGGATGAGTGAAGTCTGGTTACTAACTGAGTTCAAATGTTCCTCAGAAAGGGCAATTTATTAATAGCCCAACAGCCAGGGCAACTAAGGGACCTACAGCTTTACGTGGAATCCTAACCACGTAGTGCTGGTCTGATTTTCAGCTAATTGACAAGCCTGATACTCAGTTATCTCCCCCACACAACATCCGCACAATGATCACCGAACATGGACACCCCAGACTTCTCTAATAGCGTCCACGCCGACAGCAACCATCAAGCGGACGCCATGTTTGGTATTAAGAGGACCGAGCATCCAACCTATCGCCTACAATCTCCCAAACACTTTGTCCCCATGTAGCTGGGTTACAGCACTGCGCCACCAGTACCGACCCAGATTATACTGTTTAATTTTTCGTTGTATTAACTATTATTATGTTATGATTTTATAAACCATGTATGTATTAACGTTGTAAGTGACGTCCATCCAAACCTCTTGATCATACGTTTAATACAACCACATGAATCAGATTGCTTTAACGTAAGTTACATAACGGTATAAACTATGGCAGCATGCCTTAACGACAATGTTAAGGCAACGAGGCCAAATGACAATGCCTTAACGGTTGCCCAACTATCATTTCAACAGGTCATTATGTAGATTACATTTGTTCAATAAAGAAGAGTCATTGTGTAAAGTAAGTTGTTTCAACTAACCGTTATTTCATATTATATTATTGACGACAGTTTCGACCACACTGATGTATACATGTTCAGTCGGATATAGGACGGATGTGGGTTATAACCAGTTGGGTAACACCCGTATATTGCATATCCCCCGCCTCGGGATTTCCGCCACTGGGAAGTCGCTCCCAAAATGCATTTGTTTGCCGGCAGCTTATAGTGGCCAGATATCTGTGAAATGTAATTATCTAACTTAAAATACATTTTTTTTTTAGTGATTAGACATACAGTATTAGGAAACTCAGCATTATCCGTCAGTTCTTCAACCATAAATTTATTCAGACTGTGTTATTCTGTCAATAAGACAAAAACATCAGATGCCATCAACATGCATCTCAAATTTGTTGTAGCAGTTAAAAATACAGAGCAAAATTTGTTGAGTTGATGGTTATTTTACGTAACAGCTACTGTCGGTGCAGACATTATGTGCTCTCTAGTTAGAAGGTTGTTTCCTAAGGAACTAAGAGGTCTATGAAAAGTCTAATTAAACCATTGTTTTCATCGTTAGATTGTACGTTATAGAACATTGATTTTTAAATTTTATTACAAGTTTTAGTAATTTTAATCCTATTTGGAACAAAGGAAGTGCCGGAATTTTAACTAGTTTTCACTGTACATCAGATTTAAAAAACGTTATTACTCGAAAAACCGTTAATGAATGGCATTTATATTTTAATACCAGGTTGATAGGAATATTTTATATACATTTTAGAATTTTTAACTTTTGAGGAAAAAAGTTTTTTAATTCTCTGAAGCATTGATTTCTTGGCTTCTAGAAGTTGTAAAATTGATTACTTCGTTTTGTTTTAATTCGTATAGCTACGATACATTACTTTCATGTGTATAAATATATAATGTGATTTTAAATCAATTTAAAATAACATTAAATTTTAAATTTAAATTAGTTTAGATCAATATAAAATCAATTCATTAACTTACACATATGAGAGTAATGTAGCTATACATGTCATAAGAATTACAACAAGACCAAGTAAAACATGTCACGACTTCTAGAAGCCAGGAAAACAATGTTTCAGGGTATTTGATAAGGACTTTTTTTCTCATAAAGTAAAAATGTTAAAATTGATTAAACTTATAGAATATATTCCTATCAACCAGGTATTAAAATATAAATGGTACTGGTTTAAGTTACCTTTTTCTGTCGTAACAGTTCTTCAATGACACGAAAAGTTAACCTTTTTATGTTAATATTTAAGTTCTGAAATTTTACGACAGGAAAGGCTAACCTAAAACAGTATTATTTCTGTAATATAACAGTTCTGGAGGCTAATAACACAAAATGAATATTATATAAATGTTATAACATTAACGGAGTTTTTAGTAATAACGGTGTAAATTTAATGTACATTGAAAACTAGTTAAAATTCCGTAATTTGTTTTGTTCCAACTAGGATAAATTTATTGAAACTTTTAATCAAATTGAAATGCATATGACCTAACGTACTATTAAACGAGGGAAACAATGGTGTGATTGGATTTCTCTTAAGCCTCTTAGTTCCTTAGAAACAACCTTCAAACTCGGGAACACATAATTTATGCGCCGTCAGTAAGTTGTTTGTTGCCGTATGCGAAAGCACAGAGTATATAGATACATAGTATACCTATATACTCTGTGGCGAAAGTCTCCCGGAAGCAGACTTGTGCTATAGGATGTTCTTGGACAGTGCCTTCTACAGTGGTCAGAGTATTTATGAAGCAGTGCTAACTGCAATTATTAAAAAATTAAATAATTAAATAAATAATTAAAAGTAGCATTATTAAACTGTAAAGTAACATATATCAAAATAAGTCCCTTTGGAATAAAGATATTCGTGTTTTTTGTAGATTTTAACAGAGTTTGTGATGATTTGAAGTACAATTTTACTTAGGGTTGACAGTGATATACTTGTTCAGTCAAATGTTGAAAAATTCTCATCAAACACATACAAATCTCTATATTTGATATTTATCTAAATTCCAATAATATGGTGTTATTAATAACAGTTCAAATCTTCATTGTAGACTACTCTAATATAGACACTGAACATATATGTTATACAGTATTTTATGTATTAAACATAATAAAAGGTCATCAGCAAAAAATAAATGCAGTTTTCATTACAACATCGGCTACGTGAATTTGAATATCACATTGAATAGTCCATTTGAATAGTGTAGAGGTGGTGTGGAGAGAGTTAACCGAAGGCGGGCGTCGTCACGAGACTTGTCTTGTCACTTTGTCAACGTACCGGTTTGTGAAGCCATTCTACGTTTGTGAAAACATTATTTCACCTTGGAAAAATAAATACTTTTTTCTCTTTATAAATAATAATAATAAAAAAAATACTATCTGAGTCCGAATTCCACAAGTAAGGAAAATGAGAAAAACTAATTTGTACATTAAGAACATTTATATTTAGAAAAAAAATCAGACTTGGATGAAGTCCAAGAAAGGACTTAATAGTCCCAATTTCACTTGAATATAAATACAAAATTTTCATTTCATTTAGAGGTAGTTCCTTTCAATTTATTTTTATTTATTTATCACACGCCGATCATCAAGATTTGGACGAATATGGATTTCGAATAAGAGTGATAGGCCTATATGTAGATGAGCGAATGCAGTCATTGTTACAGGTGATGGATATCAGCCGATACCTTTCAAAATTTGTTATATTTTGTTGGAAATGTTTTGGTCTTTGATCGAATCACGTTGTTTAGGTATTTTGAGAAATGTTGTTATTATTAGACGTAGATAAGAGTAGATTTAGTTACACAAACAACAAGCAGTAAGTTATGTAATGTTAGGTTTTAAGTGTAGTTAGACTTGCCATGTATATTATATAACAGTAAATGCGCATTATGCACCCTGAAAGGCAAGCCGTGATGAGTACCGCCCACACAATCACAATGCAAGTATTGGCTACACTTAACTGCAGTGAGGACCGTATAGCACGACACGTTTCACGCCATTTTACACTTACACGCTCCGGACTGATATGTTACGTAATGCCCTTGCAGCACGATGCAGTTGGGTTGGGTGCAGTTTTGTCTAATAGAAAGTGAGAGTTAACACTAGAAAAAGGAAAACCAATTATAGCAAATCACGATTTTTGCCGTAGGACTTAAACCAGTAAGTTTTGTGTTTGTGTGTTGGCTATGACTAGGTTCTGCTAAAATGACGTAACACACTCAGGACTTTTTCCAGTTATCCTAAATGTTAGTGTTAAAAGTGGATGTATCTATATTATATAGAATTCGGTAAAAGATCTTGATAAATCAATAGAAAAATGCGTTTTGACTTTAAACCTTGAAAGTAAGCCTACAAAAAGAATGATTTTAAGGGGTAGGATGGCATAGTGCAGGTGAAGTAGAAGGGAAGATGATATAGTGCAGATGAAGTAGAAGGGAGGATGATATAGTGCAGATGAAGTAGAAGGGAGGATGTATAGTTCAGATGAAGTAGAAGGGAAGATGATATAGTGCAGATGAAGTAGAAGGGAGGATGATATAGTGCAGATGAAGTAGAAAGGAGGATGATATAGTGCAGATGAAGTAGAAGGAAGGATGATATAGTGCAGATGAAGTAGAAGGGAGGATGGTATAGTGCAGATGAAGTATAAGGGAGGATGTATAGTTCAGATGAAGTAGAAGGGAGGATGGTATAGTGCAGATGAAGTAGAAGGGAGGATGTATAGTGCAGATGAAGTAGAAAGGAGGATGATATAGTGCAGATGAAGTAGAAAGGAGGATGATATAGTGCAGATGAAGTAGAAAGGAGGATGATATAGTGCAGATGAAGTAGAAAGGAGGATGATATAGTGCAGATGAAGTAGAAGGAAGGATGATATAGTGCAGATGAAGTAGAAGGGAGGATGATATAGTGCAGATGAAGTAGATGGGAGGATGGTATAGTGCAGATGAAGTAGAAGGGAGGATGGTATAGTGCAGATGAAGTAGAAGGGAGGATGATATAGTGCAGATGAAGTAGAAGGGAGGATGGTATAGTGCAGATGAAGTAGAAAGGAGGATGATATAGTGCAGATGAAGTAGAAGGGAGGATGGTATAGTGCAGATGAAGTAGAAAGGAGGATGATATAGTGCAGATGAAGTAGAAGGGAGGATGATATAGTGCAGATGAAGTAGAAGGGAGGATGATATAGTGCAGATGAAGTAGAAGGGAGGATGGTATAGTGCAGATGAAGTAGAAAGGAGGATGATATAGTGCAGATGAAGTAGAAGGGAGGATGATATAGTGCAGATGAAGTAGAAGGGAGGAGGTATAGAACAGCTGGAACTGTTCAAATACTTGGAAAGTTAATTCACTAAGCATAAGGGATGAATACAAGAAATTACAACAAAAATAGTAGAAAAAGGTTAAGTGTTCATTAAGATGATACTAGGTATGGACTGGAAAACCAACTACGAAAGGAACTAGTAAACTGTTAAATATGGTGAGTTGGTGATTAGAGTGGAACATGGGCACTTATAATTTATACAAACACTGGAAACAATTGAAACGTAGCTTAGGAGAAGAATGGAAAGTGTAAAATGTAGCAGATAGACGCAGACCAACCAAGCAATATTGAGAGGACTCGGAAGGAGAGACTAGAATTGGATAGAGCACACAATGAGAAGAGAGTGTTTTTATTGAGAACGGCTATCGGAGGGAAGGTATCGAGAATAAAAAGGGGAAAGAGAAGATAGGAATTAATAGATGAAAAAAAGAGTGGAGGGGATACTGAAACACATCTAAATGAACTAAAACTAAAGTGTTTTCCATCTATTTATAATTTTAAATTACTTCTTCATTTAAGTTCTAACATTATGTATTACGCAATTTATATAGTTTGTGTAAGTAGTATTGTGTAGATGTATATCTAGAATGTAAGACTGCTTATTACAAATTGTAGTTAATCTTGGACCTCACTGACAAGGGTTCTTTTTTACTTAGTGAGGCCACAAAAAATGTAAAATTATTTCAATAAACTATTCTATTCTATTCTATTCTATTCTATTCTATTCTATTCTATTCTATTCTATTCTATTCTATTCTATTCTATTCTATTCTATTCTATTCTATTCTATTCTATTCTATTCTATTCTATTCTATTCTATTCTATTCTATTCTATAGAAAGCAGTGCCGAATAGTCATGGAGAAGTATTCGTACACACTTGCCAGAAAACGACGATGATGAGATTTCATTAAATATTTGTAAGGATTAAATAGTAAAAATTAACATAGTTTAATATGGTTATTAAAAGGTCAAAGATAGTGTGCTGCTCAAGGACCCTCTTCTGGAGGGTGTAGCATTCCAGCCTCCGTTGGAAAAAGCTGTATTTTCACATTTCCGTTTCTACAGTCAATTATTTCTACACAAAAACGTACTAAACAAACCATTTCGTAAGTGGTCGTTAGCTAATGATATTTTGACAGTGATTCAATGGACGACCTTCTATTAATGTTAGCATCCACGTGCGAGGACCGACAAGGACCTTGAATTTGATGGTGCAACTCTTCAGTTGACCAGGTTCTGTTCAATGAACTGATAGATTTTAAAAACGTTAGAACAAATACGGTAATTTGTGAATTTTACTACCAATGGAGTACTTAGTGAAAATTCAAATCGATAATAAAGATAATTGCAATTTATATATATATATATATTTATATATATATATATATATATATATATATATATATATATATATATATATATATATATATATCGGGATTATTATTAAAAATGAACATATTTACACGAAAAAAGAAAATTGTATATTAGAATTTTTATAGTTACAACATTATATTGACAAGATATCATAAAACAGTCCCAACAACTCGTAGTGCAGGATGATTCGTAGTGACCACATTAATACGAACGCGTTATTAAAAAGAGTAAACAAATTTGAGCACTAGAATTATTATAGTAACGTTTTTGTGATTTAAACGATACCACAATCAATAACTGATTCGTGACGACTTGATTTGAGAAAATGTAACACTTATATTATGGAGAATACATCCAAGATGGCCGACCACTCCAGTTACCCCCCCCCCCCCTTAAGGATTTACTTTAGTTGTGGGTTGACCTGTAAAAACCACATCGATTGTGCTTGTCAAAGTTTGCTTCAAACATTTCCAGGCAGGGACAAATAAGGCATTGATCAGTTACATTCGACATCAGCCGAAGGTGTTTGGGGTCAAGCTGATCAGACTTTGACCAATACTGAACTGAACGACAACAAAGCAACGCAACTCTCGGACGGGGAGCTTAAGGCGCTGGGATCAATAATAAAATAATAATATTAAATAAAATATTAAATACAGAGGTGACACATGGTGATTATTAGGCATGATTGATAAAAATCATTTCCGAGTGATCACCTCTCAAATAGTACAACTCTTACGGGCGTTCTTGGCAGGGTCAATTTGTGACAGATCGAAGAATTAAGAACGATTGATATCTATAATTTAACTTTATATATTTCAACTTAGAACTTCTATATTCTATGAAAATTTTCCTTTACAATAAAGGATTATTAATTGAAGATCGACTAACTGAAATGAGCAGCAAAGTAGCTCTCAGACGGACGGTGTACTAATACTGGTTATTGTGACGGCAACTGCCACCAGCAACTACTCGATGAAGTAATCAACTTTAATTGAGTAAGCTGGGGTGGGGATTTAGTTACCATAAAAACACAACAGTGGAATATATTATCAAGTTTCTTAATCATGTTGATTTTCAGGAGAGTTAATTTTCATCAGTTAAATGAACATTTAAACCTGTACCTGCTTTCGAGGGTTCATCCTGCAGTTGATTCATATTCCACCCTTCGAACGTGTAAACCAAAGACAAAAACATGCACCTGATGTGTCCTTTTAATTATTAGTAATTAAAATTATATCCATGTTCAAACATGCCAGCGTTGCCAGTGGCAAAGGCTTCGGAATGCTGAGCAAAAAATACTATATAGGTTCAAATCTCTCAAACAGTCGGTACTTCGCTAGTTGAATAAAGTTAACGCAATGGCGTGCAGGGTATTGGAAGTTACAGTTTTCTTTAAAAAAAATCAATTCAGGCACTCGGGAATCGGTATTTTTAGACCAAACTTGAATTTGGTTTCATGTAATGAGGTTTGAAAATAATAAGAGTGGAACCAGATCTGTTTTGTACTGTCCTTTCTGAAGAGTTCTCGCTTATTTAATGGCAGAGTAATTAAAAATATAGAGTATTTGAGTCAGATACAGAGAGCAGACACCAACTGTCCTACTTCACCGTTGCTGATTCATACTTCAAGGAGTGGGTTTCAATTTTCTTCAGCTGACTCCTTGGTAAGTGCAGTGAGTGTGCGTGTTGACCAGTTGGGTGGCGGATGTTTCAGGTATGTCGTATGTAAATATTGAACCTTTCAGGTCCTAGAGTGGCCCAACAAGTCTCCTTTCTCCCCTAGTAGGTGGACATTTACATACATTACTATGAAAGATATATTGGGTATGGGCACTTATATATATTCTCTGAAGTGGTCTAGAATGTCGAGTGTCTTAGTTAAATACGAGACCAAGACATTCGTATGCCAGGACCGATCGAAGGCTTCTACATGAAGGGAAAACTGCATCGATAGATAAGCCCTCGTTCCCGGTCAGACCACTAGCATTACTACTATGCGAACGTGTTGCAATCACACTAGTGCAACCTATGAGCAATGCAGCAAAGCTAACTCGGTCTCGTGGCCAAACGCAGTGAAAGGTTGCAAGCGAGGAAAAAATGTGGGTTTTAAGGAAGGAGGGCTTTCCTATTGAGGGTAATGTATCCTAGTTGGGTAACACCGCTGACCTGCCGTGACCAGTTTCTGAAAAAATTCCATGAAAGGTAACCTCTCCGCAGAGTCAACCTCTCTTTACATGTAATAACGTTGGAGGATATCTCATTTACCGTGGATGCAATTATTTGAAGTTTAATATACATATTGTTCTTGAAAACGTTAACTCAAGGCACATTCCTGTTGATAACATCAATTGAGACTGAACGAGAGTATAACTAAAGTAGCTTAATGCTTACCTACTTAATGCCGGCGTGGTGGCTCAGTGGTTGGCTAAGGCTTGGGACTGCGTGTTCAAATCCCCAACTAAGCTAACTGGTGAGTGAAGTTATTTTTATTTTTAAACTCAACTGTCACCTTTTTATCAAAATATATATGAAAAGGTTATTTTGAATTATTTTTTAAACGAGACGGTTCAGTAATGGTTATACAGTAAATTAAATTTAGCAATATAATGTTAAAATAAATTTGACACTTACTTTTAACTCTATCAAATGGTTAAAAAAATTGAAGAACGTTTTATTTTACCAGGTGAAGTTAGGGCTAAGAAGCCCTCCACACTTAACCTGGATTGGTAGAGTACGTTTTACAAATGAGACGTTTATTATACCCTCTAAACTAAATTAACCATTATTTATTTATTCCCTCTGTATACCCGTATTTTGACCATCAAACTATAATTAAAAGTTCAATTAAAATAAAATGAAGTAATACCCCATGTATTAATTTACTTTTTTTATAATCACGAATGACTAACTAATCAATTTTTATTTATTTGACAACAATATATCGTTTCACAATTACTGTTTATAAAATAAACGACACACTGTCACGAGTTAATATCTGTTATCTAAATTAATGTGTTAGTAAATTGGGGCAAATGTTGGAATACTATTTGTTCCATCCCTGGTCCAGTGATACTTGTAGCCCGTGATATCGCCATCTAACTTAAGGTTGAAATGGACAACAATACGATCGATCAGATTCAACATTAATTTCTCTACGTAAAGATAATTTTAAAGCTAACAACGGTTGTGAGTATAAAATGTTTGTTTTTCAAAAACAATCTTCACTACATTGACAGTGCTACCACTCACCACATAACGGAACTAACTCATCGTGAAATACTTAAGCTAATAAAAAACACATAAGTTATGTGACTGCGGGAAAAGTATGGAGTGGAAGGTAAATGGCGCGTGACGTTTACAACTATAAAAACAACGACAGTCAAATAAGTGACACACTTGGAAGTACCATAGCCTACTGTCGTGCCGTCTCGCACGAACCCCTCCGACCGCACGACGCCGCAACCAGGTCAAGCCTTCCGTCTGTTTGCGAATCAACGTATAATTAGAGTTAATGAAAATGAACCAATAAAATTAATCCGCTTATAGCTCTGCATTAATTATCTCTCCTGCTGTACGACCAGTCTACGCGGGTATTGCTATATGTTAGAATAGAACGTTCTCATTCGATCTATATGTAGTCTTGATGTTGTTCAAGTGTTCTAAATTTGGCGATTATATTTAAGATTGCTAATTCATTGTGTTAATTTAGGCTGTTTTTATTTGTGTCTGCTTTAATTTACCTATAGAATGAACATGATATTGTTTATCTGTTTAGCTTCAAACCGTTAGAAAGGTTCTGCATTACATATTTGTCTTATTATTTTTGTTTTTATGTTTAACTTAATGTTATTATTTCCTTTTCTATAAAATAAGTTTATTTTGTATGGTAAAATAATTGTAATTAGTATTCAAGCAAGGTAGACATTAAATTATTTGTAAATTTCACACTACAATATACTTCAATATTTAAGTATTCCTGCAGTGAAAATGTGTAACTTTAAATTTAAAACCCAAACTTTTGTTTCTCATAAACTTGTATTTTTGTTGTTAGTTATAAAACAAAGATAAAATGTGTCGCTTTATGTCTTCGCTCAAACTATGAAATAGAACGGATCTGAACGAAACTAGCAGTAACTAAAAACTAATAATTTTCTTAAAAACCACATCAATGTGCTATTTATAATTTTCAACGTAACTAACGTCTGGTGTCATTGAGTCATTAGAATCAGAGTTGAGTGTTCTACATTTTATATTCCTGCTTCAGACGTGTTCCTACAGGAAGTATTAGTTATTAGTACGGTATTGGTCACTATTCCAATAAATCACCTTAGATATCAAGGTGAATAGAATTATAAGGTAGGTATTATGATGACATCATTGGAGGGATCGATCCACAAGCTGTAGAAATACCCGTTATTTTACGCAACAGGATAAATAAAACTATTGATAGTAAGAAACTGTTATCGCTGTAGGCAGTTGCGGTGAACTATTACTATTATTTTTACTATCTGGAACTGCAGAAGCTGTTTAACCGGTAGTGTCTTAACGTGAGAACATTTTTACTATGTTTACCAAACATTTATCGGTACTAATTATTTGTCAACATAATTATTTACAAATAGAAAATTTTCTTTTACATTTACAACACGAGAAAGAAAAATAACGGCCCATATTTATATTCTATTAGTACCATTCCTAATTATATATACTTCAGCTAAAAATATAAGTAAACATTTTTATTTCTAGGCTACCAACACTTCTTATAGTAATTTACTATACCTTCCCAAATATGTGTTTGTAATTTTTTCATATTTTTAAATAAGTTTCTTCCATTATCTGTTAAATTATTTCTATTTGCCTTCATCTTCCATGATATATTTCTGTTTAAGGACTTTATCCTAATAAATGTTCTCGCCCTAACAAAGCGTGTCGCAGCAAATTCGTCTACCACATTATATTTTATTTTTAAACATTCTATCAACATTTTATAACACTCTTTTCTTTATTGATTCCGTAAGTATAGTAAATAAATACTTGTATATAATATAGTTTATAGAAATGAACTTCAATTATCCAATAATTTAAATATTATTTAATGAGGCCTTTCGTTGTCAAAGACAACATCATTACATAATATTTTAATTGATATATAATTTCCTATAAGAAGAGCTTTAAAAATTATACTTGTATATAAAACTTTATTAAATTTTCCTTAAAATAATTAAACACTGCTGGTAAAATGGCGATAGTTAGTTTTTTTGTTTAAATAAATAGTAAATAGCTTTAAAGACATAATGCGAGAAATCAGCTGTAAAAAGATTGTTATGAAACTATTAGGTTATCGTAACGTGTTACTGTACTCTGCAAGTCGTTATTACTCTGTTCCTCAAACACAGTGACAGCTCCGGCTAATAGTCAGCTGTTCTCTCCAATGACGTCATCATGATCCTTACCTTATAATTCTACTTACCTTAGTATATATTACTTTTACGTTTGTTGATCCTTTCAGTTGCATCTCCTAGCTACAACGTACCTACCATCTGTCAACTGCTACACAGATAACGTAATAGCGGGACTGGGCGTACTGTTGAGATTTGTAATTTGGTAGAGGTATCTAATTACAAGTGCCGCAGTTGCGACTCTGTCTCGGCGCACGCTTAGTCGCCGAGAATGTTGCTCTGGTTTGCGTACATGGGCTGGCTTTGTCACGGATTCTGTTCCAACGTGTCTGAGAGCCTTTAATGATAATTTATGTGTTGCGTCTTCCTGACTTTCGTCACGTGTTACGAACGTGATCCCAAAAATTTCGAAGACTTCTGTACCGTACAGGAACACTTTGTAATTAATGAATTGGTTCCATTGTATGTATTTATGTAAGATACAATCGACCTAGCTTAAATGGGGGATGATGACTCAAGTCTCGACAAACTGTGAGGTACACTTTCCCTTTTGAAACGAGTTATTTGAAAACAAGATAGAGTTATTTGAGAAACTTTGACGGAAGACGTTAACTATTATAAATAGGCATGTAATTTAGACGTTTAGGGCCGAGTTCCATATTAGTTAGACCTACTTCTACCCTATCAGTCAAACATATTTTAAAAGAGGTAAGTTGATAGATAGCCTGTGGCTGCTAATTTATTATTGGGCCACCAGTAATAAGACCTACCAGATAGTCCTGGGGATCGTGACGTCAAAATGTCTGTCATAGCAGAAATGCTTAAATTACTTTTCTGTTGGACACGGTCAGAGGCACAGCCCAGTTGCATAAGTGTGTTAGGACGGCCTTGTAAGGGATATACAGAAGGTATGATCTCCAAGCAATGCCTCAAGACCTATCAGATAGTGCTGGGGATCGTGACGTCGAAATGTCTGTCACAGCAGAAATGCTTAAATTACTTTTCTGTTGGACACGGTCAAAGACACAGCCCAGTTTCACATGTTGATTACGACGGCTTTATAAGGGATGTGTAAAAGGTGTGATCTCCAAGAAATGCCTCAAGACCTACCAGATAGTGCTGGGTATCGTGACGTCAAAATAGCTGTCACAGCAGAAGTGATGAAATTACTTTTCTCTTGAACATGGTCAGAGGCATAGCCCAGTTTCACATGTGGGTTACAACGGTATTGTAAGGGGTGTGTAGAAGGTGTGATCCCCAAGGAACGCCTCAAGACCTACCAGATAGTGCTGGGGATCGTGACGTCAAAATAGCTGTCACAGCAGAAGTGATGAAATTACTTTTCTCTTGAACACGGTCAGAGGCATAGCCCAGTTTCACATGTAGGTTATGACAGTCCTGTAAAGGGGTGTGTAGAAGGTGTATCCCCAAGGAATGCCTCAAGACCTACCAGATAGTGCTGGGGATCGTGACGTCAAAATAGCTGTCACAGCAGAAGTGATGAAATTACTTTTCTCTTGAACACGGTCAGAGGCACAGCTCAATGTCACGCCGAACAATTGAATTGCTGTAACCACAGCTATCACGAGCGGAAACTGTCATTAACAATAAACGATCTGAAAAGGGTGAGGGGAAGAGGTAGTAACCACTGCCATCTTCTACTTTCTATTGTTTTTGATAATTTGAGGAATGAATAGATCATTCGTTAATAACTAAAACAGTCATTGTCACTGTATGTATAATGTCAAAGAAACTAAATTGATGACATTTTTTCTTATAATAAAAATTATATTCAACCCTTACACTACAAGTTCTATTTTAAAATCAAAATATCCCAAAGGTGGTAGTATAAATTCCAACATTTCCTCTTTTTTTAAATGAAAAGAAATATATTTTATTATCTAGATTACATATTACGTAATCTTCTGACACATGAATAAATAGGCATTCCTTCATCAGTTGTTATTACAAAATATGATAATTATAATACTGCGCATTATTATTTTATAAGGCTCTAGTAGCAGGAAATCCAATTAATCAAATGAAAACTCGATTAAAACACGTCTTTGTGTTAAAACAGTTTATCTGGTTTAAGAATACATGCGTATAAATATGTACACCTTCCTGCTTGGAACACAGATTTGTGAAATGTTTGACTGACACTGATGTCATATAACTGTTGAAGTAACGCAACAAATATATATGTTTGTGATCGACCAAATGTAAAATTGACACTTAAAATAACATGTAACACTGATCTACTTTCATAAGGCTAATATTTGCTTATTTATTATTTAAGGTGTGGCAGTTTTTCAATTTTCAAAAATATTGTACCTTCCACATCCATTCAGTTAAATTTTATATCATTAGTCATAGAATATAAAGTTATTTTTCTAGTGCACTTTATTTGGTTTATTATTTGAATGCCATTTTCATCGCAATAGCTTCTTAATTTTATTTTAATTTCTATACTGTCCTTAGTTGTTATTTTTTATAGTCTATTTTTTCAATATTTTTACTGAGTTAAGACTAAATGATAGGCTATTTCATAATTCTCATTTATCAGCCCTTTGCCTTGTACAGTATTTATTGAGTATTAATCATCGACCGGTATCCATCTATTGTGAATGTATTTATGTTGCTGATTCGTTTTTATTTGTTGTTTAACTGTTGTTGTTGTCCCATAATTTGATGTTTTTCGTCATTGTCGTATACCTACGTAATGTAACTTATACGCAACCAATTTAGTGTATAAAGGTGTTTATTTAAAAAAAATGTATTCAAACATATTGGTTAAGGAAATAATGATTCCAATACTCAAGAATCAAATACAGTTGGTAGAGTTTCTCTGGAAGACCTACGGGGGTTCATTCTTCAATGGACCATTAACAATTTCTAATATCCTCTTTAATGCATGCTACACTATTCAGACATTTGAGTAATTTATTTTATCAATATCTTCCTATTTGGAGAAAAACTAGGATATGTTTGCTTTGCTATTACATCTTGGAAAAATATGTGTAAATATTATTTTATTTCCTTTAAAATTATATTAACTACTCATGTCAACTAGAAAATAAGCAGTCAATATAGATTAAAAATAATTTAATGACAGTTACATGATAGCCTGAATAAAATAGCTCTTTACTTATGACGTGAAATATATGAATTACTAAATTAAAATTGGGTTGAAATATTCTTTGAATTCTTGCATAACATTACCCCACCCCCATTGCTTCAATGATTATTTTTAATTAAATTTCCTGCCACATAATCGGTAACTGTGGTCAGTATACTGCCAGTTTGGGGCCAGAATTCTGAAATTATTACTATTGTGTAACATTGTTTGTATAGAATAATCTTTAATTATTATCATTATTTATTCATTTACGCAACTTTTTTTGAATTTTTGCAACAGTACTACTTAAGGAAATGAATTATAATCTTTTTATACTCGCTACGAGATTTGCAATAATGTTTGATGATTTATAATTATTTTTTTAATTTACCATTACA
The DNA here is from genome assembly GCA_035578905.1 of Stictocephala bisonia. Classification (NCBI taxonomy): domain Eukaryota; kingdom Metazoa; phylum Arthropoda; class Insecta; order Hemiptera; family Membracidae; genus Stictocephala; species Stictocephala bisonia. The sequence continues at coordinate 150,767 of JAQJVL010000804.1, forward strand.
GAAAATAATTACATTGCTATTCGGTCAGCATTACGCAGCAAACCCCCAGCGAGGAGCTATGTCGAAATGGTCACCTCCAGCGTTCGAGAAGCAATCACGGCCGGCGTCCAGCTTCCACACTCCTAGGAGTTAATCACCATAAGCCTGATTAATGACAGATATTTGAACATTCACTTTCTACTGTCGAAATCGTAGTTAAAGAACTATTATTCCCATTTCGAAATCAATTTGCAGTTTCGTCCAAGATAATTTCACCGAGAGAAGATTGACATCCGTGTTTATTACAGCAAACTAGTTTTCCATTTTCAACCATTTTTATTCGGAGTAAAACATTAAATCCTTGATATTTATTAGTTTCATACTAAAATACATCCGTCATCTGAAGACAATATTTGTCTCAATCACACAACCTTAAGGAAGTTGTCGTCAGTGTTCTTCTACACGTAATGTGGGCTAACACTTGAGCATGTCCTGTGAACTAATCCAGCCAGCAAGTCTTTTTGTTACTTCCTCTATTTCTATTTGCTTGTTTTTCCTCCTCTTCTTTGTTCCATTCTGTTTTCCTTCAGATTATATTCTTTTATTTTTTAGCAATTTGTTTGGAATGACCAACATAATATGCTTAAAATATTTAGGTTCATCTATTTTTTATTCATTATTATTTTGGTTTTTTTTTATAAATTGCAAGTACAACAATGAACAGTGCTGGTACTCCTATGACTTTTCATACGAAATTTTATTCTACACAAATTACTGTAAAACCTCTCCAACTCGACAGTCACAGATGATACGTTATGTGTTTAGCTAGTGTGTATTTCGACTTTAGGTCATGTGTATTTCGACTTTAGGTCATGTGTATTTCGACTTTAGGTCATATGTGTTTCAACTTTAGGTCATGTGTATTTTGACTTTACGAAAGCCGAAATGGGCCTATCTCATTATGTATTACAAATTCCTTAGCAGATACAGAAACTAAATATAAATTTATGATGTAGTTCAAATCTATCGTGAGTTAATTTACTAAAATACATCAAAAGTGCCAATGTTCTGGATGACTCGACAATTCCCAAACTTGACTACCTCTGGGCCCACAAAGTAACGAGTCAGTGAGCTTTTAAGGTTTTACTGTAGTTGTTTTTCCTAAGAAGCAAGACGTGGAAGCACACTGTATATATTATTCCCAATCAAATATATACTATTTCATTAGTAAACGAATTTCAGTTTCATAAATTAACACAGTTTCATCGCCCCCCTTCCCTTGTTCCCTTCTTAAAAGGTATGCGCTATCATAATTATAAATTATAATTATTAATTAATAGTCTACTTATTTTTATTTGAGATAGTAACTACGAGTATTCCGTATTCTAATGTTGTTTTTTTAATTTGCTGATGCTTCTATTTTTTATGAAACATTTTATTGATTTTTCGGTCTTTCAATTATAATATTTCTTTTAAAAATGTGTTACTATTCTAGCAATATATTCCCTCTCTTTGTTACATTAATTACACATTACAATATTATTCGTATCAGTATTTTCTTATAAGATTATAGTCAATTGCTATAAACTAATAAAATGCAAATGTACTATTCTCATTATCTTCTCTCTATTTTTAGGTTAAGTTATGCAAAGTAAGCGTAAATTAGGTAATCAACATTGTATGGTTTCCGCTTCGATAAACATCGTTGATTCGCATATGTTTAATCTTTGTTTTTCTTTTTCCTGGAGCATAAAATTTTCATAAAAAGAGTGGACGTAACGACCAGGAAGACATTAGAAAGGGCATTCACCAGTCGCGGCTCAGCCATTATTCATGTTTACGATCGGTAACGCCAGAGCGCAGACAATGCACCTTGCACATGCAGTTCAGATCTGCTCTGAAAACGCGTGAAGTGGCCATTACAACGGGCAGTAGTGTTGTGGTTTGTACAACTATTGAGACATGCATCCCGCAGGAACTCATGCTAAAGGCGTTCAGGATGCTCATCCTCAAATAAATGCGTATTTTGTTGCAATAATCTTGATGAACAACTTCGCCAAGTTGCTCCGTTTTACTAGTTCCTTTACAAATCACGATAGTGTCAACCTTCCTACAAACATTTATTTATTGTATGTGCACTGATGAATGGCTTCTTCATAATAATTATTTGATTATTATTTTAATTTTTAATTTTTTTTAAGACGTCGATTGTCAAGATATGGGTGAATATGGATTTCGAATTATTGTGATGAGTGTAGATGAGTGAATTTAGTCAACAATGTTACAAACTAAGGCCGACTATTCTTCAGAAAGTGTCATTAATTAATGGTCCGATGACAAATGAGCAGCCGATGGCTTTTCATCCGATCCCTTTCAACATTTTTTATGACTCTTAGTTGAGTTTGAACTGAGAACCTTCAGCTTATGAAGCTGGGCTTCAACCAACTGATGTACCGACCAATTAAATTTAATAAAATTAAATTTTTATTTGAAATTAATATATTATAAATTGGGATACTTGGATATTTGTAAAACTCTCAAATAACTAGTAATTTGGTACGTTTGTCTGTTTATAAACAATGGAAACGTGTCCATTGTTCTCAGCGCTTGGTTGTAAGTGGGTTAGTTGGTATCAATGAACCAGCTCTGTGAAGATCAATTATTGTTCAACTAGAGCAAACGTTTTAATTAGTTTATAAATGAATAACATAAACGAATCTGTTATGTTCCTTCTGGAAAACTAGATACTATTATTTCATGATTATTCTATCGGTATTTAATCCTGATTGGTTAATATTAACAATTGATGGTAAACTTTACCTCTTTTGTTCCGCCACCAATCTTCAGTTTTTTCTTACACTACCGGTTTCGGAGACTAATCTCCATCTTCAGGTGTTCACTGCTCACTACATGTAGTGTATGTGAGTATGTAGTGAACAGTGAACACCTGAAGATTGAGATTAGTCTCCGAAACCGGTAGTGTGAGAAAAAACTGAAGATTGGTGGCAGAACAAAAGAGGTAAAGTTTACCATCAATTGTTACTATTATTTGTCAGTTCAATAAAAAAATTTTTTAAAACAGTTATCCGATTGTTAAACTCTTCTTATAGAAATTAAGAAACCCTTTTACCAAAAAAAGTAATTAAAAATTAAATAATATTGTTGTATCAGAAAATCTATTTCGAAATATTTTCAATGCAGAGGAAAAGAATGATTGACGCACTAGACTATTTTTAAGCGGCCTAAAAGTGATCAGAAAGTGACTAATGCTTTTCTATTAGCCAGGACATGTTTCGAAATAAATTTGTAGCTTTTTGTTTCGTCAAAACAGTTTATTCTACTTTTTGTCATAATATTTAAAGAAATTATTTAAAAAAATAAGTGTGTATCTTATTTAACGATTCAAGCACTTGCTTTTAAAATTTAACTGTATTTTTTTAACGTCCTTGTTTCCCCTATTTATTATAATCAACGCGCCCTCTAAGGGGGGGGGGTTTATAGCTGTTTATTTCATATCATAAATAATCAACCAGAGACTCAGTATGGCCTGTGAGTGGCCGCCATGATTGTTGTATTTACGTGCCAGTAATTACAGGTGATTCGCGTTACAGACAACGCCTCTTTAACCTCCCCACGACGAACCCGTTATGTAACGTACGACTGTTTACATCAAACCACAAGTCAACTTGCCCAGTTAATTGTACGTCACAGTTTTATAACGTAACTTTTGCTTAACTGTAATGAACGTGTTTTACTTGGTTAAGTAAAACACATTCATTACAGTTAAATACAGTTATACGGGACCTGTTTTTAATGTCCGACGTTTTACTCGACTGTAAGCAACGTGCGTTTGATGTTGTGTGTTTTACTTAAACGTAAGTTATACTCGTGTTTTTGACGTCGTACGTCATACTCAAACGTGATTTTTATGTTATTTATGTGTTTTACTTAACTATAAGGAACGTTTTTTGACTTAGTACGGCTTACTCAAATGTAAGCAGTGTGTTTTGATGCTATATGTTTTATTCATCTATATAAAAAAAGAATAAATATATTGGGCAGGGTATAAAATAACTTTGGTGCTGGCGGGACGGCCACGGCCACTAGTCTGAAATGACAAAACTCTGACAATAACTTTGCTAGTTAGTAAAATTTTGTTTCTATGTTCAACAAAAACGTTTTCAGCTTACGTCTTGTAGGCTTCTGCTTACTTAACTTTAATAACATATTTCGGTTCTTGTTTGAAGTGCTTTTGGAATGGCATATTTTTACCAATAAAAATATTTACAACTCATCCTTCCTTCGCGATAAAAATAAAAACGTGGTAAAAACATTTCATTATATTTCATATACCTCACAGAACGCTCTAGGTTTCTGTTTCAATTATTTTGATTAAAATATGATTTTATTTTAAATAATGTAACCTTAAATGAACAAATAATACTAAACCATAATAAACAGTGTATAACCTAACCTAACCTAACCTAACCTTAAATGAACAAATAATACTAAACCATAATAATAATCTGGTGTTTTTGTATATAAATATAAAATGGTGACTAATCAGAATGGGGAGGCTAACGTAAAGAATTAAACTGCCTTTAGTAAACACTCTTCCAGTCCAGTTCTAGTAGTCTTGCTTCTATCCTGGAAACCAAGTAACCACATTCCATAAAAATTACCTTGTCGTGCCATGTATATGAAAGACCTAGCATGTAGACAGAAGACACGTGCTCATTGCTTTATTCACCTACTGACTTAATTAGCTCAGTGCGGTAGGTGAATAACTCCCTGATTCCAAGTGAACCGTGTAATGTATACTAAACCAGTAGATGTTTCTTGTAAGAAAATACAGGACTCAAATGTCGTAGTTATTTATTTGACTCACTGTGCCCCCCTCCCCTCCACAAGTGACTCCTTTTTGCAACAGCCTTCCCAAGACTGTTTGATACTGCTCTCTAACAAAACTATATCTAAACTCTAATGCACCTCCGAAAGCGACTACGTGGCAGGCAGGCATCCTGAATGTCTTGATGACCATATATGAGACAGGAGGCATTAGACCATACTGAGCATCGTACTAGAGTTATGCAAATGTCTGGGTACTAATCATTTATAGCAATTGCATTGCATAAAAAACATATTTATCTTTTTTTTATATAGATGAATAAAACACATAGCATCAAAACACACTGCTTACATTTAAGTAAGACGTACTACGTCAAAAAACGTTCCTTATCCATCAGCGTATGACATAACGCAACAGATGACCAACAGTTGCCTCTACGAGAAACGCATTTTACTGATTATTTGTTAAGTCAAAGATCACTGACAAGTGCACTGATTATTCCGCTATCCTTAAATCCTTTAAACTGATCTTGAGGCATAATCAAGGCATCGTAAACTGAATCGGCTTGGCAGCATCGTGGATACGACACTCATTCATTGGTCGAGTTCCTTTGTATATTTTATACGAATTAGGTAGGAAGCAAGACCAGGTTATCAGAAATTATGTTCTTTAAAAAGAGCTGCCATTGTCAATTAAAGAAAGTTATACATTATACGTGAACTACTTAGGAGTTAATGGTTTAGTCTTGTATCTTCAGTTGGAAATAACTGCCTTTGGTCGTGAAAAGGCTAGGCAAGGCTCTTCCTGAATATTCCTTCTTAAGAAGATGCCTTTGGTCAAGTTAGGCTAGGCTAGACTCTTCCTTCGAAAATAGCTGCCTTTAGTTGTGTTAAGGCTAGGATAGACTATTCCTGAATCTTCCTTTGGACGTATCTGCCTTTGGTCGTGGTAAGACTGGGCTAGACACTTCTGAATCTTCCTTTGGACTATCTGCCTGAAGTAGTGAGTGATAAGGCTAGTTTAGTTTCTTCCTGAATCATCCTTCAAAGATTGCTGTCTTTAGTTGTGTTAAGGCTAGGATAGACTATTCCTGAATCTTCCTTTGGACGTACCTGCCTTTGGTCGTGGTAAGACTGGGCTAGACACTTCTGAATCTTCCTTTGGACTATCTGCCTGAAGTAGTGATAAGGCTAGTTTAGTTTCTTCCTGAATCATCCTTCAATGATTGCTGTCTTTAGTTGAGTTGTGTTAAGACTAAGATAGATTTTTCCTGTATATTGCTTAGGACGATTTTGCCTATGGTCGTGATAAGACTTGGCCAATATTCCTGAATCTTTCGTTAGACTATCTACTTGAGGTAGTGATAAGGCCATTATAGTTTCTTCCTGAATCGTCCTTCAATAATTGCTGTCTTTAGTTGTGTTAAAGCTAGGCTAGACACTTCTGAATCTTCCTTTGGACTATCTGCCTGAAGTAGTGATAAGGCTAGTTTAGTTTCTTCCTGAATAATCCTTCAAAAATTGCTGTCTTTAGTTGTGTTAAGGCTAGGATAGACTATTTCTGAATCTTCCTTTAGACGTATCTGCCTTTGGTCGTGATAAGAGTGGGCTAGACACTTCTGAATCTTCCTTTGGACTATCTGCCTGAAGTAGTGATAAGGCTAGTTTAGTTTCTTCCTGAATCATCCTTCAATGATTGCTGTCTTTAGTTGAGTTGTGTTAAGACTAAGATAGATTTTTCCTGTATATTGCTTAGGACGTTTTTGCCTTTGTTCGTGATAAGACTTGGCCAATCTTCCTGAATCTTTCGTTAGACTATCTACTTGAGGTAGTGATAAGGCCATTCTAGTTTCTTCCTGAATCGTCCTTCAATAATTGCTGTCTGTAGTTGTGTAAGGCTAGGCTAGACTCTTCCTGAATCTTTCTTTGGTCTCTTTTCTTGCTTGGTATTACGCCAGACACTTCAAGTTGTGTGTGTGTGTGTGGACCGGTATACGTGTAGGGTGGCGTGGGTTGTAAACAGTCGCACCTACTGCAGTGTGGCTAGGTAAGCGATAGTCTTGACCATTTGACATTCCGGTAAGTTTTATGGCAGTTCATGCAAGAGCAAGTACCATATTTGCGATGGTGCCAAGCCGACTCAGTTTATAACGGCTTAGCGTAACAGAATTGACAGGCTCTTAGACATATTTCTCTCTCACTGTAATACCATTAAGGACATAATGTCATATCTAATTATAATTTTGTAATAACTTGACGACTGTGAATGAACATAAATAGTTGTATTCTTCTATACGGTAATTTTAGCATGAGTTAAGGCGCATTAATTCCTCGTCGTGTCCAAGCTTAACAGCAGGAAGTAGACAGGCTGTCCTAGAATTAATAATGGCTAAGTTCCGGATAATAACCTTAGCTAATTTGTCTTTTTAGTAATAATTAAAACTATGTTAAATGTTAAATAAACACAGAAATATTTTAATTTTAATAGCAATTGTATCTAAAACCGACGTTAGTAAATATTGTACTACAAACTTAAACAATACATCTTTGTCAACATTGGACTAAAAAACATCATTGTATTTTGGATGTATAATGGATTACCTACTTACACAGCTAGTGATTTATTGAATTTAATTTTAATCTGCGTTGTTTCCATTACTGCTTCTCTCAGTTGTCAATCTACATATAAAATACTATTTTTTCAGTTATTGCACTATATAATCAGTAGAATATTTTAACCATATTAATTGATTAGTTAGTTAATTAGAATAAAAGAAGTCAATTTTCCGGTCGATGAATTATATAGTATTCATTATCATCAGAAAATTGAGTTGGCTTACTCCATGTGTTCAGTGAAATCTGAAGTTATTTTAGTTCATAATAACTAAACTTTAAGGGTCTGTCGATGTCCACGTGAATGGTACTGAAATACATTTTCCCGCCTTATTTTGTACTTTTGAGTACTTGATGTATTATAGTTAAAAGATTTTATATTTACTTCATTTTCATAAACGTTATTTTTAATCTTTTGTATATAGATCCAAATAAAAATAGTAACGAACGAAAAATCTAGTGACGAAGACAGAGCCAGAATAAATTCGAATAAGATATAAATAACTAATGTCTAAAATGATGTTGAGCACATTCCGAAATTTTGGAAAGTTCTCGTATCTCTAAATCTTGTGTGCTATCCACTAGTTTTCCGGAGAAGCAAGGCGTCAATAGTTGGACAATCCAGCAAGTGAAGCTATCGTTGCAACACGTCACCGATAAACCCTCCCTCCCTTGTCCATTACACGTCATTAAATATATAGTCGTATATGACCCGACACCACGACGATAGTTGCGCAACTAATACCTGCTGTCTATATCTAAGTACCTAACTACTTCAGTTAATAAACGTCTGCTACTTGTTTAGTCCTCTCTTTACAGCCTAGTTGCACAACTAATGTATGATTACTGAATGCGTGTACAATAGTAGTTAATTAAGCAAGGCAAGTTCCTGGAAAGACCACTTCTACATTCAAACACTGCAACACTTGACAGTTTTTATTAGTACTACAGATGTTTATTGCAAGTGTCTTTTAGTAGCCAGAAAGTCTACACTAAATTTAGAGAATAATGAAGTATTATTTATCGAATCAACCCTTGTTTTTACAATAGGAATACAATAGGAAGCTGTTGGAAGTAATGACAGTTCAGCTTGGCATATAGACTGGCAATCCTCTATAGCTATAGAGGATATAGCTGGATATATACTCATTTCTCAAAAAAAATCTCAAAAATCTAGGTGACACGTAAAGAGGAAAGCAAATACAAATATAACATTTGGCAAAGTGTATCATGTTTGAACATGTTTATTTTACAAAGAGAATGATCCTTTTAAGTCATGTGTATTTGTAAATCATTGGAGTAATGCGTTGGTCACATTCTAATGCCTATACTCACTGACTGAAGTCGAAGTAGAGCATTAACCAAACTCACACAGAGAACACAAATGTTGTGTTAAATTAAAGAAGTAAGTTTTTTTTTTTTTAATAGTTTCGTCATAAACAAGTATTAAATGTTTGTGAAATCAATTCGTATGGAGTTCCAGAATGGGAAGGTTGAAATACCCAGTTAACAATCACGTGTGTCACGCTGTTTCCAGCACGTACAACAAGTAACAATGGAATGGTAAACATGCGTAAACATTTTCTTAAAAAGTATTAGATCATTTATAGCTTAGACTGAGTTCTCAGCCAATGTAGCTCTAATTTGGCTATGTTGCCCAAACTTTGTTAAAGTATTCGTTTAGTTATTCGTGTTTTGGTGGTTACATCTGTTCAAGCTCGATATTTTGAGCTTCAACATAGTGTCCTGATAATCTAGTTGTTGCAAACATCTTGAATCATGTTAGCCCAGAATTAAACTTGTACAATTCATTTTTATTTTTCATTTGATTTTCTGATAAATTTACGGTACGACATTGATGGTGATTGTAAATGAATATTCTAATTCTGCTTCTAGATGAGATTTCCGACTTCTTTTCTGATTAGGAACAAAATAATATATCGTTTAGTTAGCTGCAGGCTAAATAGAAAACTCGCTAAGCGTTACTAAGTTATCTAACAAATGGACGTTTTCTAACCTTTTTACTGCAAGGTAATTTGTATTAGTTGTAATATCTGCCCTTTGATTTTTGCGATCATGACTACGTGCAGTTCAAGACAGTCCCGCCCCTTCAGTGAAAGCGTGAGTCATTGTTGACTTGACACACCTACCAGGAAACTGGGTATCTTCGGCATATATTGACTGACTTTTGTGCGGTCAGCGAGTGACTGAAACGTTTGGCTGCCTAAGGCGAAAACCGCAAAATTTGGAAAGTTGTTAGGTTTTTGTGTGAAACCCCGAAAAGAACTTCGCAATATATAATTAATTATGGACTCACATAACGGCTTTTTGTTGCCCTCTGCCTTGCAAGTGTTAATACTTGTTATCTTCACTCCAGACACATGAATCCAACCCACCCTTCAGATACGGTACGATCTGGTAGCTCTCTCACCCACGCTTTACATTTCAGTCACACATGACTATTGATGGCTCTCCCATCCACGACCCACCTCTTGATCATATATCACTCACTATTAGTGCCTCTCACGCCCACCTTTAGACTGTTGGACTGTTGGAGGATCTCCAATATATCTTTCAGTCACACATGACTACTGGTGGCTCTCCCATCCACGACCCGCCTCTTGACCATATATCACTCACTATTAGTGGCTCTCACGCCCACCTTTAGACTGTTGGACTGTTGGAGGATCTCCAATCTATCTTTCAGTCACACATGACTACTGGTGGCTCTCCCATCCACGACCCACCTCTTGACCATATATCACTCACTATTAGCGGCTCTCTTAACGCATACCTTAAGCCATACAAGACTGTTGGAGGATCTCCAATCCATCTTTCAGTTACATATGACTATTGAAGGCTCACCTATGCATTTCTCAGGCATACATGACTGTTGGTGGATCTTCCACTCATTTTCAGTCGTATACATGACTGTTGGAGGCTCTCATGGCCATATTTCACTTTAGTAAATATATTTAATGGAGGCTTTCGCATCCATCCTTTAGTGATATACATGACAGTTGCAGGAGCTCCCATCCGTAATTTAGTCACATATGAATGTTGTTAGCTATCCTATCCCCCTCATCCTTAGGGAAGGCTGGATTTGTGTGTCCTGCTGCTTGTATTTTTCAACCCCCCTTATGAGTTCTTATGTCCCAACCTATTCATGATCTTTCAATAACTATGAGCCACGGTGTGTTTAATCTATCTTGGGTATAAAAATCTGTAATTTCTATTTCATACAACTACAGTGCATGCTTTATATCTTCACTTTGAAACACTGTTAGCTCCTAACACACGAGCATTATTAAACAGAATTAACATTATTTCATGACCTCCTGAAAGTCATCACAACATATGCAACTTTTTTCTTTGATGGATACTTTTTGATCCTCGTATTTTGTTGAAAATAGATTGTTGAAATAATCTCTACACCAGTTGTTTTCATTTAAATCGAATAAATTCACACAATTCTAACACATATATAACTGTTAATTGGCACGTCCCTTCCAAAGAACCCTGATCTTATCTCTCAGCTGCCAGACCTGCTCCTTCAGAGAAAGCGTCCATCATTGTTGACATATGTACGGTCACTCGTTGCCTCACTCGGTTTGCTTTTTGTCCTGCCGGCTCGGCACGGCGACGCAATTCAGTTACATCCTCATTCGAAAGTTGGTATTGAAATAATTCGTGACTCTGGGCTCAAGATTGCAGATGAAATTGACTTATCTATCCATTTCCTCCAACCTTCATCCCAAGACTCAATCATTCCTCAATGGCCACTAACAGCCACTATGGCCACTAACTATTCGGGCTTTTCCAAAAGAGGACTGCAGGTCTTAAAATATTTGTCCAAGATGAAAAGTAAGTCTCCAAGTGAAAGTTGTTAATTTATTTTTTTAATAGTTGAAGTAAAGAGTAGTGGCTCAGTTAAATAGTTTACTTTCACCAGTTGTAGAAATATTTGTATTTCTAAAAGTTCCAATAAATTTCCAACCAGCGTCATGAAGAATCAATTTGAATGGCATCCTTTGTCTTCAGGCAGTCCACTTCAGTAATGGAAAGGACTACGCCAGAGTTATTTGTTTTAAAGTTGTTCATTGTTTTTCTTATTTTAGTTGATACAGGAGGATTTTCAAGGACTTTCAATGTTGTTGACTTCCAACAATGAAATTAAATATAATTTCCACACGTGTAGAATTTTCTCATACATGTTGAAGATAAATTCCTTAGTTGAAGATAAATAAAGATAAATAAAAAAGATAAAAATCCTTCCATGTTGAAGAAAAACTTAGTTTTTATTAATAATCTAATTGCATTTCAAACTTTATGTAATCGTATAGTTTGAAATCAGAAACACTTATGAAATCAAGAAAACACTTTGATTTCAGTTGAGTAAGTGTGTGAGAACAGCCGTGTCGAGAACAAAGGTGAAGTGAGATTTCTATTTTGTATTTATTGGACCGGTTTGTTTATCGAAAGTTTATCACAGGGAATATTTATTTGGTCATGCAATAGAACTAGTTACACCTGCGACTAGAATGACTCAGAACCTAAACGTGATTTACATCCGCGTGTGCGGGAGTCACTGGGCTCGACGGGTCGTACAACTAACTAACTAGTCATTATGTAAAGAATCAAGAACACCGATAACACTTGTAAAAGTAGGGTTAATTGTGACGAAAAGCACGGAAAAGGGCGATAAATAATGGCGTCGGTAACATCAGAAACATTGTGATAATAGTATGAAAATTGACACATTATTTTTTTTAATTAATTGGTTTATGAAACTGTTCGTATATATTTTTGTATTTATAAATGTATTGTTAGTATATTTAACGTAATATATTTCCTATCAAAAACGTAATGGAACACTGTGTTGAAGACGTAAATTCATGTTTTAGTTGAGTTTAATAAACAATGGACCTTACAATTGATTAGTAGTTAGTGATCATTGTACAAAAAACTCAAGGAAAATTATTGTTTAGTTTCTACATGTATTCCTCACCATGTCTAGAAAACTTATCTAAATGACATGGTGAGATAAGTTTTTTTAAATAATTTTTGGGGTTTTTTTTAGAAACTTTTAACTGTTTGTATAGTTGTTGCTTTTCTTTCCATGTACATAGGTGCAGGAACTAAACTGAAAAGGAGACGTAAACATAAAATTATAGTAGGGTAGGTTAGATTTTTTTTGTGGAATGAGTTGAGAACAAAATAGTCAGCTGATGTAATTTTTTTTCTTCTTTATTCTTTTGTTGTAAATGTAGTCACTCAGGTTATCAAACTCATCTAATTCTTGGACATTCTTAGCAATAGGTCCAAGATTGCCTCTCCAGTATAAAATGGCCTTAGAATAAGTAAGCAGTTAGTGTGAAGTTGAAAACATTATTGTTAAAAACAGTGACATTTTAAGATTTAGTTAAAATGTTGCCCGTTCTATGCCAAATGTATTAAAAATTAAATATTTGTTTTGAATGTATACTGTATTAAATTGGCCCTTGTTGAGAGGTTTTGAAATTTAGCAGGGTCAGATGTAATCATTAAAAAAAAGTAGCTATGATAGATAATACAATTTGAATTAATAAAGGCAATAAAAAATTTTTCCTGATTTGGATGCCTTAATGAGTATGAATTACAGATGTGAACACTTGCCCGATATAAATACCAGCAATGTTTTAAAAAACAACAAAATTGAGAATGTTATTAGATTTACACGGAAACAAATGGAGACATTTTATGAGACAAATAGATGAATGAGCACACCCAAATTAACTGTTCTTGCTACGGTTCTTATACTTAAACAGAACAATATAAAACATATTCTTATAATATGAACATATTTGTAGATTATGAAACATATAAATAGGAATTCATAATAATTACCAAAACATAAATGATAAATGCGTATGATAATACTTTGTAGGCTAATATAATTTCTAAGTACTTTATGAAATTTGTAATATGTTCTCGTCACATTACACGAGTTCTGATTGTAATACCTATGTTTATCGGAACGGTTGTTTAGATTTATTGGATTGGTTTCATGCTGTAGTAGGTAACAACTCATTAGTAATCAAATGTTTAAAGTAAGAAGCTATCTAGTCTTACTATGCCATGATTTTTTTATCTATTTTGTGGGTAGTTCCATACTCACTAATATTAAAATATAAATTTACCAGAAGCATCATAATTGTTTACTCAAAATTTAACAAATTAAAATGTGCAACTAACAACAAAGCTCAAACTATAGAAAAATGCTGTAACTATTTAGTCGGATATTTTAAGCGTAAATTTTAAAACCATTTTCTTGTATTTCAGTTGACGTTTGGATTGGGTTTAGAACTGTAATTGCCTTCGATTGAGTTTTCGATGTTTTGCTTTGTATACCTGGCGTACAAGTAGTCCGTCCTTGAACTTGTCACCCAAGACTGTTGGCAGTGAACTTGTGTTGTAATTTACAGTTATCACTGATTTAATAGAATAGGCACTTATGTTAGCAAAGGACAGTTTGAAATCGATGCATTACACATTATTCATATAAATTTCAATATTTTTTAGGATGTAATAAAATTCAAACTGAGTGATCTTTTTAACACTTTTATTAAATCCTAAAAAATACGTAAGTAGCCCTAATTTTTAACTGTATATAACTTCAATATTTTCTTTATAACGATATGTTAATAAGAAAAATGATTGAATAATAATCACTTTCTACTGCATATGAAGTGAAAGGCTTAAGAATAAATCAATCACGCGATGTTGTGGAAATGCCAAGTAATTACTATACCTTTAAAGACTAATTAGACACTTCGATAGAGATGTATACCGACTGACTTTCTAAGGCCGCTAGAAGAAAATACTAATCATAGTGATTTTAATTTCTTTTGTCATATTCGACCATAGAGAGAATGTAAATTCTGTTATTCTTACGTAATAATTATATAGTATAGAGATAGTCACCGCAATCCGGCCGGGGGGACCAGAAGTGGTTCCGTATGGCTAGACCCGCTAGAGCACTCATTACAGGGCATAACCATAAAGCCTTGCGGTGCCAGAGATGGACATACATCGGTGAAACAATTATAGAAACGTCCACTCCTACTTGACTGCGGTTGCAGTTTTACTGCATCCTGCGGTTTGCCGACCGTTGGCTCTGACTTTCGCCCATTCAAGTAAGTCACGACTAGGAACAGAACGACGCACTGTAATAGACACGTCTATCGGAATAAAGATAGACCTAGTCGAGCGGAAACGTCTATTGAATTACAGGGTTAGAGATAAATGGAATTGATAGATGGTGCAAGGCAAGAGATACCTAAAAGAAATATAGTCATTATTCATAAAAGTATTTAAACTTTAATCTATCGTAATGCTTAGTGCGCACTTTAATCTAAAAATTGCGTAGACCAATTAAGTTGTTACAAGTTACTAGATATTTATATGAAGCTACTCATCTGTGATTTATCATTTTGGATTACCTGCATTTGCGTCAAATCAAATTGTAAAATTTCTCTAAATGATCCTAATTTTACCAAGTAGTATAAACTAGAGAAAATCTGTTTAATTATCTAATCAGTATATTATAACTCTCTTCGCGATCATTTTTGATACGTTGAGTGTTATTTTAACCGTTCAAACAAATGCGGCTTTATCTACTATCGTACTACATTTCAGAGACTCTTTCAAATAACAACTCACTAATATATTACTGCTACGATACAGTTGTACCGATATTCAGGGTTAGTAATTCAAATTTAAATATCTTAAATGCCATGAAACAAAGAACTTGCATTAGCAATCGTCATTATAAACATTGACTAGGTAACTGGCTGGCTTCACGGTAGTTGGACTGCACATAGGCAATGTGTAAGGTGCAACACGGAGCTACTCAGTAGATTGGCATGGTATACTGGATCCTCACACCTGGCTACTGGTTGTCTAGAAATAGACAAACTATAGTGATTAGCAGTTCTTGACGGCCCACTAACAACACTACACAACTGGGATAGACGACTGTGTGTGATGGCTGGTCGGATAATTGGTTCGATAGCACGAACCAAGATACCATACTATTGTACGTGTAAGGGTATGTGGGAGGTTAAATACCACTGTAGGTGTATGGGTGGGCGGATGGGTCAATACCATTGAAGGTGGATAGGTGAGTGAATGGGTAAATATCATTGTATGTGTTTGGGTGGGCGGGTGGGTCAATACTTCTATAGGTATATAGCCGACCGGATAGGTCAATATCACTGTTGGTTTATAGGTGGGCGGGTGCATCCCTCACTTACAATAGTTTGTAGTTACTGTATATCTGTTGCATTATACCTCATAATGTCTTTAAATTACATTCTGGATTGATTAATGTATCGTTCAAGCTTTCGTTAGTGCATTTAATATAAACATCTTAAAATAAAATATACTGTAATAAACACACTATCAAGGACGGTCGTGTTAGACTAGTTTAAAAATCAACTGATTTTGTTGGTGAGAGTTCCAAAAAATAAAACTATTGAAGAGGAAAAGTACAAAATGCTAGCAGTTACTGTTTGACAAGGATGCAGCATCGTTGCCAAGTGTCCATTTAGAGTTAAACGTCAGGTTTAAAAAATCTGCTCTAGAGCTGTTACTCCCACTACTTGGCGTGGAACTGAGAGAATTCAACAGTTATTTATAAAAATTAAGAAAACACTAAACGAATCTCCTCCCAGAAAAATGTTTATAAAAATTAAATTTAGTGCGTGTTAGTATTACAGGACGTCAGGAGGTTGGACCCAGGTAATTTATTTAAAGAGTATTTGGTTTCGTTTAGCAAGAGTCGGCATCAAAAATGTCGGAGGCGAGCCTCTAAAAATAAATAGAAGAATTTCCTTTCGATAAAAACACAAATAATAACTAATTAACCTAAGCAAGAAATAATTATGACACATTTATTTATAATTATCCTTTGCAACGAGTACCGTTAATTACAACACAGTTATTAATAATTCATTTGCAAAAAAGTAATTAAATAAATAACAGCGAATTGTGGAATTTATCCTTATGAAACAAACAAGAAAGCCTATAACATAACAATTAACTCCATTAATTTAACGAAATATCATAAGAAATTGTAATGAATTGAAATTTTTTTAAATCCTTTCTACTCTGGTAAATGACAGTTCATGTTCGAGAGATGCTTTTCCCCCTTTGACTTTAAATTCTTGTCATCAGCAATTAATTATGGCTATACTTTAGAATCCATATGATCGATTTAAAGTATATCTTTTTGTACATATTGTCCAATACTATAATTCTAATAGTTAATTTTCATTGCCATTTTAAAACATTTATTAAATATTTGCACTGTCCACAGATTTATATGTTAAATGTACTAAAAGAGACCAGTTTGATAACTTATAACTATTTAACAATTAATATTGAATACCATTCAGTGTTGTAATTATTAGGTGTTATTTGGGTTACTTATTAATTAGTCTACAGTTAATTTTCATACATTCTCATGATTTTTTCCTTTATTTATGATTTACTTGTTATAAAAATGTTATTTTCCAATGTGATAGCTTGAATTTTTGTCTATTATCGTTTTCTTATTAAAAAAATAACTGAATACTAATGCACTGCGTTTACAATTAAACTAATCAATTTGTAGTTAATAGTTTTAGTTAAATCACCTTGTTTAGTGCACGGGTAGCGACTACACACATCGTGATAGTATAACAGTCAGGTGAGTATTTTATTTATTAATTTTGAGTGTCAAATAACGCATGTACAGTTCATTTTTAATTTAGAATTTATTTTAAAACCTATTATATATTTTAACACCATTTTACAAAGCCTAAACAAAAAGGTTTCACAAACTACACCTAGTCTGTAACTCATCCCAATATACTATAAACATATATGCAGAACCTACTTTTATTGAAGGAAAATGTTCGAAAACTTGTTATTGAATGAACATTGAATATAAGAAAATTATATATATTGAACTATACAATGACTATATTTATGAGTAGTATCAATATGTTTAATCATATAAATCTGAAGTTAAATAAAAAATAACAATATATTAAATGTTCTTTAACTGCAATACACCTATGATATGTTAAGATTGCAACTGTGGTCGATTATTTTCTTATTTCTTGACATCGTTCAAATTATTACTTTGCAGTTTAACAATAATTTACGTAATATAACTAGGAAAATACTTTTCCAATGCAATAATCAACACTCACTACTTATATATAGCTCCTTGGTCCACCCTCATCAACGTACTTGAAGGATTAACATTCAAAACAGGTCAAACACTATTTGGAATGTCATAATTATTAGTTGGTATTGCTGTCATTTCACCTTTCCTAATTTTAAATGCCTTGTTTCTTGACTTTCTTGAATTATACAGGGTGGAAAATGAATATGGAAACGCTTTCACAACTTTTCTATAACTTCATTGGTAAAAGTGACATCTTGTACAAGATCATGGTTACAAAGAACAGATTTTTTGTCGCCATTAGCGACATTTCATCTTTTCAGGGAGACGGCCCTCGCGGAGTTGAACGAAAATCTTTATTGTAAGCCTATGTCGAGATTGTTATCAAGTTAAAGGTATATTCAATAGAAATTAATTTATATATATATTATATCAAACAATACAAAGAAATTAATTGCCGCAAACCGGACTTGGAAAGGTAATAAACATTTCCACACCTTTCCAGAGTAGTAATCATTTGAATTTCAAAGTAACTAATTTGAACAATATTATCTTTCCACTATTAAACGATTTTAAGTAAATTATTCTGATTTAAAATTATACTTTATGGAACACAATTAATCAAAAAAATTAAATTATCAAAATATCTATGGAAGCAAATAAAGTTGTTGTGAATAGACCTTTAATTTGGTACCAATCTCGACCTAGGCTTACAATAAAGATTTCGTTCAACTCCGCGAGGGCCGTCCCGCTGAAAAGATGAAATGTCGCTAATGGCGTCAAAAAGTGTGTTCTTTGTAACCATGATCATGTACAAGATGTCACTTTTACCAGTGAAGTCATAGAAAAGCGTTTCCACATTTTTCCACCCTGTCTACACACAATTGAAACTTTGGTTTCATGTACCGTATCTGAAATGTGCATTAAATAGTAATAACTATCACTGTTGATTGATTTTAAAAGTCTTGATCGTGATAACAATAAAACTATGTAACACTTTTTTTGTCATCCGTCTTGGACACTCTCGTTTCTAAATCACAATCAATGCTCCTCGACCACTTGAAGGTCACCACTTTCCCATCGTGCACGCTAATGGATGTGTTTTTTGTGGTTCCCGCTGTTTTCCCTTTCCCTGTTGTTTATTACATTTTATTTTCCTCATCACACTGTTCAATCCAAGGATAGTTGTCGAGTGACGAAAGGTCGTTGTTATCAGCAACAATCGTACTTTTACATTGTTAGGCAATGGCACATGCACCACAATACGGTAAAGGGTCACAATACCGAGGGTTGATATTGTTATTTTGCAACTGTCAATGTTTGACTTCACTGTCATTTTGTACTGTAGCAGAAAGTTGAATTAATAAACAGGACAAGCCCAAACCATAAGCATTTTCCAATAAACATTTAAAAAAAATTTTAAATAGAATTATCTCTAAATTTTTGGAGTGTTGGGACGTGATTCTAATGGTGAATTTTGACCAAACACATTGTCATTATTCATTACTATACAGTTTATTTGAGGTTGCGTTTTATGCAAGATCTTTATTTATTTGACACTTAGGTTTAGTTTGTAAACAAAATAATTACTTGTCAAAATATAAGGAATTTCATTCATAAAGTAAAACATGACATAAAATTACAAAGTTATATCTAGCAAATAATAATATAACCATTGTTGATATCGCGAACATTTAAGTAAATTTAATTACTCTAGTGTCCATGCTTAGACAAACTCCTGATACAGTACTTCCTTTATTTATATTTAATTACTCTAGTGTCCATGCTTAGACAAACGCCCGATACAGTACTTCCTTTATTTATATTTAATTACTTTAGTTTGCATGCTTAGACAAACGCCCGATACAGTACTTCCTTTATTTATATTTAATTACTCTAGTGTCCATGCTTAGACAAACGCCCGATACAGTACTTCCTTTATTTATATTTAATTACTCTAGTGTCCATGCTTAGACAAATGCCCGATACAGTACTTCCTTTATTTATATTTAATTACTCTAGTGTACATGCTTAGACAAACGCCCGATACAGTACTTCCTTTATTTATATTTAATTACTTTAGTTTGCATGCTTATACAAACGCCCGATACAGTACTTCCTTTATTTATATTTAATTACTCTAGTGTCCATGCTTAGACAAACGCCCGATACAGTACTTCCTTTATTTATATTTAATTACTCTAGTGTACATGCTTAGACAAACGCCCGGTACAGTACTTCCTTTATTTATATTTAACTACTCTAGTGTCCATGCTTAGACAAACGCCCGATACAGTACTTCCTTTATTTATATTTAATTACTTTAGTTTGCATGCTTAAACAAACGCCCGATACAGTACTTCCTTTATTTATATTTAATTACTCTAGTGTCCATGCTTAGACAAACGCCCGATACAGTACTTCCTTTATTTATATTTAATTACTCTAGTGTACATGCTTAGACAAACGCCCGATACAGTACTTCCTTTATTTATATTTAATTTCTTTAGTTTGCATGCTTAGACAAACGCCCGATACTGTACTTCCTTTATTTATATTTAATTACTCTAGTGTCCATGCTTAGACAAACGCCCGATACAGTACTTCCTTTATTTATATTTAATTACTCTAGTGTACATACTTAGACAAACGCCCGATACTGTACTTCCTTTATTTATATTTAATTACTCTAGTGTCCATGCTTAGACAAACGCCCGATACAGTACTTCCTTTATTTATATTTAATTACTCTAGTGTCCATGCTTAGACAAACGCCCGATACTGTACTTCCTTTATTTATATTTAATTACTCTAGTGTCCATGCTTAGACAAACGCCCGATACTGTACTTCCTTTATTTATATTTAATTACTCTAGTGTCCATGCTTAGACAAACGCCCGATACAGTACTTCCTTTATTTATATTTAATTACTCTAGTGTCCATACTTAGACAAACGCCCGATACAGTACTTCCTTTATTTATATTTAATTACTCTAGTGTGCATGCTTAGACAAACGCCCGATACAGTACTTCCTTTATTTATATTTATCACCTACTTGTACTTGTAATAAAATTGTTATAATTGGCACTTTTTCTATACAGTGGCTTCCTTTTTAAAAAAATTAACTTTATGCTAATGCGTTAGGCTTGCAATAAAACTAATCAATTTGTAGTCAATCGTTTTAGTTAAATCATCGTTTTTACTGCACCAGTTTATATTACTCCACATGATACGGCAAATGGGTGTAAATAAAACATTTGTGTTTTTTAAATAAATTCAGTGATACCTGAAAATCTCTTTTTTATAACAATTACTTTTGTTGAATTTTACATTGTTATTATCTTTATGTATAGTAAATATCAGTTTGCCAATTATATAAATTAAGGAAATTTTATAAAAAATAAATAAGTTGACCTTTTTTAACGTTAATTCTCATATTTTCATTCCAACAATCAAATCGCTGTATGCGCGTTATGAATGTAATGTAAGGATGATCAAACAACAACACCATCTGAATGGAAGGGTGGGTGGGCCAATCTATGTTTAGGAGTCTGAAGAGGATGTTAGTTTTAATCCCATAAGAACAATGTTATTTTCGAACCGGACATACGATCACGTGTATACAAATTAAACAGTTATTTTAAACTAACTTTTTCCAAACAATTTGCATTTGGTCAGGAATGAAATTGCGTGTTGGAATTGCTTTGCAAATTAGTTTTATAGAAAAAAATATAAAAAATATTTAGTTTGAAGATTTTATTTTCACTTATTTTTCAAAACTAGGCGTAAGTATTCAAAATTTCAAAAGCAAACCAATGCGCAATATGATAACGATTAAAATGGCACCTCATACACAACTTTTGGTCAGTAAATAACGACAAAAATATGGACTCATAAATAACGTTGTTCTTATGAGGTTAAAACAAACAGCCTCATCAGACTTTGAATGAGAGACGTGAATAGATATTTTTTATCAACAACCATTAGAATAAAATCTCTGAAACAATCTCCAAAGCAAGTGGCGAACCACTCGGCCACTGATCGTTACAAACTTTAACCTTAACTTAATCCAAAACTCAACATGAGGTAAGTTATAAATATTTAATTGTATCACTATGCAATATCTCAGTGATATGGAAGAAAAAAGTTTGCGGAAAATTCATTATAATAATTTGGCACTCGAAAAAAAACACTTTAAACATTTGCAGGTTGAATTGTACTCCGTTTCCTTTATTTCCCAAGAAAGGCGAGAATTGTTATTTCCACTCAGCCAAATGGCTTGTTGTAAACCTTCCACTGATGAGCTCTTATGTAACATCCCAACCTTACATACACATGGTATACTTTAGACGTCTGCTCTCTAAAGGCTCTTCAGTTCAACTTCAAAGCCACCGAACTTGTCATCCCTAACAAAAACGCATTAATTAGGGAATTACAGACTTTCCTGAGTGCGCTGTTATGGGACACCCACATGGTTAGGGCTCCTTCCTGTGATCTAGTTTTTTACAAAAAAATGAAACAAAATAGAATTGTGAATAACTTAGCTACTAGTCTCACCCTTTTAAACTACACCTGAGTTCGCAATTACACAATTCTTCGATAATTTAGGTCATTAAGTTAAAACTTTTACAAGGATTGCACCATTATGTTTTGTTAATTGGACACGTAGGGATGAGTAGGATGTGATTGTAATTTTTCGCTCTGGTGATTGGTCTAATTTTTAATTGTCATCCTGTAAGAACTTTGGAACTATCAATTATCTTACTGTTAAATTAGCTTAGTTTAAATTGTTACTATTCTCCAGTAATTATTCTTGCTTTCTTTTCCTACAAACTAGTTACATGGACTACAAAACTTATGTAACGAAGAGCGTGCGACGGATTTTGTCAGCATAAAGTGTCCTATCAGAAAACACTTATATACTCAAAAAGGTAATTTGTTTTCGATTGTTAATTGCAATGAAAATTCTAAGTGAAAAACTATGAAAAATACTTTACAATACAGTTCGTAAATAAAGAGAACCAGGCTGAGGTGTTATAACCATTACATATAAAGACAAACATTAAAGATTTATATATACAAAATAATTAAACAATGGAACCAAAACTACTGTCACGGATCACGACAATTACCGGGAGTGCAGCCAGGCGCCCCTCCCTGCGCCACACTTCCTGTCTCTGAGCCAATCCCAGAAGGTGCTAGAATTGCAGTTAATTTGCTCAATGTGGAACCAGAACTTTACAGAAATGGCGCCCAGAAGAACCGAGATCCCCCTTTCAGAACCATCTCGACAGCTCCGGAACCTTCTCAACTAGTTGTGCAATAGCAGGATGGTGACCAACGTAATTTAGAAGCACGAATGTAGTAGAACTGCCCCACCACTCTGCAACGAGTGTCACGTGTTACAGACATTGCATTTATTTAAAATCATATGATTTATATATATACCCATAATAATACGTGGGAATAAATTATATGAACCAATAATATAAATATTTATAAATTTCACATGCCTATGTATATATATATGTATATATATATATATATATAATTTATAAAATACTGCGTGATATTTGTTTGGTAGGTATGAGTCACAAATGGGTTTAGGCGGTGCACTATCAAAAAGGTTTGGGAGCCCCCGAGGCTTGCAACGGGCCCCTAAATAAATACGCTCTTCAGCCGACGAGTCAGTCAGTATCAGTGGCAATGCGAATCTTTGATCTTCGGCCAGCAGTGAAAGTGACAATGTTTTATAGTGACAGTTTACGAACAATGGTAGATATTGTATGAACACAAAATCGAGTGTTATATTGTACAAACATGAATTATTGTAAATACTAATACAGTAGTTTAATGTCAAATGTTCAAAAATTATCTGTCTTGTAATTTAAATCTGTAGATATCACGTAGTGTGTAATTTAGTTAATTAGTGAGTATGAATTAGTTAATTAGTTAGTAGCCAAGTGGGATCGCCCCGTGGACCGTAACAGATACCATTAAATCTGTCCTTCGCTTGTTAACTCCTTTCAATCAAACGTTAGTAATTCGTTGAGTTGATGGGCTTAGTAAGTTCATAATTCTCTTTTTTTGTTTTTTCCTTTTTATATTTAGTGGATAAGCATATTTTTATCTGAACACGGATTTTTTAAAATTTTTATTTCCTTTGGTTATACTTTTTGTTTTAATAAACAACACTTTTTGGTGTACTTTGTAATTGTGATGTTTAAAAAATACGATTGAGTATGTACGAATTTATTTTATAAAGTTATTACATGGGCTATTTTTTTTTTTTTTTTTTTATGCTTGCAGCTTCGGTAAGTATCTTTATTGCTCTTCAGTCGTATTGTGTTTTGTTCTATTTTGTTCTGAGGACTGCCTTAAAAAAATGTAACGAGGGTTACAATAATACGAAATGAAATGAAAAAAGTACTGGAAATGAATATAAACGAAAGGAAATTCCAGCTGATACAAATTTGGTTAGCTCGTATTACTTAAGTAAAAACTGGAGCTCTATGGATTTTTAAAATTTCATCTTATAAATAGGCATTACTTTTGTATATAAGTCTATTATCAGATACGTAGTCTTAAAATGGTAAAACAATATTTAATTATTTATTTTTACTTATATGCTATATATAAGATTAGCTGAGATAAATATTAGCTAACCATAATTGGGTAGCTAATATTAAATCAATTATTGGTTACACTGGGAGATAGAAATATTTAAAATTATGAAAGAAACCTTCCAATTGTTGCCAGGGAATGAACATTTCTAAATGAATGCAACATAATGATCACAATAGTAATAAATTATAAAGATTCAGAATGTTTTTTACAGTAACCAACTTTTTTAAGTTTGAATATTCCGACAACCCACTTTCTAAAATGATGCTAAATGTGGGTTATACATTCTGGAGATTATCTCAAATGGTTGATGAGTTCACTAGATATGGAAGTAATATATTGCAATTTTCTTTATGAAGACCACTTTGTATTATTTGTATTATTTAATTATTTGAATCGTTAAAATAAATCAGCTTGATTTGTCTCCAATATTGGTTGTTGGGATTGAAATACTGTCCCACCAAATCCCATCAGTATTTCAATAGTACTGTTATTATTGTATTGGTGGATGTTATACAATAATAACAGATACTCATACAGTGGTGATGGTTTTTTTTTTCACATAGAGCTAATTTTTAAATTATTATTGTTTTAAATTATTATTATTGTTATTATTAAATTATTATTGCTAATTTTAATTTAACAATTATTACAAAAAACTTACAGCTTGAAGCAACTCTCCCAGACTCCTTGGAATCGTATTTTGTGAAAGTACATTAATAGGTTTGTTGTCCTTGCCTTGTGCAAATTTGTGCGATGCAACTTTAAGAAACCTATAATTCTGTGGTAATTCTACCACAATACGTACCTCAATCTGGGGAATTAAACCCTTGAACTTTGGAGTTCCATCTGTTACGTTATTATTAGAACACACGTCACGGTCTAGGCAATCCAGTGACAGTGACCGGACGGGTCTGAAGACCGGTTACTTTGCGGCCACTCTTGGTCCTCGACTGCTCTTCAATTATGCCTTCACTGTTTTAGACGTAGGTTATATGTACGAAGAAAAAAATGTCACCTTTAAGGATTTTAAAGCTTTGATTTTTATTATTGTATTTTTAAATCATCATCATTCAACACAACATAGTTTATCTTAAAATTAAAGCCTTCTTGTTTTCGACACGTTGAGATTGCTACAATAATAACTCATCGCTTTGTATAATCTTCTAGAAAACTACGATATCTACAATATGGTTTCGATCTTAAATAATTACTCTAAATATGTGTGTTACAAGTATTTTGTTTTCTTAAAATATACTATTTTGATTTAGATACTTTCAATTCATAGCTTCTATACGATTTCATTTTTTAAAACCCCCAGCAAAAATGTTTGACTCATCTCGATGGTTTGATTCTATATCTCTTGTGTGTATTATGAGTACTTCTTATTTCAAATTGTATTACATCTTTTTTATTCTTATACAAACTTTTTACTTCCCCCAATCGTCGTCGAGTGTATTAGTGTTTTATCAAATAAAATATTAAATATTTTCATATACATTTTTTATTGAGCTACTTTCCCCCTAACATTTCATGGTTGGAGTTAGATTAGCTTGGAAAATGTATCAAGTTTATTTATTTTCTTTACATCGAAAGTTTGACGTTTAGTTGGTCGTGAAGCATAGGCCTATAGGTTATTAAACAAAACTACAGATAAAAAATAAGCAGAGATCGCTTTCTTAAAAAGACATTTATTTTAAGAAATAGGAACCTCCAGATGGGCAAAAAATGCCTTGGAGGCCCT
This sequence comes from Stictocephala bisonia, assembly GCA_035578905.1. Taxonomy (NCBI): domain Eukaryota; kingdom Metazoa; phylum Arthropoda; class Insecta; order Hemiptera; family Membracidae; genus Stictocephala; species Stictocephala bisonia. Next base: position 176,790 of record JAQJVL010000804.1, read on the forward strand.
AAATTTTCTCCTTTTGCTTATACAAAACACACACTTTAAAATGCAATGTAGCCTTTAATTCTAATAATCTTGGATACACCATCATTCGTTTGTTTGGATACGGCTGATCAAGGTAGAATCTTGTATACATATTTGTTTATATTATGTAGATATAGTTTGTATGTATGTAGATTATTATGTAGATATAGATATAGATAGATAGATATAGATAGATAAAAATTATGTAGATATAGATATTATTTTTCTTTTATATATTTAGTGTTACGTTGACATCAGTCTTGGCAAGTACAGTGTTCGAACTTGGACAGTTCTTCTTTTTAGTTATTTTTGTATACTTGGTGAATTTTGTTTAATAATGAATGTTATTTTGTAGCAAATTGAGAAAATAAATTCATTTATTTATAAATTCATTTATTTATGGCACAGCGGACGCCTCCGTGGCTGTTTTACATAGATTTCGATTTATGTACAGTTTTTATACATCACGGGCGGGACTAACAAGAAGTCAAGTGCAAACAAGTTTGCCCTGCCATATGTTTGCAAACAGGAGAAATAACGGCAAGGCACACATTTAGCGCACCATACCGTAGTCTTATATAGTTACAGTCTTTCTTCTCTGTAACAATAATCAACATGAAACATGGGTCTGCAGAGGCTGTCAACCATGTTGGTTTTAATCCCATAAGAGCAATGTTATTTTCGAACCGGACATACGATCACGCGTATTCAAATTAAACAGTTATTTTTAAACGGCTTTTTCCAAACAAATTGCATTTGATCAACAATGAAATTATGCGTTAGAATTGCTTTACTAATTCCTAATTAGCTTTTTACAAAAAAAATATAAAAAAAATGTTTACTTTGAAGTTTTTATTTTCACCTATTTTTCATAAGTAAGTATTTAAAATATCAAAAGCAAATCTAATGCGCAATATGATAACGTTTTAAATGACACCTCATAGACAACATTTGGTCAGTAAATAACGGGAAAATGTGGATTCACAAATTAAATTTTTCTTATGGGATTAAAACCAACATGGCCTCTGCAGACTCTTAAGTGAAGGAACACCTACCAAGGTGATCGTTTTCAACAACCAGCCTAAATTTTCAACTCAGTTTTTACTCTCTTTTTTTAAATAGTATAGTAACACGTTCCTGGTGAACAACTCTTTTGTCTATTTTGTCCAAGACTAAGTATATCAGTTATTACTGCCAGTGACGTTGTCAAAACACACATACGAATTGCACTGACTGACCGGAAAATTATTCTATTGAACTGAGGCCTATAATATATCCAATTAGCATATGTATGAAGTATAAAAGAGGATGTCGTAAAACCAAACTGCCTAGAGTCTCAGAAGTGTTATGAGCACAATATGCTTCGTCCTTAGGTTGTCCTTTATGGTCTAAAGTACCTTTACAGCACCACCCACTTTCTCCACCCTCAAACAAATCTTGTTGAGAACGTCCCTAAACATGATCATGACGTCTACAATTTATCTGCTGACATTTAGTGAGGCTGTTGGCAAGTGCCTCATAAAAGTCATTTATGTTTGTTAACAGTGTTACGTCTTGTTTTACACCAATTCTGAGAAGTCTTAACAATTAATCTAATGGCCACTGTAGTGTAACTCAACCACTTGGGAGGTAAGTGTTGTAGGTATTGAATGCTTTAGGTTCTGTCCCCGTTCCTGTCAATACAGACCCAAAATCCGCTCAATGGTTACCATCGGCGTGGGCAATAATAGATATGCCTGGGGTGTCCATGGTGGAAGGTGGCCAGAGTTGCGATATAGAGGAAAACTTACTGAATATCGTCGTGTCAGTTAGCCGAAAATAGATCAATATAATACATGGTTAACTGTAGGCAACGAATACAAAGAGTTTGTACTAATTTCTGTTGGTCCCTTAGTTGCCTTAGCTATTGTGTTATTGATAAATGGCCTTTCCGAGGATCAGCCGACGTTAGTAAGAAATGTTTTACTCGCTCATCACTCTCATTCACAGCTTATATTCTCCTGTATCTTGTCGATCGTCAACTAAATAATAAAAACTTTCAAAAAATACAACTGCAGTATATAGCTCACTGAAATAAGAGTACGTATACCCTTTATCAAATAAATTCCTAGATTAAAGTATACATATCGTACGGTTTGTTGTCAGCTACCATTTTTTTTTTTTAATTTTAAAAAGCTTCCATGTACCTGTATATTTGGTTAAAGATCCTAAAGTCATGATGGCAAATTAATTGAATAAAAATGTAAAGTGATCTCCTCACACAAGTGTGATGTATGGGTGTGAGGAGATCACTTTACATTTTAACAAGTTGGCGTGTTTACAAAACACCGTACGATGTTTTCTGAAAGTTATTCTCAACAATCTTGATATTATTATTTTATTTGTTGTTTTCTTCAGTTTTACTTTCCATCCCTTTCTACGTTTCACTTATCACTTATTTTTCATTTCAGCTCCGTCGTAGCGTAGCCGACGTGTGCACGAAGCCCTACCATGACGACCACTTCCTCCTGCGGTGGCTCAGAGGTAAGTTCAAAGGGTGAGGGAAAGTATGGCATAGTACTTTCCCGGCTTTGGTGGGAGATACACTTGTAACTTGAAATCGGTAAGTCTTTTTGATTGGTTTATGAGTTTAATTACATTCTTAACTGGCCGCGCAGTCTTCTATGCAATGCATGTTATTGTGTCTATGTTTGCTCTCCTTAACATACTGTAATTATACCACTGTACGTGCATGGTCGGGCGGGTGAGTCAATACCATTTTACGTGTATGGGAGTGGGAGGGGTAGGTGGTTCAGTACCACTGTACGTGCATGGTCGGACGGGTGAGTCAATACCATTTTACGTGTATGGGAGTGGGAGGGGTAGGTGGTTCATTACCACTGTACGTGCATGGTCGAGCGGGTGAGTCAATACCATTTTACGTGTATGGGAGTGGGAGGGGTAGGTGGTTCAGTACCACTGTACGTGCATGGTCGGGCGGGTGAGTCAATACCATTTTACGTGTATGGGAGTGGGAAGGGTAGGTGGTTCAGTGCCACTGTACGTGCATGGTCGGGCGGGTGAGTCAATACCATTTTACATGTATGGGAGTGGGAGGGGTAGGTGGTTCAGTACCACTGTATGTGCATGGTCGGGCGGGTGAGTCAATACCATTTTACGTGTATGGGAGTGGGAGGGGTAGGTGGTTCATTACCACTGTACGTGCATGGTCGGACGGGTGAGTCAATACCATTTTACGTGTATGGGAGTGGGAGGGGTAGGTGGTTCAGTACCACTGTACGTGCATGGTCGGGCGGGTGAGTCAATACCATTTTACGTGTATGGGAGTGGGAGGGGTAGGTGGTTCATTACCACTGTACGTGCATGGTCGAGCGGGTGAGTCAATACCATTTTACGTGTATGGGAGTGGGAGGGGTAGGTGGTTCAGTACCACTGTACGTGCATGGTCGGGCGGGTGAGTCAATACCATTTTACATGTATGGAAGTGGGAGGGGTAGGTGGTTCAGTACCACTGTACGTGCATGGTCGGGCGGGTGAGTCAATGCCATTTTACGTGTATGGGAGTGGGAGGGGTAGGTGGTTCAGTACCACTGTACGTGCATGGTCGGGCGGGTGAGTCAATACGATTTTAGGTGTATGGGAGTGGGAGGGGTAGGTGTTTCAGTACCACTGTACCTGTGTATGTACCTTTGGATTAACATATGGAACACAAAACCTAAAATTAAAATCCTCATGACCAAAAATTCAATATTTTCACAGGCAGCTATTGGGTACGATAGTAGATTAGGAAAATGTTTGAAAATGAACATCCACCCCACCCACCTTCACACGCCCAATGGTAATATCCCTCCTACCCACCCAAACCCTGTAAAGACACTACCACCCACATATACACGTCCAGTGGAAATGACACTCCCACCCAAACACGCACATCATGTTGTAATGATCCCCCTACCCCCAACCACATATACGCGTCCAATGATATTTTATTTTCAAATACTTTGTGTAGTCTTAATTTGGATATAAGAAGTTACTTGACAATGCATGTAAGGTTGGTTGTCTTGTAAACATCGACAGACTGATGCATGAGTGCGATGGGCATTGTCTATATCTCCACCATTCGTGCATGTACATTGACAGTGGTTGTTATAAAGTGTATACATAGGGTTGGTCTTATCAATTTATCTAAAACTTGAGTATGTAGGCTGAGTGGTTGGGCCATTCTGTGGTGTGAGTAGAGCTTAACGATCCGTTGTTTTGTTGTTGTTTTTTTTTTTTAGCTTTTTTTCTTCTTTCTACGGATTACACCAATTTTACGTTGAAAATACAATACAAAGATTCAACAGATTTCAATTCAAGATGGAATACATTATAAACAACAATCTTATAGTACACTGTATTTTACTATCAGGTCTCATTAAATTAACAAGTTTCATGAAAAACAAACTAATAATGGTAATTTGCACACCAGTACACCATGTATTCATACATAAAATTACAATAGAGAATAACAATAGTGATCAAAAAACAAACAAAAAAATTAATAAATAATAATAATAACTATATTATAATAATGATAGCAACAGCAAGACAACGCACAAAAATAATAAAGGGATAAACTATTAAGGTAATATCAGGTTCAGATATTGTGACTATAAATATATATATAAAACAACAAAGATAGAATAACAATAGTAACAATCAAAAGATAACAACCATATAATAAATAACAACAAAATATTAACGACAGTGTTGATTGACAATAGATTAAGCAAATAAAACATTCATAACCTGTCTTCTAAAAGTTTCTTCAGATGTGCCGAAGAAATCAACACTATTGGCAATCTCACAATCAACCCTCATTAGTCTAGACACTCCACTGTTGTAGGCGTACGATGTGGGATGGAACCTACGCTGGAAGATGGCCAAGGATCAAGTCCTCTTGGGATCGCAAAATCAATGTCTCCAAGTAACCCCGGGCAATCCAAGACTCCATTCACCAGCATGTCCGCAAGTTTACGTCTTAGATGAAGAGGTTGAATTTCAAAGTGATGTTGTATATTTTCAGTAGGGGTATCTCTATATGTAAACCCCAGCCTGCATCCCAGCATGCTTATGAAACGATCTTGAGTATTTGAAAGTACTTCAATGTGACCTAGTTGGTAAGGAGTCCATACAACGGAACCGTACTCCAGAATGGGACGTACAAGTGCTTTAAAAAGCACGACCAATGTCTTATACATGCGAAAACCCCTGGTGGATATAAGGATAAATCCCAAAAGTTTGCATGCTCTAGGGGTTCTTCACCGGCTCGCGTCCTCCTATTAATTACCTGTACTCTCCTATCTCATCTCTAACCCCATTCTAAGTTCCTACAGTTAAATTACTTCATGCCTAATGGTTCATCTTCTTTAATGAAATTAATTCTTTTATAGCATGACACATATTACATGTATTGCAATAGTATTTTGGTAGATAACATTTAACACACTCAGAGATCACATTCATACATACAAAATTGTTGCATTCACTCCTTCCTCATTTATTCAGATTTTCTCAACTCGGGATATATATTTTTTGCACAGTCTCCTAATTATATGCCATAAACTCGTCAGAGCTGTAAACGGCTTATTTGATAAAAATTTTTTTCAAACTGGTTTTAGATGTCTTCCGCGTCGAAGCATTTTAGTCGAGTTCGGCAGTTTGATGTCGAATTCCTGTCTGAGAAGGCAGTCGTTCATAAACCACCGTTCCGTGCCTTATGGTCCGGTAGTTCTCCTGCCTCTCGTCTCATAAGAGTATATATTACCCCTTTTAAGGTTATATGTTTTTTTGAAAAAGAAAAATATTTTATCTTAAAAGAGGTAATAATATACATTCTTATGAGAAGAGAAATATGTAATCTTGAAAAGTGTCAATAGTTACAGATTTTATGGTGGTTGAACAAGTCTCCCCATTGCAGTTTTGCAATATTTGGATGCCTTTTTTTTTTGTATCCTGAAAACATTTGCGTTATTGAAACCTACCCATAAAGCCAATCCATAATTTTCATATTGATGGATTTTTGTATCAACTATATACATCTGCATTTTAACATATAGTGTTTCTAAAACATGCCTGGAGCTTTGTCTGTCCAGTACAATCTTCTTACAAATGTTTATTAAATTTATGTATAAATATTTCCATACACGAAGAAAAATTGAACCGAGTGTTCTATTAATAACAATGTTGAAATAAACTTCTTTTTAAAATTAAATATTTACACTTTTATAAATTGGTTAAGCTTATTTAGAAAAATTGAAATTTGTAAATAGGTTTACTTAGATGGACTTTACATGCTATTTCAATGGCGTTGAGTGGCAGAAGTTGGGACTGCGGAAAGGTAACAAGGATGAGGGCATTTCCAAGCCACGCTTGCTAAGTCTTTGCCCAGAAGTGGAATCTGATGTGTCCAACGAACACATAAGACAATTTGGTTTCGTTGGGTCTGCCTTGGGTTGCTCCATACCTTTTTATTGTGATAAAAACCTGTGATCAAGGTTCTGCTTTTGTTGCCGTGTGAACCGAGCCTATTTTCAGTCACAATATTTGCAGTCATAGGCTTAAGGATTAACATATGGACCAGGTTTATCAGTTATACAATTTGATTCAAAGCATTATATTCCGTCATGGGGAAGTGGATTTATAATCATTTTATGACAGCCTCGTAATAATATAGATATAAAAATGTTCATGGGAAAAATAAGTAGTAAAGTTGTACAAGTTTGATTTTCACAAATTAATTAAATAACATTCAGTGATTTTTAAAATAATATATAAATTTAAAAAAGTGTTGCTATCTGTAAAAAAATCCTTATATAGAAAATATTTAATAACGGCATCATTATCATGCGTCTTAATTAAGACTTGATAATTGCAATTGCCCGGTGTGCCCGCTACAATACGACCTGTAGAACGCCTCCAAACCAGGGTTAGGCAAGGGGCCGCGTTCATTCAAGTCTGTAACTATCAGTAGTTTAGTTATCAATGCAAGTAATTCTGTTCTTCTGATTGGTGCTGAAGGCAGCTGCAAGAGTTCCGTATACTTTGAACTCTATTCACAGACAACAGTCTAGGTCGCTAGGCAATGGCATGACCTTGAACACAAGACAAGACATTAACAGTCTGCGTAACTAGTCGTAAGGACGCACACGTCACACGTCCTTGCTGTCACTATGAATGCCTAATTCTACTTGTCCATAGTCCAAGGAACTGGAAGCTCATTTATTTCGATACTAAATAATTTCAGATCCTCTCCTCGTTGCCGGGGACTTATTGTGGGCGGAAGTATTTGTTCGTTGAGTGTCCTGTGCATGTTAGTGGCGCGCCACGCTTGTTCCTGTACATATAGAACAAATATTTACTGTAACACTGTTACATACTGCATATTTGATTTTTTTAAGCAATTTTGCTAAATTTGACATGCTTCTTTTACAAACAATTCTAAACAATGCATCTCATTGTAATGAGCTTAATTAGGGGCTGATTGTACTCAGACGAGCCAGACGTGAAACACAAGTTACAAGTAATAACCAATGATTTGGGTGATTTTGGATCAAGGTAAATGACATTGGTGGGCTGTTGCTATCCAACAATCATTGGATAGTAGGTGATGGTAATGTTATTTATAATATATCAATGCTAAACTATTTTCAAGCATCGAAGTGAATCGTAAAGTGCATATTAGTGCAATCATAAAATAATTGAAAACTAGTTCCAGTTTGTGTAGAACTGTATGGTACGTCCCAACTTGTGTGTGAGTTGTAATCTGTTGACACACACTTACGTCTTACATTCTTACATATGAGACGCCGACACAATGTTGTGCGTATTTTAAGGCGAATATGAATTGTTATATGAGTGTAGGATGAGTGTAGTCTGGTTACTAACTGAGTTCAACTGTTCCTCAGAAAGGGCAATTTATTAATAGCCCAACAGCCAGGGCAACTAAGGGACCTACAGCTTTACATGAAATCCGAACCACGTAGTGCTGGTCTGATTTTCAGCTAATTGACAAGCCTGATACTCAGTTATCTCCCCCACACAACATCCGCACAATGACTACCACCCAACCTGGACACCCCAGACTTCTCTAGTAGTGTCCACGCCGTCGAACTAAGATAACGGAGCGATTAATTGTTTGGCCTAATGTTTCTAAACGTCCACAATAAACAGCCTAATTATCGTCTTTAAATGTCAAAGTGTGTACCTGTTAGTAGGAGAAAACTTGTGTCAACACCGCAAGTGGAGTGTCAGACTAAACATAAATCAGCTGTTGTACATAAATTGATATTTTTAAAATATCTAAACACGATGCAACCTCTAAAAAATATGTTCATAATATAATGTTCATATATGTTGTAACAGCTGTTAGAATGTAAATAATGTTTACAATATTGAGAAGGTACAAATATCTCTTTATTATTAATATCATCGGGTGTTTATACTGATGAAGTGAGAAAATATAAATAAATGTAATATTGTGATCTTACGTTGTACAGCTAACCTTTTATTATTTGTATTCAAAAATTATAGTAAGGGGTTGGCACGTAAAGCATGCAGGGGTGTCCCCTAATATATCATTAAAAATTTATAATGCAATTAAAAACACAAAAAATCGTGCATAAGCGAAATAATCAACGCTATGCGGATCCACCATTCTAGAACAAAATCGATCTTTTATTTTTGTCACGTCTGCCAGCGTTCTCCCCTTCAAGATGTGACGGCGCTAGATAGGCAATCTGGGTACAGGACTCCTCCCCGTGACTGTAAATTGCCCACCAGCGCCGTTGTACACGTACAGTTTTAGAGTAGACTATTGTATTTCACAATAGTCCCCGCTTTTTGTTTTATATGGCTAATGAAGTATGATACGATTATGAACAATTAACTGTTTAATCAAGGCCATATGAGCGGGATTCTAATTTCAATAATCATTATCGGGAAAATGCTTTAAATTGATAATTATAATTATAATTATTTAATTAATAATGATATATTTATTTTGAGTTTTAGTTTTCTAAGAATGTTGTGTTTTTAAACATACGGACGGTATTTTAGCATGGAACATGCTTTAGTCTTGACCTAACTGCCTGTTAGCATGGAACATGCTTTAGTCTTGACCTAACTGCCTGAAAACGTTACGCGGGAGGGTGACGCGGGAAGGTGACGCGTAACCATGAAAACACAATGACATATCAGTGTTGACTTCAATAATGATTAATGATTGCAAGCGTTCATCAAAGTACATCTTTAGTTTCCATGACAACTCTTGTTAAAAATATACAAAATTAAGTCCTAATTAGAGAATCCATTTTGTGTCTATAGGATTATATAAGATACAATATAATCCTATAGACATATAATATATAATACCAATATATATATAATATAATACCAATATAAGTTGAAAGGAACTTCCTTTCAAGGTGGTAATGAGTCATCGCGTGAGTAAGAACCTGAGCCGCGAAACAATAAAATTTAAAAAGTAAAGATATATTTATATTTTTAAGATATGTTTATATTTTTTGTAATTCCTTACATGAAATCTAAAATTCGTTGTTTTCGGAGAAATACATTTGCAGGCTCATTATTAAAAAGGAGCCAGCAAACAGAAAAAGCGCAGCTAAAGCATGTTCCATGTTTCTTGAATTTTAGCCGTAGGCTCTAAGCAAAAAGATCCGGGGGTCCAGGGGGCTTGCCCCCTGGCGAGGCCCGCAGGGCCGAGTTTTTTTTTTATTGTTTACTACAACAAATTTATATGTTATACATTACTTTAATATAAATTGCGTTGTTGCCAAATTACGTCGTTTATCAGCTATTAAATAGTTTTTAACTAGGATAATACGTACTGGTACATATACAGTACAAGTAAACGTCACATAATAAAAATGTATTACAATACAAGTACAAAATGCACAAATATTATGGTGATCGATTTAGGTGAACCACGCTCACCTTCCTCAGACCAAAGAAATTCACAAAAGAATGAAAAATGGTGTTCAACAACTCAGTTTATAGGCCTATATATCACGTGACTCCATTGGCTGTAATCGTCAAAATGGTGGCTGCTGTGATATTATTAGCTAATCCCTATTGGCTGTTACTTCTGTTCTTTTAATCACTGAAATACATTATTAAAAACTATTTCGGAATCAAAACTAACCTGTTCATTCATTAATTTATCACGATCCTTACATTTTTCTTTAAAAATAAATAACTCTTCCCAAAAGCATTCATAATACGACCCTTACAAACGTTTAGACTATCTACATGTTCATCTATTTTATTCAAACTGTGGGTACAATTCAGGAGGTTAGCTACAATAGATCTTTCAGGTTTCTTATTTTAAAAGAGGGACATTGTTTTTTACTAAAATTTATAGTCTGACCTATGTAAAACATATTACGATTAATCATATATATATTCCTGCATTATTGAATTTATCTTCACTTTCATTATTTGGGTGTAAAATGTTGGACATATTATTACAAGTCTTAAAAGCTACTGATAAATTGAATTTCTTAAATCTATTACCAACTCTTTATGTAAACGGTCCAATTGTAATGGAGGGATACATAATTATTTTGTTCTTTATCGGATTTTTCTTTTTTAAGTGTTGTTCGTTTATCGTCCCGAATTTTCTTTTCTATTTTTTCTTTATTCTACTTCCAATTTCATCAATGATTGATGTCTGTATCCATTTGCAGTAACTATTGATTTTATTACATTTATTTCCTGTTTTCTATCTGTAACACTTAATGGTATTGAATACGCCATATATAACATACTTCTGAAGCTAGCTGTTTTGTGAGACGGGGGATGGACAGAACTGTTATTTATTGTACAATTGGTTTGAGTAGATTTCCTGAAAATTCTATATGAAAGTTTGTTATGATTACGAACTATTTTTAGATACAAAAAGTTAATTTCATTCATATATTTAAGTTCACTTGTAAATCTAAGCTTCTGGTGGTGACAATTAAGTGGTGACATTTAACATATTATCTAAGTCATTACATGATTTCTCGTTAAATAAAACCAGAATATCATCGACATAACGGGTGTAAAATATGATAACATGTTACTTTTTTAACTTATCTAAAATGGAGTCTTCATGATGTTGTAAATAAACTTCTGACAAAATGGCTGACAGTGGACTACCCGTAGCTAAACCGTCGTTTTGTAAGTAAAATTTGTTATTGAAACGGAAGTAATTTTGTTTAAAGATAGTTTTAAGCAACTTTACAATCTGATTTACATACATTTTTTCATATTGTCGTTCTACAAGTTTTTCCTTAACTAAGTTAATCACTTTATCAACTCACTACTTTCCTTCCGGATATTGGTTCGAATGCTGTAAAAATTTTGAGAGCGGGTAAGACTCAGACTAATAAAAAGCGGCCCGTCAAACTCAACTTTGGATGTGATTTAGATGCTAGGGCATTTTTAGCGAGTTTTTCTTCGGATTTAGCGGACTAAACCGACCAGAAATTTTCGACCATCGGGGTGTCTACAGACAGAACTCCACGTGAACTAGAACATTTAAGCGCATTTATATCTTCCAATGGTGACCACCATTTTATAAAATGTAGACATAGTTGAAACATATTTGTGACAATAAGGTACAAACTTTACATTAACATGCTAACAAGTGTTGTGAAAGATAACTTGTACTTTTGGGCTTCAATTGATAAATAACTTACAATGACTACAATAAATAACTACAATGATAATTTACAGTGAAAAATGCTTGACTATAGATTAGACATGACAATACTGGTGGTTACGTGCACAAATGGCTACATGCAATTTGTGAAAATGTACAAAGAATCAGTTAAAAACCTGATATAGTTAGGGTGGATTAAATATTTATATCAGATTTAAACCGGAGGGTTTCTGGTGGTGAAAGGGAACTGACAATTAAATTTATTAATAATGTTCCTCAGATTGTAAAAAACCAAAAGAAACGCATAACTTCCAACGGTACACAAATGAAATTAGATTGTTATTTTCAAAATGTCAGTGGTATTAGGAATAAGGTTGTTGAGTTAATGATAGTACTGGCACTACTTCATATCATGCTATTGCACTGGTTGAAACCAATCTGAACCCGAAGATTAATGATTCAGAACTGGGATTTGTAAACCACAAGATATTCAGATGTGATAGATCCCCACTGACTAGTGCCAAGTGTAGTGGAGGGGGGTGCTTGTTGCCGTATACACAACTCTTTGTAATATCTAGCTATTGTAATACTGAGAGTGTATTTGTTAAGTGCACTTCATCAAAACCTCATACAATAATTAACTTGTGTATATTCCACCTAATCAGGATGCTTCAGCATACCTGAATTTCAGCGTGTTCGTTGATGATGCTGTTGGCAAAGGTGGGGTGCCGGATAATTTGGTTGGAGACTTCAACGTGCCTTGCATCGATTGGTCTGATGATTCAAGATATATTGATAGCTCTTCACGTTACATCATGAATATGGCTGCTCTCCATGACATTATGCAATTCAATCACATTAGAAATCAACGTGGAGTTGTCTTGGATCTGGCCTTTTCATCTGTTGCTGCCACTGAAGTTACCCATATTATTGATGTCCTTATTCCTGAGGACAGGCATCACCCCCTGCTTTGGATGTCACTATATCCTTGGAGTTCACCATGTCCGAATACTAGATTCATCCCAAATTTTAGGAAATGTAATGTCGAAAATGTATTTTACCAATTACAGACTCCGAGTCTCCCATGCATTTAGAACTTAAATGAAGCTGAACACTACTTTTTTAGTAGTGTTTAGCTTTCATTGTTTTTAGTCAACATCTTTCATCAATAATTGGGAAAAATACTCCTATCTAGAAAATTTCAGTGACTTGATTTCCTAAATGGTTCTCGAAAAGACTTATATGTCATTGAAATGAAGGCGGCACATAAGAGATTTAAAACTACTGAAGATTTTAATGACCAGGAAACCTTTCTGAGGCTTAGGCGCGAATGCAAGTATTTGGCTTCTGACTGCCACAGGAAGTACATAGCAAGAATTGAAAAGAGCATTCCTAACAATATTAAATCCTTCTGGTCATATGTCAATAACTTGAAATATAACTCTTCATTGCCTCTTAAAATGACATTAAACGGATCTGTGGCAAATGACCCCCCCAGTGTCTGTAGTCTGTTTGCCCAGCATTTTTCATCAGTTTTTTCGAGTGCTACAATTGATATTCCTTCTTTTTACTTCGGCTGTTTTTTTCACCTATTGGGAAACACCCATATCGCAGCTGGAACAGTGTTTCCAGCTGCAACCTCTCCATCATCGGCGTGTCATCTTTGATCTGTTATTCCTTTTTAAACTGATCAATGGACTGGTGGATAGCCCCGACCTTCTGGCGTCAGTTGATTTGAACATCCCAAGAGGAACGAGATCCTTGACTGTCTTTAGTCGGAGATTTCTACCTACATACTATTCATTCATACAGCTGTGGCTTGGCAAGACTTCAAAGGCTTGGAAGCATGACGTCTGGGAGAGCGTACTTCTTCCAGGGATCTGTTTCTTCTTTTAAGAGGAATATTGCCCAGATCGTCGACCAGTAACCTGTAGGAACGAATCCATTAAGTCATGTGTTTGCATTTATTGTTATTTTAATTATTTATTTATTTATTTCTAGTCATTTACTACAAACTTTTAAGGTTATTGATTCATTGAGTCATGTGTATGTGTACCTTTGTTATGTTGGAATAGTTATCATTGTTACAACATTTTTTTGCCACTATTAATGTCGTTATTTACTTTCAAACTTTTTAAGGTTGTTATGGCTGTTTTTTAAGTGTGTAGTGTTCTCATATTGTTAGCCCTTAATTCTTATCTTATTGTTATCGTATTACTATATCCATATCCTCTACTTGTTATTATGTTATTGCTACTCAATTGTTTTGTTTGTGATAGGAGTAGAATTTTGTCGATTATATCCAGTTTACATAGTATTTACTTGGCCTTAAATGCGTTAAATGTAGCTTATGTTATATATTTATCCATATACTTTTCTTATTGTAAAAATGGTTTTGTACCGTTGGAAGTAATAAATAAATAAACTGGAATATTAGTATACAGACTATATATGTCAAATGAGGCTAATCTAGTCTTATTACACAATTTTACATGATTGACCTTATCAACAAAGGGGTCTGTTTCAGAAGAGGACCCCCACGCTTGAAAAATTTACTATAACCTAACCTAACCTAACCTAACCTAACCTAACCTAACCTAACCTAACCTAACCTAACCTAACCTAACCAAGCGTGGTAACCAAGCGTGGGGGTCCTCTTCTGAAACAGACCCCAACAAAGACAATACTGTTCTTAAAGGTATATTTATTTTCAGAATCAAAGCAGAAGTCAAAATATTGGACAATATCTTTGATACATTGTAAGTAGGTGCAGATTTGAAATTTACCAGGGGCCTAATAGGTACATTAGGTTTGTGAATTTTCGGAATACCATTCATTGTGGGTGCCTTAGGATTATTCATAAAAGCTCTAAAACTAACATTATCAGTAACTTTTGTACAAGATTTTCAAACTTTATTGATTTCATCCTGATATTTATTTGTAGGGTCGCCTTTTAGTTCTTAAAATTTATTTCCCTTGATAAAATCTTCGGTTTTAATAATATAATGGAACAGCCGTCATTTTGACGATTCCAACCAATGAGGTCACGTGATCATAGGCCTATAAATTGAGTTGTTAACACCATTTTCCATTCTTCTGTGAATTCCTCTGGTCTGAGGAAGGTGATCGTGGTTCACCGAAATCGGTCACCATAATATTTGTGCATTTTGTACTTGTATTGTAATATATTTGTGCATTTTGTGCTTATATTGTAATAAATTTGTGTTGTGTGACGTTTACTTGTACTGTATCAGATATTTTAGAGAGTTATCAATTTGTGGTCTGTATTGTACCCAACTGTTTAACAGTGGTAAGAAGATGTTATTCTATTTACATTTTGATCAAAATTAAAAATTTGATTGATAAAACCTTTCAGTTCCTTACTTTCTAAAATAACAAATTCAGATGGTAAGGCACATTTAGTTTAAAAACCTGCATATAGATCAATCGATCCATGGAGGAAGCATAAACAAATTTGGATTGTTACTATACAATCGTTTTTATTTATATTATTTATCTTTATTACAAATTTTGCAAAACTGAGGACGTAAAATATTCAAATGGCGAAGGAAGTGCGAGATTTATAGCCAGCCTCCTAGAGATTTTGTTTTTAAAAGTCACACAAAAATAGGTCAGATATGGACCATCGTAGGAGTTATGTTCATGTGACAGTTTATAAACCACTATCCCTTGACTTAATACTATACATATATGCCCAACATTAAATAGGTCAGATATGGACCATCGTAGGAGTTATGTTCATGTGACAGTTTATAAACCACTATCCCTTGACTTAATACTATACATATATGCCCAACATTAAATAGGTCAGATATGGACCATCGTAGGAGTTATGTTCATGTGACAGTTTATAAACCACTATCCCTTGACTTAATACTATACATATATGCCCAACATTAAAACGCAGTTCGCAGCTCTCGGTAATCGCCAGCTATCTACAATTAAGTCGTAAGTCACGCCGTTAACATGGTTTGTGCTTCCTCCAAGGAAATGCTCGATTAACACATTAGTTTTATGTATGAACTGCGAAGCAGTAAATTGGAGTCCATTTTATTCACGGTTGAGGAATGCTGTTCCGTCCGGGAACTATGGAGCACTCCGTCGGTCTCTGGTTGCTGGAGAGGACGGTAGTGATTTATTACCAGAGGACGCCATAGCTTATTAGTGTCAGTCAGTGAGTTGAATGCAAATGTCCGCCGTTATCCTTGTGAAATCAAATGAATTAGTTCAAACTAACCGGAACGGACATGAGGCTATAAGGAAAAATATCTCTAATTAGCCTAAATGTCGCCCAATGAAGGTGCACGCTCCGAGTACAGTCATCTAGGTTAACCTGTCAACCCAGGAGCGAGTCATCTTGGAGATGACAGAAGGCGCTTGATATCCTGTAGCTCCTACATTCACCTTTGCCTTCTTACACAGTCAACACCGAGCCGTAATGCTATAACCTAGCTATCTAGAGGGTAATTGCATTCTGAAAGTATGGTCTGTAAGCCGTCTTCATGGTGTGTAGAAAGCTGCATGTCCTGTAGCTCCTACATTCACCCTTGCCTTCTTACACAGTCAACATCGTCAACCGTAATGCTATAACCTACATAACTAGAGGGTAATTTCATTCTGAAAGTATGGTCTGTAAGCCAAGAAAGCTGCATGTCCTGTAGCTCCTACATTCACCCTTGCCTTGTTCCACAGTCAACACCCAGCCGTAATGCTATAACCTAGCTATCTAGAGGGTAATTTCATTCTGAAAGTATAGTCTATAAGCCGTCTTCACGGTGTGTAGAAAGCTGCATCATGCAGTACAATAGAATGGTTGGTTGTCAGCTCGATATTCTATGGACCAGTGAATCGTGTACTTGTAAATTCAATTAAAGATGTTTTAATGGTCAGGCTACTTTATATGTTACGGTCATGACAACTTCAGACATATATATTATCTCTTTAAATTCATTCTGAAGAGTAAAATACAAATAAATGAGCGTCCGTGGGTACTCCAAATAGAGGTTAACACAGACGATGCTGAGGTAAAACAGGTAAATATTTGCCACTTATTTTTTATCAAGTAAATAACACATACGTTCATTTCTATTTTTGAGGGTCGTCTTAATGCAAACATTGTGAAGTGAAAAAGAAAATTACTTAGATAAAGTTAAATTCATGGCAACGCAGCTTCAATTTTCTGAGTAGTTCTAGGCTACTATTTATTTGTCCCATAGTTGTTATCCTTTGCTGATTTGCTTGTACACGATTTCTATTTCATAAGTCAAGAGGTTCATTTAAATTTATAGCAAGTAAAATCTCACAATTGTTAAGAATAAATATAAGCCATTTTCAAAACGGAAACTTTTTAAGATACTATGAAAAATCTATGTATATAAAAGCCATCTACCATTTCACGAGTTCTCCAAAACTATACCTACAATTGAATTAAAATGTACATAGGTTTATCTTGGCCCCTAGAGGCTCTCCAAGAAAGTATTTTCCTCTCCGATCTCAGGACTCCGTCCCACTGGCCTCCATTGTATTCTTATGGATATATATTAATTGATTGATTTTCTATTAACAGCTGTTAAATCAAAACAAATTGAATAAAATTGTGGTAGGCTAAACTTTTAAAATAATTGAGAACAATATAGTAAATTATTTTTCACTACACTACTATGAGTTCAGCTGTTTTCGTTATGTGTTTACAACCTGCGAAACATCATATTTTCAACAGCTGCCTATTGTTTACTACCGAAAGTAACATTGTTTACAACCTAAAATTTTCCACAGTCAACAACACCTGTTTTATTCCGTTGTGTAGTGAAAAGTATCGTTCAAAACTCGAGTGAACCATATGCTCGACAAGTCTCGCACTTCAAACATATGGTCTCGAACATGCAAAACCCCACTTTCCACTCTTGTTATGAAATGTACTATTTCACTACACTACTATGTGTTTAGCTGTTTTCGTTATGTGTTTACAACCTGCGAAACATCATATTTTCAACAGCTGTCTATTGTTTCCTACTACCGAAAGTAACATTGTTTACAACCGAAAATTTTCCACAGGCAACAACACCTGTTTTATTCCGTAGTGTAGTGAAAAGTATCGTTCAAAACTCGAGTGAACCATATGCTCGACAAGTCTCGCACTTCAAACATATGGTCTCGAACATGCAAAACCCCACTTTCCACTCTTGTTATGAAATATACTAATACGTAACATCAGTTGTTCTAAATTTGACATAAATTGGATACAGTGTAAACTGAAAGCTTGCAGCATACTCATATTTCTGTAAGATAAACTTTTGTAAGATTATAATTTTAAATAAACAAAGTAATAAATAAATAATAAATTATATTTTTAATGAAAGAAATTGTGCCAAATTGAGAATACTGTATGCTGAAAATTAATTACAAAATAAAAACAATACCAAGCTAAATATTCAGCAAAAACAAACACTAATCAGTACATAACCGTTTGTACTAAACAGGCCTAAAATAATGTATAACACTTAGAAAAATTACTTCTTTCTGTAACAATAGTATATATTGCGACATATCTCTTGTATGTACAGAAACCTTCGTGAGAATGGAAATGCAACAGTTGACATTGATGCAATACATGGAGTTATTACACAGCCGGCGAGAAGACACGCAAAGTGAAGCAGGTTGTTTTCCAGCTGTTACTAACGAGAAGGTAAACTAAATAATTAACAAGAATTTAAACTACGTAACTAACGACAAGGTAAACTAAATAACTAACAAGAATTTAAACTACGTAACTAACGAGAAGGCAAACTACTTAGCTATCGAGAATGAAAACTACGTAACTAACGAGAATGTTAACTAGGTTACTACCGATAATTTAAACAACTTAACCAACGACAAAGTAAAATACTTAGCTATAGAGAGTGTAAACTACGTAACTAACGATTATGTAAACTGCTTAGATATCAAGAATGTTAACTACGTACCTAACGTTATGGTAAACTACATAACTATCGAGAATGTCAACTACTTAGCTAATGAGAATTTAAACTCCTTAACTAACGAGGAGCTAAACAACGTAACTAACGAGGAAGTAAACTACATAACTAACGATGGAACTAGATAATTAACTAGAACGTAAACTGCATAACTAATAAGAAGTTAGACTACGCAACTAACCAGAAGGTGTTACGTAGTTTACCCAGTTCGTAGTTTAACCAGAAGGTAAACTACTCAGCTATCAAGAATGTAACTACGTAACTAACCAGAAGGTAAACTACTCAGCTATCAAGAATGTAACTACGTAACTAACCAGAAGGTAAACTACTCAGCTATCAAGAATATAACTACGTAACTAACCAGAAGGTAAACTACTCAGCTATCAAGAATGTAACTACGTAACTAACCAGAAGGTAAACTACGTAACTAACCAGAAGGTAAACTACTCAGCTATCAAGAATGTAACTACGTAACTAACCAGAAGGTAAACTACGTAACTAACCAGAAGGTAAACTACTCAGCTATCAAGAATATAACTACGTAACCAACCAGAAGGTAAACTACGTAACTAACCAGAAGGTAAACTACTCAGCTATCAAGAATGTAACTACGTAACTAACCAGAAGGTAAACTACTCAGCTATCAAGAATATAACTACGTAACTAACCAGAAGGTAAACTACTCAGCTATCAAGAATGTAACTACGTAACCAACCAGAAGGTAAACTACGTAACTAACCAGAAGGTAAACTACTCAGCTATCAAGAATGTAACTACGTAACTAACCAGAAGGTAAACTACTCAGCTATCAAGAATGTAACTACGTAACTAACCAGAAGGTAAACTACTCAGCTATCAAGAATATAACTACGTAACTAACCAGAAGGTAAACTACTGAGCTATCAAGAATGTAACTACGTAACCAACCAGAAGGTAAACTACGTAACTAACCAGAAGGTAAACTACTCAGCTATCAAGAATGTAACTACGTAACTAACCAGAAGGTAAACTACTCAGCTATCAAGAATGTAACTACGTAACTAACCAGAAGGTAAACTACTCAGCTATCAAGAATATAACTACGTAATTAACGAAGGTAAACTACATAACTAATCAGAAGGTAAACTACGTAACTAACCAGAAGGTAAACTACATAACTAACCAGAAGGTAAATTATGTAACTAACCAGAAGGTAAACTACGTAACTAACCAGAAGGTAAACTACATAACTAACCAGAAGGTAAATTATGTAACTAACCAGAAGGTAAACTACATAACTAATCAGAAGGTAAACTACGTAACTAACCAGAAGGTAAACTACGTAACTAACCAGAAGGTAAACTACATAACTAACCAGAAGGTAAATTATGTAACTAACCAGAAGGTAAACTACATAACTAACCAGAAGGTAAATTATGTAACTAACCAGAAGGTAAACTACATAACTAATCAGAAGGTAAACTACGTAACTAACCAGAAGGTATACTACATAACTAACCAGAAGGTAAATTATGTAACTAACCAGAAGGTAAACTACGTAACTAACCAGAAGGTAAACTACGTAACTAACCAGAAGGTAAACTACGTAACTAACCAGAAGGTAAACTACATAACTAACCAGAAGGTAAATTATGTAACTAACCAGAAGGTAAACTACATAACTAATCAGAAGGTAAACTACGTAACTAACCAGAAGGTAAACTACGTAACTAACCAGAAGGTAAATTATGTAACTAACCAGAAGGTAAACTACATAACTAATCAGAAGGTAAACTACGTAACTAACCAGAAGGTATACTACATAACTAACCAGAAGGTAAATTATGTAACTAACCAGAAGGTAAACTACATAACTAATCAGAAGGTAAACTACGTAACTAACCAGAAGGTATACTACATAACTAACCAGAAGGTAAATTATGTAACTAACCAGAAGGTAAACTACATAACTAACCAGAAGGTAAACTACGTAACTAACCAGAAGGTAAACTACGTAACTAACCAGAAAGTAACCGATTAACAAACTTTTTTAAAGCGTTAAGTACACCGTAAACCTTTGGCTGTCGAAGTATATGCATAATCATGATAAGAGTTTTTTAATTGACATAATATTCTAATGAGAACGAAATTATTGAATTCAAAAAATATTTACGCCAATTCATTTTGGATACCAAAGATTACATAACGACACACCTAATGTCGTCTTAATATAGTGCTGGTATAATAATTGTCCATGCCCACGCTATCACTTTCACAACATTCGTTCTACGAACACGTTTGTACGCTACTTCAATGAAGAATAACTTTCTCAAAGTTAGAATTAAAACATGTTGTTTCGACGGTTGATCGACGATTAGGTATTCAACTAACCAATTAATAGCGGCCGACCCAATGGTTAATTAGACAGCTATACTGGAATGTCAGGGCAGATAAGGACTATGGCTTGGCCTCATTTAATGTGCCGCCTTCTGATTGTTTGTACCTTAGGTGAACGAGTAAATTGGAAACTGTATACTTTTGTAGTGAAAATACTTAAACTGTGTAAAATGATAAATAGAAATACATTCAACCAACAACTTTTAATAACCAGTGTATGATGAATAATTTGTTCTTTGTTACCTTGACAACGTATTTGAACTAATAATATGTGTTATTAAATATTATTATGCAAAGAACAAAAAATGTAAACATATATATTACACAAAACTATTCCAACAACTGTATTGGATCGTTAGTTACTGCGGTAATACTTTTTATTTTATACTTACAACAATACGAAGTAATTTATCAACACGTGTGATAATTTTGAAACAAAAATGGAAGCGTGTTTGCAATCACATATGAGTTTTATTTTATTGTTTCTATGTATAATTCTTTTGAAGTTATACTTCTTTGCGCCCGTTGTATACTTTTGGGATGGGGGGTGTTGGTCGAGAAACCACGTCACGCGTTTTGCGTGATACGTTGGGCGTGGCCGCGCCTTACGTCCTTTTGTCAGGTACTCCTTGACTGCAGTTCTCACGTGGCCAGAAAGAAGAAACTCGTGATGGACATTTGTTGCGCTCAGCTGTTCTTATTCATTTTTATCTTGCTTTCTGTATAGTGAACATACCACGTTGAATTTTATTAATATTAAAAAACTTGAATTATTAACTTCGCCGTAGTGAATGTTGTGTGTGATAAATCTATAATTTAGTACACAACGAAACTAATAGTGAGTAATATAGTGAAGAATTATACCGGTAATCCAGAGAATAATTGTCGTTCTCATCGGGGAAAGGGGGGGGGGAGAAAGAAGAGATTCAGAATATGAATCGGAAAAGATAGCTAGACTTGGTAATGTCGAATGATAAGAACCAAAGTACGACCAGATACGAAACGACCATCGATGCTGTATTTAGTAGATATCTTGAGAAGTTTGAATCTAGAATATTTGTTAGTTACTTTAGTTATCATAAACGGATTGTGTCTTTCTTGGAATACAGTACGATTTCTAATGAGGAACCAGAAAATAACCAAGATGAAAGAATGTTTATAGAAGAAATTACTGATAATATGTAGGTGTATAGTATAATGATGAAGCTACTATATTGAAGAGAAATAAATTGAATAACAGAGAAAAATGTCTTATATTTCATTTATATATCCTGCCTATCTGTGGGTGTGTGCGAACGGCCAAAGAAGTATAACTTCCCCCGTCTGGTCCGACGCAGACAATGTTTTTTTTTTTTTATTTAAAAAGGGCAATTTTCCTCGTAGTGAAAACCCTATTAACAATATTTGACAGTAAAATTATCAATAACAGTTTTAGTACTCATAAATATCAAGTATAAATATTGTTATTTTGTTTATGAATAACCAATTAGATTAATAATACTACAACAATAAAGAGGGTTAATGTAAAAAACGTTATAATTGTAAATACGTTAATTCAATTCTATTACCAAGGAACATCTTATTTTAAACATGTAACATAGTCTGTCCTATGTCAAAATGTAACTTTTTTATTTACTTGCGTCACTAAAGGATAAATCCAATTACAATGTAAACAATAATGATAAGTAAAGTGTCCATTGTGGGTCTTCTTCTCCAGCACCAACTCCATAACATTAAAATTAATTTAACAATAAAAACTAAATAATAGCCTACAACAACAAACGTAATAATTAAATAATTTACATAACATATTAAGGAAATTAAATTAAGCTAATCATTTAATAAATTCATAACGAACAAAAACGTATGTATAGAAATAATAATACATAGAAACAATTACATACAAAATAAATTTAATAAATATTTTTAATTATAACAGAATCATGATAAACAGCATAGCCTATGCATTTCTCCTTAAAATCTATAATAGCTTCATTAAAAACATCGATATTATTGTTTTATGTTGAGTTACATGAACTCATCATCCGCAACAGGAAGATAGCATGACTGTTCAGCAATAAGGTAAATTAAAAATTACCTCACTTCTGCAGTTAACATTCGGGTCTCTGAAGCAAATAGCGCCCAGACTGGCTGTACCCGGACCAGTTTGTACAGAAACATGAGTTCCAGTTCCCGCACTCTCAGTCTGAGATACTGTTGTTCACATTAAAACCGGAACAAGTCCAATCTTCGGCGAAAGAATGCCTTCGATACGTTTTTCGTTCTTTGAGTTGGACGACTGACTTATGTGGGAAACCCGATCATGAAAAATTATTTAAATTAAATTCAAAATTTTTGTAAATGTTCTGCCTTTTAGAAAGAAAATCCTACCTACCAATAAATGTTTAAAGCCTCTATGGCAAATGTGAGGCACATCGTCAATTTATGATTTTCCAATCTTTCAACGTTTTCAGTCTAAAGTTACATGTTTCGAAACACAATGATTCTCAAAGAGATATGAGAATTTTATAAGAGCAAGGTGCTTTTTCAGCTTGTGCTACTTAGCAAAGCTTGGAGCACATCAAAACTACTTTCATATGCTCTCCGGTCAATTTATAGAGCAGCCAACACTTTACAGACTGAAAATACTCGTTCATGACGTTCTTGGTGATCGCCCACGAGTCCGGTTTAGATGGGTCCGGTTTACATGATCAGTTTTCTATTATAGTTGCATGGAAAACACTTGCTTTGCAAATTTGAACTGATAGTAAGAAGAGGAGAGTACAGTTTTGTAAACTGACTGTATTTTCGTTTATTTAGACCTTATATGAGGTGTAAATAATTAATAACTGAAAATGGGCATTAAAATAACTGGACATATAAAAATGGCATTAAAATAACTGGACATATAAAAATGGGCATTAAAATAACTGGGCATATAACAATGGGCATTAAAATAACTGGACATACAAAAATGGGCATTAAAATAACTGGGCATATAACAATGGGCATTAAAATAAGTGGACATACAAAAATGGGCATTAAAATAACTGGACACATAAAAATGCAAATATTTTGACACTAAAAATTACGACGTATAAAAATAATTTCCGTGCTGCAGGTTTATTGTATCAGTTTTACTAACTTTTCAAATGTTGCTTGTTTGAATAGGTTGTAAGTATTATATGAATTTTAAAAAAAGGGGGGAGCAAACCTCAGGCCGGTCCAGGCGTTGGGTTAGACTGCATACGAAAATAGTTCGATAACCGACATTGATCAAACTATTACTGTACCTAGCCGAGAAAAAACAAATAGTAAGGTGTGAAATATGAAGCGGTAAGTTAAATAAAGAGTATTATATTTTTGTCTGACCACAATGATCAAGATTGCCATATTTTAGTCAGAGCCAACTTGCAGGTACGAGGCAGACTTAGAGATCACGACTCGTGAGATTTTAATCTTTGTATTTTCTCCCATACAGAAATTATTGAGATCGTCCACAAACAATTTTTTACAAGTTGCTCTAAAAATCTATTTTAGGGTCCTTCAACCCAAAAAAGTGTGTGTGTTTTATTAAATATTTGTGTCTGTCCGTATGTGTGTCTGTGCATTTCACTGGAGACCAAACAGACGAATCGTTTTGTATGAAATTTGGTATGTATTTGTATTTAGCTAATATCGCCAGACTATTTTTAAATTTTCTTTTTTTTCAATTTTTATGGGCAAAAATTATACAGAGATTGAATTTGTCAAAAACGGTTCTAATGATTTTGATTTAATCTTCAGGAAGGTTGTGAATTACAATTTAAAATATTTTATTAAAACCGCATGTCTAACTTTAATAGGTTTTTAACTATAACATTTTTTTTATGTTTGTGTTTAATAAACGTATTCTTAACGTTTATTTCGGCAAATACGGGCAAAAACATTAAGAATGCAAATGTTCAAGCTTTATTCTAATGAGTTTCATTAAATTTGCAACAAAGATCCAAATAACAATTTAAAATCTATATTTATACTAGCTGTACCCGCCCGCTTCACCGGTCATAATATTGAGTTTGATTTAGCTAATAGCTGAAAGAATTCGAGCATTTTTGCTTCTTCTACCAATATTAGATTTTTTAGGAGGCATGCCATAAAAAGTAAACTGCAAAACAAATAATTATTTATTTTTTATTTTCACGTTTCACCACATGTTTTAATTACCGAGGAAAAAAGGTTAACACCAAATACAGGTCACCTGATCAATTAAAAGTAGTGTGTGCTACACTCTCAAGGTGAAATGTAGAACTACAATAAATCAAAACATATACAGTACTGTTGTTGTGAGAACTTCAATCTGCTTATGGCATGTGAAACTACATTAAACCACACAGTCATATGTTTTTTGTAAACAATTCAGATTCTCCATTTGAATAACATGGGATCTTTAGGAGCCCGTGGGACGGGACCCTGTGGACGGATCTGCATCAAACTTCACAGAAACCATCTCGGGAGTATACAGGACAACATCCTAAAGTTTCATGGCGATCGGTTGGATGGTTTGGCAGCGCATTAACTTCAAACATATATACATATATATATATACAAACATCCTCTTTTATAAATATAGAAAAGAGGATGTTTGTATATATATATGTTTGAAGTTTATGCGCTACCAAACCATCCAACCGATCACCATGAAACTTTGGAATGTTGTCCTGTATACTCCCGAGATGGTTTCTGTGAAGTTTGATGCAGATCCGTCCACAGGGTCCCGCCCCACGGGCTCCTAAAGATCCCATGTTATTCAAATGGAGAATCTGAATTGTTTACAAAAAACATATGACTGTGTGGTTTAATGTAGTTTCACATGCCATAAGCAGATTGAAGTTCTCACAACAACAGTACTGTATATGTTTTGATTTATTGTAGTTCTACATTTCACCTTGATAGCACACACTAAAAAAACCTTTACATTTATACACCAAATAAGAAGACCAAAAATATTGTTTACCCTCTTGCACTCATTTAATAAATAATGGTTTTTTTTCTATAATTCTTTTTATTGCTTTATTTTGGTATGTCAATGAAAAATGAAAGGCGAGACAACGTCCGCCGGGTTCAGCTAGTAATTTTATATATTTTATTTTATTTATTAGTTACCACCCCTCTAAGTTGGGGCTGGAGATCGAAGTCCGGAAGCCACAACTCAAGTTGTTGTTTGTTTACGAATTGAACAGCTGTGTTATGAATTGAACAGCTGTTTTTGAAGATTATTTTTATCTGTACTTTTGTTTAAATAAAATAATTACATTACTTAGAAATGTAATTAATTGAAATTTTTTTATTTAAGCATCTGATATTAAGGAAAAGGGAGAAAGTTTGTGCCAGTTACCTAGGTACCATTTATTTGCTATTAAATTATAAGTATGTAAGTAAGCTTATTGTTGTATGTATACATAAGTCAAGCTTATTGTTGTAATAGCCTAGATTGTCCCATTTAACATGATTTACGGGTATAAATTTTGATTTACAAGCAAGAACATAAATTGAGGCAGGCTATTTTAACATTAAATGAATTTTATATGTCAAAAATCCTATCAAAGTGCACAAAAATAGTCTTTGTAAAACACTACATCGTTCCGATCCGAGCTCATGAATTTTAGACACATTGAACATATACGCCAAGCTTATTGTTATATGTATACATACGTCGGCCCTACCGTTATACCTTATATCGGTTGTTCGATTCTGTAATCTTGAGAAAACGGTTTAGTATAACATTTGGAGTGGAATCATTCTCATACCTCCTGTCTACGTCCCTTTTTCCTATGCCGAGTGTTTTAACTTCATAAATGTATCAATAATTAACAACATTTTTGTTTCAGCTCGTAATTTTGACGTTGCTGGGGCCGAGAAAATGCTACGAGAGGTAAGTTACGACCATCTAACAACTTCGATATAATCGTTAGTTATGAACAAGTATGAGCACGTCACAACCAGTTTGTCCTCGGGGGACGTTTATTTCGGTATGCGGGGAGGAGAAAGCAGTCAAGCGTTTTTGAATACAATTAATTAATTGCGAAGTTATCAAATAAATGTGGTCACTTTTTCTCTCCAAAATTTATTTGCAAAATTAAACTTAGCAATATTAGTATGACTTAAAGTTAATTACTGTAATAACGATTTAGTGTGTTTCAATTGTAGAGAAAATGTAATGTAATTTTTATATTTGCATTATTAAATATCATATCTCAGAATCGTTAATATATCTTTCAAAATTCCTTTACAGGTCTGCTTCTAAATTTATAACTTGTGTCAAATATAAATTTATAAATTTATATTTGGTGTCATCTAAATGACCTGATTTCTGCATATGTATAGTGGTTTTAAGCTATGTCATATTATAAGCTGTCAGAAGTGACAGAAGAAATTTGATTGATCAACATATTTAAACAAATGCTATAAAAATTATTTTTTAACATTATATTTTAAACATAAACCTAAATTGTCCCATTTAACGTGATTTACGGGTATAAATTTTGATGTACAAGCAAGATCAGGAATTGAGGCAGGCTATTTTACATTAAATGAATTTTATATGTGATTCTATCGTATCAATGTGCACAAAAATAGTCTTTGTAAAACACTACATCTTTCCGATCCGAGCTCATGAATTTTAGACACATTGATTTTGAAAACATTGCGTCAAGTTACTCAACAACATTTAGACCTACTATAATAACATCAAGCAATTCCAAAACGTCAGTTTATTTAGAGCCTGACTGAAGCTCCGTTTAGTTGTACTCATTTAAAATATTTCTGAACAACGGCTGTAAATACGAAATTGACAATGAACTGGAAAGTGGCCTTGAATGGAGAGTTTTGACTTTATCGTATGATAACGGTGTCAAGAAACATTGAGAGCCTTTACTTGGATGGGTGGCCGGTGAGTTATCCCGTCCTTGCATGCAGCTCCGCATGGTTCTGCTCGGTCACTGGCGGAGGTTCGGCCAGGCTCTCTTCTTAGCCCTATCTTATCAGAATCATCACACCATATCCATTAGCCATACACCAATCATCAGGATGAGCGAATATGGATTTTGATTGAGTGTAGATGAGCGAATGTAGTCATTGTTACAAACTAAGGCCGACTATTCCTTAGGACGTGTCACTTATTAACAGTCCAATGACAAATGAACAGCCGGTGGTTATCAGCTGATCCTTTCAGCATTTTTTACGACTCTGGGATCGAACTGAGAACATTTAGCTTATGAAGCTGGGCCTAACCGACTACGCTACCGACCAATTAATTATCAGTCGGTATTTAACTTTTTTATCATTGGAGTGAAAATGAAAATTATTGAGAATTCCTACAAATATGGGTTGTTTTCCCATTTGCATAAACAGATTCTAGTCACAATAAGTTCATGTGTATGATGCGATAAACTTTTTACGAGAGAAAATATTTACATCCAAACAACTTATTGCAAATTTGTATGGTTGAACATAAAAATATATTTGCATAAGTTTGGTTTTGCTGCAGAACGAGTTAGAAAAAAAGACATGTTTGCATGCTATATTCAATTACATCTTTATTAAAATCTATAGGGATTTGATTTTTAACAATGATCTGGGTCTAATCATGTATTTTTTAACTTGTTGGTTAGTTTTAAAAATATTATTTAAACAAAAAAGTTATCACTTCTAAAATGATTGAATCATTATCTTTATATAATTATACAGTATGCTCGGTCCTCTTGATAGCAACATGGCGTCCGCACTACTGCATCGGCGTGGATACTACTAGAGAAATGTGGAGTGTCTATGTTGGGTGGTAGTCAAGATTCAGATTTTGTGTAGGGAAAATAACTGAGTTTTAGGCTTGTCAGTTACCTGAAAATCAGACCAACATTACGTGGTTCGCATTCAACGTAAAGCTGTAGTTCCCTTGGTTTCACTGGCATTGGGCTATAAATAAATAGCTATTTCAGCGGCCTTAGTTAGTAACAATGACTACACTCGTTCATCTACACTCATCATACTCATTCGCCCCACATATTCACCCTCATCTTGACGATCGGCGTCTTACTAACGAATAATATGAACATGAAATGGGCTTCATTAATTTACATTTACATATGATAGTTTGCCTAGTGTAGAGTCTTGTCGATGTTATAGTCACTCAAGTGGCGCGAGGCGTGGGACATCGACAACCTGGAGAAGTGGCAGGGGCCAGAGGTATTTGACCACTACTTCCCCAGCGGCATCAGCGGCTACGACAAAGAAGGATCCCCTGTCATCGTACTGCCCTTCTCCGGCATGGACATTTGGGGCATGCTGCACACCGTGTCCAAATCGGACTTCATCAAACAGACGGCGCGTACCTTGGAACGTTACTTGAACAGCGCACAGGAGCAAGCGAAGGTCCACGGCCCCCAGGCACTGCAGTTGGTCGCCGTTATCGACATGACAGACTTCAACCTACGCCAGTATGCCTGGAAGCCCGGTAAGTGGCACAATGTAAATGATATACAATATTGCCAAGTAAAGGTTAGACTGAGAAAGTACATATGGTAGAAACCCAAGCCTGGTTAGATTGGGTAGTGTTGTATGTACGCCATGCGACCGACTAATCCATTTATATTGGTCAGCTCTTCATTCTTGATTTCTTTTAAATGTTCATATAGGCCCTACATTGTAGCAATATGCACAGGCTATTAATTTCACTGTCCTCGATTTTTAATTTACTTTGAAATTAAACATCAACTCTTTTTTATAAGTTTTTTCATAAGAATAATAGGAAAGGTAGGGCATTAGCAAAAATATGTGAGAAGAAAAGTCCACTACTGTCGATGCAGAAATTATATGTACAGAATTTTAAGATTGTTTACTATTACTATGGAGTTAAGAGCCTGTGAAAAATCCAATTACACAATTGTTTTTCTCATTTAACTGTACATTGTGAAGTATGAATTTAAAAATTATATTATAAGTTTTAATAATTTGTATCCTAGTTGGAACAATTAAGTACTGGAATTTTTCTAGTTTTCACTGTGTCATCAACTTTACATTTATATTACTCAAAACCTGTTAATCTATCGTATTTATTTTTCAATATGTGGTTGTCAGCAATGTTTTTATACATTTCGTAATTTTAACTAATCATAAAAAAGTTTTTTATAAATTTCTTGTAAAAAGGTTATTTTATTTCTAAAGGTCGTAATTGCTTGTTCTCGTTGTAATCTTTATGAAATGTATAGTTACAGTTCATTGTGTTTATATGCGAAAGTAAATGCAGGGATTTTAAATTAATTTAATAAATACCAGTAATTAATAAATTTCTTTCTTGAAAAGTTAAAATTCTGAAATTTATAAAACTTATAGATAATATTCTTATCAACTATGTATTGAAATATAAATGTAATATATTAAAAGTTATTTATTTTTTTTTAAGTAATAAAAGTGTTAAGTTATTGCACAGTGAAAATTAGTTAAAATTCTGGTACTTTTTTTCTTCCAACTAGGATAACAATCATTAAACCTTATAATAAAATGTTAACTTTATAAGTCATAATGTATAATTAAACGAGAAAAACAATGGTATGATTGGATTTTTCATAGGTGTCTAGTTTCTTAGTAAACAATCTTGAAACTCGAGTACACATAATATCAGCACCGACAGTATGTGCTAACTTGTATGTTTTATGGCGGAGAGCATTGTAAGCCTGGCAATAATTATTACTAATTAGATTTTGATAATGCA
Source organism: Stictocephala bisonia (assembly GCA_035578905.1). NCBI lineage: Eukaryota > Metazoa > Arthropoda > Insecta > Hemiptera > Membracidae > Stictocephala > Stictocephala bisonia. The sequence goes on from JAQJVL010000804.1 coordinate 207,634, forward strand.
TTTTTAGCTGATATGATGACATCTTTAATCATAATTAATAACTTGCCATATTTTTATTCAGACCAATGTAAGGATTGAAATGATATTCTGTAGAGCATATCTTAATAATTTACAAAAAAAGATAAGTAACTATCAGTTGATTCCTCTTAAAAATATAAAGGTTAAATACCTACTGTATTACACCTACGAGCCCTCGCAGCGGGAGATAGTTACAAATTACTTACCACTGATCAAGATGTAAATGATTGGTTGGTTGTAATGTGTGACAGGTGAAATCTGGATGTTAATAAATCAGGGACAAGTATCACATGCCAAGATACTTCTGCAAGATTTATCACCATGATTATAAAAAATGACATGAGCAATAAATCAAAATGTTGCGGTTTGACATAAACCTCGCTCACTCAGTAGACAGGAACAGTTTTTAATCCAAAAAAAGTCATTTAATTTTGATAAATTTAAGCCATGATAGTTAATTGATTTATTTTTTCAAGCAATATCATACAAGCATTGTTTCTAGAGAACACAGGTTTTTGTGGAATTTTACTTTACTTTTTTTTTTTTTTTATAATAATAAATAGCTTTATTTTCTCAAAAGGATTCCTACAGACAAACATATTAGATTCTCATATAAATATAAAATAAAAAAGTAAATAGACCCTGATAAAACAGTCCAAAAACAGTTAAATTTATACACCTACCAGGTCTGACCTTCACAAGTAATATAAAACGCAGAGAACAAATAGAGAAAAACAAAGCAGAATCTTCAAGGCAAAGCCTGTTTGGTTTTTTATTACATTATATCTTTAACTCTTCTAAATGCGCATTAAAATACAATACAACATAAAAATAATAATGACACTCTCTAATTTTATTTAAAAAATAATCTGTACAATACATCAAAATAAATTATTTATTCTTGTGTAACAAATATGTATACAGTGAGTGGAACCATATAACACTGCCTAAAAATAGCAATTTCGTACACTTTTCAGATGTAGTTATAATTGCATAAATTGCTTATGCTCATATCCTTGCTATCCATATATGGATGTCTCATGTATACATTACTAAACTTTTATTAGTTTTTCTTATTTATTAGCTATTATTTTTAAATATAATTTTTAGGTTATCCATCAGCATGATCACATTGTTTTTTTTTAATTACAATGATTATAGACTAGTTATTTTTCTATTGTACTAGACATATAGATTGCTTTAATTCAGAGCTTCTCTATTAGATGACAGCTGGTTTTAATAACAATTAAAAGAAATTGAAGGAACCTCGTAACAGGTTTGTCTTTGAGAACATATTATTTCCTACATCGTAGGTTGTTTTGTAGATTTCACTTTTTTTATGCTGATTGTAATATTAGATTTTTGATTGTTATTGGTGCGGTATTCTGTTCTGTAACTACTAACTAGAGCAAGGAATTTATTATATACAATATATTGTTTGTACCTACAAATTTAGGAAATCAATTATTTTTTATTCATATTCTTGATTCTGTAAAATGACAGTGACCTTCTATTTAACCATGTAACCAAGGAACACCCCTGTGTGTTAGCCTCACCACTAATAATGATTGCACACCAGGTTCAAGCCAGTTGTTTTCCTTCCCCTAAGCACTCTCCCTCCCCCACAACCTTCTCACACGGGTTTTATTGAGAGCATACTCACTATTCATTATTTACCTATGGCTCTGGTCTTTGTTTTCTTACCTATTTGCTTATTAGCTAAGATCCCAGCCTTTGGCGTTGATCTACATCCTATTCCCTACCAGCACAAACAATTAATTTGCTCAATTTATTTAGTATATAAATTAACCTTTTATTTTTGAAATAATTGTTAACATTTTATGAATATATAAAATAACTTTGGCTAAACTTATATTTACAACGAAGGTTACACAGAACTATTTCATTATAAGAACCTTGTTAGTACAGTGTTTTAAGGTTATGACTAAGATTTTACGGTATGTTTTGAAACCCACGTTACTTGTTTTGAGTAGTATATAATTGTATTTAATTGAGCTGTTAGGTTCCATCATTTTCTTATTTTTAAATACATTGAAACGTTTTTCAAGTTTTTTGTGTATTTGATTGAGATAAGATTTGCTTAGTACTGATACTCTTTATACAGGATGTCTGTTAACTCTGATAAGATCTCTTGGTTATTGTTTCTGGTTCATTTAGAATCACAAATATTATATTTAAAGTGTCCAAAACACCTCGGTTATCCTTGCAGTAACCATTTTTTTTTGTTTCTATTAAATTTATATCCCAAAAACAAAAAGGTGCATTACATTGAAATTTTTAAGGTTCTTTATAGCATAAACATCCGTTTTGAGAAAAATTACTGGTTTTCCTGTATCAAAAAATTCAAAATGGTGACCATTTTAAATCCCAAATAACTCGTAAACCAATAATTATATTAAAAATTACATAAACTAATGTTTTTTAGCAAATTCAATTACAAATCCGATTATATAAGGCTTTTAAAAATCGGATGAAAAATAACAATAAAAGCTAATTTATGTAACAGTATCTACAATGCTATAAGTCAATGCAATATATTTTAAAACTTTTGATACAGGTAAACCAATGATTTTTCTCAAAATGGATGTTTATGTTATAAAGCACCATACAAAATTCCAACTTAGTTCTTTTTTTGTTTATGGATGTAAATTCAAAAGTAAAAAAACAAAATGGCAGCTACAAGGATAATCAATGTGTTTTGATACGTTAAATATGGTATTTGTGATTCTAAATGAACCAGAAACAATAACCAAGAGATCTTATCAGAGAGTTCAGAGACACTCTGTATAATAAGAAATACTGTTGCAGGTCAAAATGTATAAAAAATAGTTGTGTTTCATAACTAGAAAAGTAATGTTGAAAAACCAGTACAGCATTGATATTATTGAAATCAATATCTATAATGACCTCTGTATGATCCTATAGCAAGTAAATGACTGGTAGCTGGATTTTGGTAAAGTAACGACTTGCAGAAGTATTAAATTGTGGCTGAGATAAATTTAAATGCACGTTTAGTCACAGCTGGTGTTTAACTTGTGATCAGCATCTTAACAAGATCACCACACAACAATCGAAAACTGTGAACTAAACCCAGGTCAGCTGCTTGACAGCTGTCCCAAGTACATACTTCCATTGCACATTCAGGCTTAAAAATCGTCTATCTTTTAGAGAAATGAATAGTTTTTATCATTTTCTAACTTAACCAACATCTGTTGTAATTTTCAAATGTTAAATTTGTGATTTAACGGTTTTATTGCAATTTGTTTCAGCGGGAGAACTGGTGATAAGCATGCTGCAGATGTATGAAGCAAATTACCCAGAGATTCTAAAAGCTTGCTACATCATCAATGGTGGGTCTAGATTTTGATGATTTTTATATTTAATAACAATTACTTAACATTCCAACTCACCACTGCAGCGCTTATCAACAGAATAAAAATGTTAATATAAGGTTTAATATGACAACCTTATCAATTGCCCATGCTGTTTTCAATTTCCAAGAATTCCTTTAACGTTTTGTTATTTTTGTAATATATTTTTCTAATTTTTGGTTATTTTTTTATTGCTGAGATTGTCACCAAATTGAGGTTAAAAATTAGATTGTAATCAATGATAGGCACAATTATCTACTCTTTGTTTACTGCATGGTCTTGAATAGGAAGAAATGATAGTTTAATTTTTCTTCCAAAAGAGATTAGATCATGTTATGGACAAATTTGATACTGGAACTAAAAACATCATCTTATGATTAAACCAACTGGCGTCACATCATGTGATTAACTTAAGAGAATGTGATTAACTAAATAGTGTGTCAGCAAAATGTAACTACTTGAAGGCGATAGGTTCTATGCTCGGTCCTCTGACACAGCGCATAGGCTCAATGATTGCCACTACTAGAGAAGTCTGTGTTGGGTGGTAATCAGCATCCGATGATGTTTAGGGAAGAGAAATTAGTATCAGGCTAGTCAATTAGCTGATATGACAAATACTACCTGGTTCAAATTCTATGTAAATCTATAAGTCTCTCTTAGTTGCCTTGGCTGTTGGGTCAATTATAAACGGCCCTTTCTAAGCATAAGTCAGACTACACAGGTCATCCTTGCTCGTGTAATCATTCATATTTACCTTAAAATACGCACATACTTGTGTTGAACAATCTGAAAACAATTTGAGGGAAAACCGGCTCAGACAATATGGTGTTGAATAAAATCCATTGTCAGTCAATTATTTAGGAAAAATTCATGTATAATAAAATTCAATTGTGTTTAAAACATTTTAAATATCTATTATTCATTATTCTTATATAGATTTAAAATGCAGTGAACAAAATAAAACTTTGGTGCTGTATATTACATTTTAAAAATAAAACAAATAAAATATGTATTATATATCCAGACATGAGACAACATAAAGTTCACAATTAAACTAAGCTGTATGTTAACAAGATTAGTCAAACACATGTTACATCGTACAAAAATTTATCGTTACTGAAAAACCTTTGTAAAGAAAGCTATTTTTTAACACTGTGTATTCTTTTTCATGTCTGTCTTTCTCAGATCACAAATTGTAAGGAAACTGACTTCCACAGTTATTGGTGCATAAAATACATTTTATTCAAAGAAATAAGAATGCAAAGCTATCAATAAAATATGTTTATTATAGTTATTATGGTCTTGAGAACCTATGAATTTATCTAAACACAAATAATTGTTCTAAATTAAATTTATACAGGTAAAAATGAGTTCTGTTTAAGGGAGGTGTGGCTTGCAAGATTCTCTTTTTATTATTCTCTCAGAACACAGAGATAGTACAATATTCAGCTTCTTTTAAGATCTATCACTTAAACTTAAAGATTTTAATCATTTTTGTATTTATCAGAATTTTGAAGTAAGTCATCTGATTTTTTCATGCTTCCTTTCAAAACTTTGTATCAAGAAACATTTCCAATGTTGTTTGTGTGATATTATATTTATTACTCAGCAAATCATCACCATTGCTGGTTTTAAGACCAAATAAATAACAAGTTCTTTCCATTCCAGTCCATCTGTTTTGTACTTATCAAATTTTAATACCATAATTTTCATTTTAAAATTTGTCCAAGCGTTTTGGAATCTTACATTCAATTCCAATGTAGTGAGTGTTTAGTAAATTAGTTTTAATATTATTTAGAATTTAATTCGTTATCTTGTCATTTCATTGCCATCATAAATTGGCCCAGCATGAAATATAGGTATAGAGATCTGATTAGCAAGCCATCTGTATAGTTTTATTATTTTGAAATGTGCTCTGTCAGCTAGTTGACTAGGCTTCAGTGACACAGAAGTCAGGGAAAGTTTCAAATGCCAGTCTACAATGACACATCTCTTAAGTGATATTTAATAAAACAATAACCTCACAATTATTTTATTTATTGTCTTCTGTAACTTTCATACAGTATTTATCTGCAGACTCAAAAATTTTTTAATATTTGTACAGATAAATGCCATTTTATACATATATAAACAAGAGGGTTAATTTTACCAGTACATTTTTTGAACTTATGGAATTGCTTTCTAAAATTAAAATTACAGTCAATACCACTATGCTACTATTTTCACCCAACCCTAGAAAACAATGACATGGAAAACTGTTACAACCGTAGCCATAACTCTCATCTTAATGAGCCTTTCACTGTATGACATTTGTGATTGGTTTGTGTACTTAACCCACCAAAGTCGAAGCCAGAGAAAGTTTGCAGTTGTTGGGGTTTCATCTCTGATGTCATGTTTTCTACTAATGTTGAGTAACTTCATTGTTGCTTGTCATGGTACTTACAAGACAGGACAAAGGTTAAAACGAGTAAATTTTTAATGGTTTTACCTAATGACTTTGACTGGGATTGTGTCAATCTTTAAATAGCACTTTTAACGAACTTCTTAAAATATGTTTTGATTTTAAACTTTGCATAAACATGTTTGGAAATCATCCTAGTCAGTCAATATTCATAATTTGTAACGTTTAATTGAATTGTAATTAGTTATAATTTTATAGATGCAGCATTTTGCAGTATCGTTGGCTTCCTTACATATCAATCAAATCACACAGGTAGCTTCTCAAGTTGATCATGTTAGCTACCTACCGCCCTCCTCTACACATACGGTGGTAATAACCCACCCGTACACAAACGATCGTATTGGTCCATCCCACCATACACTTACGGTGGTATTGATCCACCATGATTGAACCACCAGAACTGTTGAAACTCATATTGAAAAATTCAAAGAGAAAACAGGAAAATCAAAGATAGTATATAAAAGCCATTAATTAATATACTTTATTTGTAAGATGCTGATCGTAGAGATATGGATGAATATGAGGGGCGAATGAGTGTAGACATCGTTACTAACTGAGGTCGACTGTTCCTCAGAATGAGATATTTATTAATATCCCAATAGCCAGGGCAACTAAGGAACCTACAGCTTTACGTGGAATCCGAACAACGTAGTGTTGTTCTGATTTTCAGCTAACTGACAAACCTATCATTCAGTTCTCTTTCCTACAATAACATCTGAATCTTGACTACCACTCAACATGGACACCTCAGTCTTGTAGTGTCCACGTCAATGGCAATGAGCGTTGTACATTTCATTTACTTGGCACTTGTGGCAGAGTGTGTTACAGACAAAGATAGTTGTAAAACAGCTTCATTAGAAAAGGTGTTATGGAGATTATTGGTAATAGTTTCTGTTCATGGCCCTCATAATACTGACACTGCTGGTGGTAATAGAGTATAAATCTGTAAAAGCCATTAGTAAAATCACCACCGTAAAGTTATTTTATTTTCAAAATTGTTCAATTACTCCAAAATGCAATTTTTTATAGTCATAACTGTTTTCAAATGGCTGTACTTGAAAATACATAGAAAAACTAGTTACATAGTCCGCTCAGTGATTGCTATCGGCACAGACACTACCAGAGAAGTCTGGAGTGTCCGTGTTGGATTGTAACCGTGTCTGGCGTGGATAATATTAGAAAATTCTGGAGTATCCCATTGCAATCAGTGTTTGGATGTTGTCTAGGGAAGAAGAAGAGAACTAAGTATCAGCCTTGTCTGATGGCTGAAAATCTGATGAATACTTTGTGGTTCGGATTCTATATTAAGTTTAAATCCCTTAGTTGTCTTGGCTATTGGGCTGTTAATAAATTGTTAAATATTAAACTCAGTTAATAACCAGACTACACTGGTCATTCCTACTCATCCTATACTCATGTAATAATTATCACCTTCAAATACTCGCAGGCTGTGTCAGTGTCTCATTTAAGAATAATGTACAATATATAATTAGGAATATGTTTTGTTTAAACTAAACATTAATACTGTATGAAACTTGATTTTGAAGTATGTTTTTTTTGTACATTTTTACAAAATATATCTAATCTTTTTGTAACAAGATTTTAAAAGGAAAAATACTAGGAAACCAAAACTGTTTTTATTTTAATACTTGATTGTATTTATAAGAAGAAACAAATGAATGTTTGGCACTTTCATTTTATGTTTGAACATAATTCATTTTGTAGGGTGCTGACTTTTAAAACCCGACTAACAGAACCTTTTTGAACTAATTAAATTATTATACAGATTTAAAGACATATATGATTTTATTTTCAGATTAACCTGTGATCGGTCCCGTTACAGCTTTTTACACGGTTGGTTGCATGGTGAGATTATTTCTCCCTCTTCAAAAAGTAGGCAGAAATAACAAGAATAAAATTTTACATTTACAGATTTATTTTTTTAAGTTACAATTTTTACTTTCTGAATGATTATAAGTAATAACAATCACAAATATATGTTTGAAGAAAAAAATATATTTCTCATTAAACAAGTAAACTGAGAATTAATCAGTATGTAAGTCATGTATTTATACTGTATTTTGATTGTTCATTTTATCCGTTCACAAAGCCACATAGCAATCTGTCTACTTCGTAGATCATCACTTTCCATAATGAAGAAAATAATATTTACCATAAAACAAATATAGATAATAATATGAAGTAGTCACAATATACACAGAATCAAAATGATAAAATATTACTATAAAATCAATAAAAAAAGTCTACCATTGACCGTCACATATATATATATAATTCAAAAACATACAGAAACAAAAAGATTAAATATCACTTGTCAAACAAAAAAAACTAACATAGTCACATGGTGAGAAAACACTTATACCAGCGGTGACACAAACGGTCGAATGGTGAGAACGAGACTAGCGATGGAAGATGGGTTACTTCCCCCCTCCAACATTCTAAGGTCATTGAAGTCATCATGCTTGTTTTGTCATATATAAAACCTAGAAGGAAAACATGAATGAACTATTTGCAAACTAAACATGAACATAATATTTAAAAAATTATATGAGAGAAGTTTCATCTCACCACAGGACCGATGACGGGTTAATAAAAATGTATAAAAAATTACATTTACTATAGACATTTATATAATATTCTAAATGATTCACAAAACAAAGAATCAAATGTTAATTTATTATTTTTACTTTACCAATATTGCTGTAATTGTAACAGATAATTTAGTTTTATTCAACAAAGTCAGAGTACCTTTATCATGGAAGATATTCCAAACTCTACTCCTTGTAAGATGACATCTCTAGCAGTCCACATTATCATTGCTCTATTATCGTATGACCAAAATCACTTTTATATGTTTTTTTTTCAAATTCCTTTCTTGATAATACAATAAGAATCTCATGTATGTTTACATATTCAAAACATAAAAATTTTATGCTTTGAAAGTTGAAACCATAGATGTGAACTTGAAAATAAAATTGAATAGACTGTAGTATAGTTACAAACTAATATTGATTTGCTTATTATAAAAAAAAATGTATGCTAATTTATTGAATGCTCAGTCGCTATTGGAATTGTGGGACATAAATAATGGAAGGAGTGAAGATATTTGTAGATTGGATATCGTATACTTGGTTCTTTGTCAAGAAGAAAACTTGAACTCTCATTCTGGATGTTTTCCAGTGAGTCACACATAGGCAGTGAGTGAGGGATGACTTAGATAGTTATTGATAGATAGGTGATGATGACCATCTAATGGATTCAATTAATACAAGAGTCTTAAAAATAAACAAATAAAGTTCTAAAGTCATAAATTTTTGAAGAAAAATATTTCAAAGAAGGTGGATCATAACACTACTCCATTATTGCTAGAAATGAACTATCCACAGAAAAAAATATTTTCATACATTAAAAACTGTGATTGCATTGAATTTATTACATTGGAAAAACTGAAAGCTACTTTCACATTCAGCCACTTTATACATAAGTTCATCCATGAACAAAACTCGCTAAAATAAATTTGAATTTTCCCCCCCAAAAAAATAAAATTTACTGTTTAGTAATTCATTAGTAATACGCTGATCGTAAAGATATGGGCAAATATGAGAGACAAATGAGTATGATTAGTGTAGATAAACAAGTGTATGAAACAAAATTTTAATTAATATTAGTATCATTACAAGTAGAATCATTTCATCTAGATTGAACAAAATATTTTAACACAATTGTTGAAAATACACTGTTACTAAATAATAATTATTTTCTTTTAGGTTATACAGTACTAATGTGTTACAGAACATTAAAATAACAAATCTTATATTGCATTAAAACTATTCAGACTCAAGGAAAACAATTTAAAACTATTTCATATCCAAACCACAAATTAAAATGGTTTGATTAAAAACTATAACTATGCTTGGCTGACAATTTAGACAGTGATATGTATGTGTATGAGATCTGTATTTGGTAAGACGTATGTATATGGAAGATGGGCAGATGACTCACAAGTGCGTATGTGCGTACAGAATGTATGGGTGTGACATCAGGAAGTTTGTTAGAGGAATGATGGGCCATTATTCACAACGACCACTCTCTCTGAATCAACGCTCATTTTATGTGCCATTATTACTCTTAATTTTGTAAGAAAATGAATATTTCTTAGCTATAAATGGATTTAATGGATGTCGTTGGTGACATTTACCGGTTTTAGTATTTTATATTCTGGTCTTTTACTGTTTCCCTGTTATATGAGCAAAAAGTTTATGTCAAGCGTGCCGATGTTGAATTACTGCCATTTAAGAAAGTCTATCTTGAAAAAAGCTTTGAATCATGTGTTGCAGTCTTTGCTCAGTTGAATGGCTCATGGTCCTCCCTCCATTAATGTTTCCTTGTGCACTCATCTTTGGCCTCTCTGTAACTATGAGAAATTTTAACAATGCTGGTCTCCATCAAATAATATTTTTTGTTTAGTTGTAATTTTGATGTCATTTCCGATATACCGATACAAATATCTCATTAGATCTACTCAGTTCAGTCATCCCAAGTGTATAACCAACAACCTCTTACCTGTACTCAGTTATGATCTTCTATTTAGGTGTAAAACATGTTAAATTTCATTCGTCTGCTGCATTCACTCTATTCTATCTAGAAAGTGATTCCTAATTTCTCTTATACACATATACCATCACTCTATCTGCCATCCTGTATAGCTATTTTTTTTACCTTTTCAGTATTTATGAAAATATATCATTCCAAACCCACCAAAACTTTACCTCCGAGGGGAGAACTATAGGGAGGGGAGCAGCATTAGTAACCAAGTGTTTGGCTCCTCCCTGCCCCACAGCTTATTTGCGTCTGTCTAGACGAGTACTATAATGCTCTTTAGAAAAATAGTTTTTCACAATATAAAAATTAATTTCCTGCAAAAATAACTTACTTCAACACAATGGTTATTAGTTTCAGTATTTCAAACAAAATCACACGTATGAATAGGTTAGTTATTCTTATAATTACAAACACCTTCATTCTATGGATGTATAAACTGTGATCTTTTATTGTAGTGTTCTTAAGCAGCCAAGGGAATGCCTTAAAAGTGTGCAGATTTAGTTTCCATATTTAATTAATATTACGTTAGAGCAAATTTAAATGTAATGCAGGACTGTCACTTGATAATTTGTTAAGTGCTTATACTGTAATTTTTACAGCGTTTTAAAAGTAATAAGATATAGTGCAACCACTTTTTCAATTTTGTATTATTAATTTGTATTTTTATGAAATTATGAATTAATAAACTAAGAGTTGTTATTTTATATTTTAATTATTAAAAACTGAAGTACAGTAGAATCTCTCTTAACTGGCAACCTTTCAACCGGTCTTCGCTTTAACCAACCCCTTTTCCAAAACAGTGACTTCTTTTAACACAGCCATTTATCGATGAGATATCGTTTTAACCGTTAGTGACTTGATGAAAATATACATCGGTGACGATAGTAATATCAAGTATTCATAAAGAAACTGCCACGTGTTTACTGTTGTATAAAGAATTATAATTATTTTTACTAGTCTGTCAAGAGCTTCCGTGGTGTAGTGACCAATCATACAACTATAGTTGTAGGTTATCTACCTTTAAATCACGTGACTGTGATTAATTACTTGTTTTATGAGTATACTTCATTTGGTGAGAACAGTAGATATTCTATTAAAAAATGAAATTAATTGCTTTAGATAAACTGTAATAAAAAGAGGTTTTGAGCACCTCAGCTTAACCGATCAAATCATTATCCGGTCAGGCCCCCTGTTCCGAGGTGGCCAGTTAGGAGAGAGTCTACTGAATTATGAAAATTACAAAGCAGAGTCTCTATAGAAACTTACAATGTAGCGTCCCTGATATCCTTACCGAAATGTAGTTTGCTCCTCTTCCTGAACCAGCCATTGTGTTTGTTCTTTTAAACACTTGAAGCATTGGACATCTCCAAATCACAGAGCAAAGAATAAGGTAGAGTAGTCATAACGCATTCTATCCTGTAGTAATAGTTGAAGCCAATATTCTCCACTTGGTGAGATGAGCACAGCTGATGTAACCTATAAATGTAACTTACTGTTAATAATAAAAAAAAAAAAAAAAATAATAAAACATTTGATAAAATTGAAATCATTCATTTTAAACACAACAGTAAACTAAGTATAACAACTAGAATTAGGCTAATGTACGGTATTATAATAATAATCAAATTAATAGATTTCATAATATTTATCTGTAAAAAGTTATTCCATCCTGCTTTTTTATAGCTGTTACTGCAACCAGTTGCGGTAACTCAATTGCGTTTGGAAGGTAGGAAGACTAAGGTCTAGTCACAATACTGCATTACAAGTTTTTTTAATTCAGCTGACACTCAATTTTCATCTAGTATTGAACAGACAGTGGAGGGGGCCGTCATCTCGGTAAGAGTACCGGCTTCACTTAGATTGCCATGCGTCTACTCTACTTTATTCTTTGCTCTATGCTCCAAATGTACATCTCATTGTCGGCACTGGTGGTGCAGAGCTGTAACTCAGCTACTTGGGGACAAAGTGTTTGGGAGATTGTAGGCGATAGGTTCCATGCTCGGTTCTCTTAATACCGACACGGCGTCCGCTCAATGGTTGTCAACAATATAGACACTACTAGAGAAGTCTGGAGTGTCCGTGTTGAATGGTTGTCAAGGTTCGGGTGTTGTGTAGAGAAGAGAACTAAGTGTCAAACTTGTCAGTTAGCTGAAAATCAGACCAACACTAGATGGTTCGGATTCCATGTAAAGCTGTAGGTCCCATAGTTGCCCTGGCTATTAGGCTATTAATAAATAGTCCTTTCTGAGCTAAGTCGAACTCAGATAGTAACAATGACTACACTCGTTCATCTACACTCATCACACTCATTCATGCCTCATATTCGCCCATATCTCTACGATCAGCGTCTTAGAGATGAATAATGAATAATAATAATAATAATTGTGAGCATTGGCTTTCATGACAACTCACTGCCATCCATCTCTGTCAACAGAGCTGTCTATCTCCAATTCCTGAAATTCTTAAATCTTCCGCAACGTCCTGCTCCCATCTTCGTCTAAATTCGTGGAGTTTTAAAACTTCAGTCTAAAATCTGACATGCATTAAAAAAATTGTTAGTTACATTAATTTATCACGAAACCACTAAAAGCATTTACCATGTGCTGTAACTGTGTGACTAGGAGACAATGAATTCTTAGTCAGCATTTTATGTGTTGGTAGAGATGCAGTACAAGTAAATGTCAGACAACACAAATTTACTACAGTTTAAGAACAACACGATTTAAGTAAACCGTGTTTACCTTCCTTAGACCAAAGGGATTCACAAAGGAATCTTTATATTGTAAATATTTGTTGTGTGACGTTCACTTGTAATGCAATTGATTGAATTCCCTTTCATTTAAGATAAGCATATTTAAGAACTTTAAGAAAAATGTGTGATTGTTTTCCGTTCTAAGCCATCTCAATCCCTCTACATCACTTGCTTTGTATATAACTAATGAATTGTTTCTGTCCACAGTACCAAAAGTGTTTGCCCTGGCCTTCTCAATAGTAAAGAACTTCCTCAATGACTATACACTTAGTAAGATCCAAATCTACAAGGCAGACCCTGCAAAGTGGACACCCGTATTGTTAAACCAAATCCCTGCGAGCAGCCTGCCAAAAATCTTTGGGGGAGATATGGTGGACCCTGATAACAATCCCCGCTGTCCATCCAAGGTGTTTATTATTCTTTAACTTGTATTGTATGAAATACTTTTCCATAGTAATTTTTAAATAAAATAAATAAGAAAGACTAGTCTTTCTCCAAAATTATTTCTGACTTAATTTCAATCAATCATTTACTACTTTTATATTACAGACATACTAAAATAATTTTAAAAGTGATAGCGCCAGAAGGTTTTAATGTAACCTCAGTTTAATTTTTTGAAGTTATACTTCTTTGCGCCCGTTAGACACTTTGGGATGGGATGTTGGTCGAGAAACCGCGTCACGCTGAAAAGTAAGAACAAATTTTTAAGAACTATCGATTAATCGATTGTTAATCGAAGAAATTTAATCGAAGAAATTACTGATAATGATAATATAGGTGTATAATATAATAATGAAGTCACGTATAATATATTGAAGATAAATATATTGAATAATATTGAAAAATGTCTTATATTTCATTTATATATCCTGTCTGTTTGTGTGCGTGAGTGGGTGTATGAGAATGGCCAAAGAAGTATAACTTCCACCGTGTGGTCCGACGCACACCCAATTTTTTTTTTAATCAAGAAATTACTTGGAATAAGTATAAACATTACCAAGTAATGTACATTTTAAAATACACTCAAATTTAAACAACCTCTGCTATCATCAGGATTCAGAACATCACAAACATCTTTGATGATGAACAATTTGACAGCCTTATTCTTAGAATACAGCAAGCCTAAGTATATAACCGCATTAAAAAACTTTTTTCCCTAGCAATTAGAGATAATATCATGCAAATAATTTGTAAGCTACTTAGAAGGAAGATCTCCAGCCATGTAATTACAGTACACTATATCTGGTGGCACAAGCTCAGTCAGACCAGATCCACATCAAACCACAAAGAAGTTCTTCAGAGATGGGTCCCTTACTATTTATCGTAATAGTATGGGACTTCCTGTAGTCCTTATTGCCGGCATTATAATACCACATAAACTGACACAGTCCACTATAGAAAATATATTTTAAAAAACTGGATTACAATTATTGTTTAACCTAAAATTGTCACAGCTTGTCCGTTGCTGATCTTGGATTGGTATTTGGTTGTCATGGAGACTTGGCAGTAAATAAAATTACTACTCAATCGGATTCTGTACAATTACTTTTAATGCAATCTGCAATCCAGTAAAAGTACTTTCAAACCATTATGTTTATTAACTTTTCAGTTTCTATTAAAAAGTATATTTGTTTGAAAATTCTGAAAAATTATCAACCAACAGATAATTAGTTTCATCAACCCATTGGCTGCTAAATTCTAATACAAAAGTTCTAAAACTACTTTAGGCTGTCAAGAGATATGAAATAAAAGAATACCAGAGTTGCAGTTGACTTTCAAGTAGAAATTCAAGACGTCTAAATAGAACTTAGTAGTACGTCTTTAGCAAATCTAAATTATAAAGAGCGAGAGAGCCATTTTTTAAACTATTTAATTTGTGGTTTAAATTGCAGATTCCACAAGGAGGAAAGGTACCTAAATCTTTGTACAATAAGAAGAGTGATAAACTGGCATCAGAGGGAAAGGCGAGCTATGCCAGCGCCACCATCAAAAAGGGGGAGAAACTGAAACTGGATTTCCTTACTGCTCAAGAAGGCTCATTTCTCAAGTAATGTGTCTACTTACCGGTAGATTTAAATTATTTCCTTTACTACTAATTACTACATAGTGAACTAAATAGTGAATTAAAAATTTTATGTTTTACTGTATTTGGAAACGTTTAGACCACTAATTTATAGTGTGAAAATTTGGGACTCTGATGAACAACAATGAGAATATGTTCTTTATTATGAATTCTATATAATTGACTAATTTAATCCTGATATATAACGATTGTGAAATTATTGGAATAAGTTGCATAATTATTATGAAAATTATTGATGTTCCAGACTCAGTCATAAAGTAAAAAAATTGTAGAATAAATATTTAATCTACTTATGACTGATTGCCGATTCCTATGTAGTAAACTAAAAAATAGGTCAACAATTATTAACCAAAGTAATAATAAATAAATAACAACAAACATTTAATTTTCAAACACAGGGCAAGCAAAAATAAAGCACAACTGTTACAAGACTTTCCACACACAAGTGAAAAATAAACAAGGTCTCATGAGTACTGTTGGAATGCACTAGGGGAAATGTGTGTATGACTCTTGTGTAGGTCCTTTGACTTATTACAATTTGGTGTGTTTTTATTGTTAATTTAGATTTAGTACTCTCAGAACTATTTACTATTTTAGATCTGCTAATTTTAAAGTCATTTTTATTTTATTTTATTTATTTATTTATAAGACGCCGATCGTCAAGATATGGGCAAATATGGATTTCGAATGAGTGTGGTGAGTGTATTAATATTAAACACAATAGAATGAATTCTAAAGAGAAGTGACTAATGGGGTACGTCTTTTGTATAAAGCTTCAATGTTACTATTTTTTAACAATGGTTGTTAGATAATCAGGTGATTCCTAGGGCTGCATAGCTATCTACACCAGCAGTTCTCAATCTTTTTCCAGTACTATACCCCTTACATTTTTTTTTAAACATAAGTCTATTTTATATTTCTGTTTTATATAATTTTATAGATGAATCATTGTTATTTGGGCTTATTATTATTAATGATTTTGGTGCAGGTGGGGATTCTACAGTGATAGCCACGACATCAAATTTGGAGTGACGAGTAGGGATGAGGATGGAGAAGAGAAGGTAGTGGTGCCAGTACACAGGGTGGCATGTCACCAGTCAGAAGAGGTGGGAATAATTTCCTGCAGTGCACCTGCTACATGTAAGTTCAAGAAACAAACAAATTGATTTTCTATTTTTATTCTGAACACAAGAGTTAAGCAAACAATAATAGTATTGAAATTTCGGAACTAAGCCAAACTCCTTTATCAGACGAACAAGATTAAGGCTGGTGGCACAGCTGTCTAAGGTGCATTTTGTTTTTTCCATGAGTTATAAATAAAAAAGTGCAGACAGAAAAATATTAGTATGTTGCTAGAAACAGCAACAAGAATATGAAATATAAAATATTTATGCTATCTTTATGCCATGATGCCTAAATGTCCAACATACTCCTAAAAGCAGCAAGTTTTGAAAAACAACTATATGTACTTTTTTGTCCAGTCTAATAGGGAAGATTATATCGATTGAGATACCTATCACCTTGAAGTAAGGTATTCAATTTACGGAACTAATAGTATGAATTTAGAAAATAAATTTTAGTCCTTTAAAAACTGAGGGCACCCTGCGTTCTAATATTGTTGTCTGTTGAAAGTTTTAACATAAAATTAGATGAAATAACATATCACAAATGCTATCGTGGTTACAAACCATTTTTCTGGATACCTAGACTGTGTGGGATCATCCTATGTTTGGCATTCAGCTAATTTATTACATTATATTGTATCCATTTTTAAATTTGTTTATTTTTATATTTGCAGACACAGTTATCTTTGACAACTCATACAGTTACCTGCGCAACAAAAAACTGCATTACTCCATTTCCGTGAATCCTCCATTGGACTCTGAGGTCATCGTTTCCGAGGAATGAGTGGTGCCAAGAACCACAAGTTGTCATCCACATACTTTCCTCAGTGTTTGACGTTTCGTCAACACATCTCTGATACATTCACATTTTATTTTGTAGTAATGAAAAGTACATTTGATATCTTCCACTTCCAGTGGTAAGTTTTACACAAAAAATATTGTTAGTACAATGGACTATTGCCATTTATAACTAAAGGCATTATGTGAATAGTTAGTTTTAGGGTTACTATTTGTGCATCACAGGTTTAACTAATCAGATTTTACTAGTCTTTAATTGGCAATCTGCCAAAATAAAATATCAATGAATTTAGTTTTACAATAGGTTAAGGCGCAGTGGAAACAACTTAATAACATTCATCATTTAGAAATAAAAAATAATTTATAGCAAGTAAAAAATGATCAAAGTTGAACAATTTACGGTAAAAAATAGTAGTCTATCATAGTACCATAATCATAATTGACTGCGCAAATAATGTTTACATTATGATTGATTTGATTCACTTCCTAAAATAGAACAAATATAAATTGTTAATTGTATTCAAACTGAATTACACGATCTCCATTACATTGTTTTCAGCCAGCTCATAACTTAGCATTTGATTTTTTTTAAATACATGGACAAAATGCTGATAGTATTTAAAAGGATGATACCTTTATCTGTACCATAGACATTTAAAAAAAATGTTAAATACAACTTCAACGCATATTTAATTGCATTGTTAATCTATCCCAATTAAAAATTGCAACTCATGTGGAGATTGTGAACCGAACAGTTTTTCTTCATGACCCAGTAACTAATTGAACTTTTTTTCATATAATTTGTAATTAATTCTGAATTATTTTAAAATAATTTAGATTTAAGTGACAAACATTTAAGAAATTATACTAGAATGTGTATTTAGTAGTAAAATAGAATTAAATACGATGTAATGTCAAACAAATGTAACTGTAGATTAACTGTGTAGTAAAACATAGGATTGTACATGACATAAACTTAAGTAAATTGTATATCTTGTATATTATTATTACTATTATTTTTAATAAATTCTAATTAAAGTAAAAAAGATAATATTTTTAAAAAATGTGATTAGTATTTCATTTCAGTAATCCTGTAACTGCACACAAGTAACAATTATTTTGTGTACATATTTGCTAGCAACAGCCAAACTCATAAACCCACCTTCATTGTTGAAGGTGAATCTCTGCATGAGTTATATACCATTGATTTATAAGCACACAATGGATAGATTTCTCATCCATTGTTAAATTTTGTATCTCAAAATATCAGCTGTTTTTGTGGTTCATTGTGGAGCATTAGTGTAGTCCCATGTAAATGTAATACAGTTTAACCAGCTGCAATAGCAGACCTCAATAACTGACAAAATTACAAGCACAAATATTCCTATTAGATAAGATGTATGTTTGTAAGTAATTATGCTACCGGACAAACCCTATTTTAGGACAAACTAGTTTGGACTAGGAAGATTTTATCCTAGGGCGGTCAGGAAAAACTAGATCATCCAGGTTAGGTTAGGTTAGGTTAGGTTAGGTTAAGTTAGGTTAGGTTAGGTTATCCTAGGGCGGTCAGGAAAAACTAGATCATCCTAGTCCAAACTAGTTTGTCCTAAAATCGGGTTTGTCCGGTAACAATTATATAATCAAGGGTTATACCTTAGTAAAACACTTTTTACAAAATTATAATCAAGTATATTAAATATTGCTTACAAATATCAAGTTGCACTAAGGCCATATGAATACCAATGATAGCAAAGTATCAATAACACTGTTCGTGTATGGGTGGGTGGATGGGAGGGTCAATATGACTCAAGTGTTGTATACCTTTGTGTACCACAAGACTCTAAAACACTGTTAAATAATCCACAGTTAGTTGTCATATATAAAACTTACTTATCATAAATCAAACTTACTTATGTTTGTGAACATAACACTCGAAAAGTAGTAAATGGATTTAGTTGAAATGTTTACACAATACAGTATTAATTATATATAAGAGTGTTTTTACATCTTTAGCTTCCTACAATTGTAAACGGGAACAGGGTATTTCAAGCATTTCCTGACCTACCTACTTTTAGTACATTTTCACAAATGAAAATAATATATTGGAGAGATAGGACATCAGCAAACTTACCTTAAAAGACAAGTTCACTAACATAAGAGTTTCTCTCTCTACTCACCTGAAGAAAATGCCAGTGGTGTTGAAAATGTGTGAAATTGTGTTTATTTTGTGTTTGTGACTACTACTCTGGTGTTAGTGAACTTGTCTTTAAAGGTAAGTTTGCTGATGTCCTATCTCTCCAATATACTAATTCCTGGCCTAGTGCCCTTTAACCTAACCTACAAATGAAAATAAATGTCAGTGCTGAACAAGTCTATTGTTATCAGATGATTTATGTGCATATTACATCATATCATGTAAGTAAGTTAAATACTGTGTGCAGCATTATCATTGTTTAGCAATAGATGGTAAAATAGTTACCTCTGTTTTGTTCTGTCATCAACATACAAATACTATGTGCCCACTTTTTGTCTATTCAAAAGGTTAACCACCCGCCCGCCCATACACGTACAGTAGTTTTTACCCACCCGCCCACCCACACATGTACATCGGTTTAAAACACCCACCCACCCATACACGTACAGTGGTTTTGACCCACCCGCCCACCCACACATGTACATCGGTTTTAACACCCGCCCGCCCATACACGTACAGTGGTTTATTTTTCGGCACTACCAGTTTCGAAGAATGTCCTTCATCTTCAGGCGCACTTTCTCGAACTTCACTTAACACACTAAAGTTCAAATTCTTCTACTTGACAGTTTGAGTTTGAATTATCAACGGTAGAATTTGAACTTTAGTGTGTTAAGTGAAGCACAAGAAAGTGCACCTGAAGATGAAGGACATCATTCAAAACCGGTAGTGCCGAAAATACGTAAAATTGGTGGCAGAACAAAACAGAGGTAACTCTTTTACCATCTATTGTTACTTTCAACCATCAGGATAATACCCATAGCATAATAATGGTATCTTGTTTATTTATAAAATAACTGTAAGTTACCTTATTTAGATAAAATCTATTTTTTTAACGACTAAAGTCAAAACCCTAGTAGTTAATATCAGATTAAGCCACAGCAAAACATAGCCGAGTTTAGCAAGTATCAAGTTCAATGGCTTATGTAATAAATTATAAGAAGGAAAAATAACTTCAATAACTTCAGAACAAATTAGTTTTAATGGGAACAACATAGTTATTTGAATTGTTTAAAGCTCAATACATTCTTACATTGATCAGAGTACAGTTTATTGAAAATGTCTGGGAAGTTTATAGCCAAAATTGATTTAAATGAAAGAGGCCAGGAATATAAAAAATACAATTATTTAATAAAAAGAAGATATTTAAATGAAGATTGGCATATGGAGATGAAAATTACAAAATACAAAAACTAAATCAGCTCCAAATTCAGAATATTGAATAAATGATTATGTTAAAGCATATTATTTATAACTATATCACAAACTGTTAACATGCTAAACCATCCATGAGTAACCAGATCACAAAACATGTAGTCGGAACACTTGTCATCAATCAACAAAAACATTAGTAACTAAAATACATCGCTATCTTTAACAAATATTTTACAGAAAACATAAATTAAGTTTAATTGTTTTCAGGACTGCACTTTTTATAGTTTTTTTATTCATTTAAGTTTTGTCAGTAATATAAAAACTATTATTTAGGTACATCTATTATTATATCGGTATTTTGATGCTATTATTTATATAGGTACCTTGATGCTATTATTTATAAAGGTACCTTGATACTATTATTTATATAGGTACCTTGATGCTATTATTTATATAGGTACCTTGATGATATTATTTATATAGGTACCTTGATGCTATTATTTATATAGGTACCTTGATTATCTGCCCTGGCTTTATTTGGCAGTCCTTGTCATCCGGCTTGACAGACGAAAATAATAATTTTCATATTAGATAAAATTACAACTCTGTGCAGTGGTGTTAAGCCCCGCAACACATAACGTGAATGTTTGAGATTTGGATTTTGAATATTGCAGGTGCTGTTCTTTAAATTGCTGTGCATCACCAACTGTCACTACGTATTGCACCTAAAAATTCAAGCTGGTAAATTCTTTACTTCTGTAACAGTTCAGATGGAAAAGTACAGTTCTCACATGAGGAAGTGGAAGAGTTCATTACGTACACACCCTGGCATTGTCAGTCTTTTTTTTTTTTTATTGTGGCTGAGTGAAAACGCGTTCTCATTCCATTAAAGGATATAGTTACTGTAAATCCTTTTAAAATCACTAAATTATACCGTACAAGAAGTTTTTATCTAAATACTATAGTTGTTTTTCAAAACATACGTCTTACAAACAGGATTTCGACAATATTTACTCTGTCTGCAATATTTAGGAGGGTGGGTCAATACCACTGTGCATGTATGGGTGGGAGGGTAGGTCAATTCCACTGTGCATGTATGGGTGGTTCAATTACCACTATACATATGAGTGAGCAGATTTTGATTTTCCATGCTTTTGAGATTCGTGTTACATGCAATTGTCACTCCTCTCTCGCTTATGATCAAATACAAGTTGTTGAATCTTTTTTTTTAGAAAACCAAGTTTCTTGTGACTTGATGTTTTATCCAGCTTTAAACATATCCGGCTTGACCTGTAGCTACATTAAGCTGGATGACAGAGGTTGTACTATACTAGTGATTAAAGGTACATTCATAAATGTTTGGGAGTTCATAAAGAAAAGTATATGATGATACCAGTATAGGAGGAACCTGAATATTTTTATAAAACATATTTTGTGCATATATTTCAGTATGGAGCGGAGACATGGCCGATGAGACGGAGGGATACGAGTAGAATACAGGCTTGTGAAATGAGGTTTTTAAGGAGTAATGTGGGAGTGACCAGAAGATATACAAAAATGAATTAAGTAGGCCTAATTATAAGAAGAGTTGGGGAGAAACTTTTATTGGATATAACTGAGATGGATACTGAAGTAGTCAGACATGAGAAAAGAAGAAGAGAGTTAAGGTATCAAGAAGGCTCCTTGGGATGGAAATGGCAGGAGGGCGACTGAGAGAAGATTGAGGAATTGGTGGTAAAAGGGAGAAAAGATAGATTCTTCAAAATTTAATACTGTGGAGTCCATTTCAAACACTACGCTCTATACAGTCTTTGAAATGGACTACATACATTGACCCTATATATTGATCAGACTACAGTTTATTGAAAATGTCTGGTATGTTTATAACAAAGATTACTTTAAAGGTAATTCTTATCTCTTGTAGAATCTAATTGAGAAACCATGTCATTATTGAGAAACCAATCCATCGTGTAATAGAAGAGATTTTATTATTGGAATACATATATTAATATAATTGAGTACATTAAGTTTTATTATTGCAATAAATATACTATTTATATACTTGAGTAGATTATAGAAAAAATATCACTTAGATTTTACTAGGCATAGTGTGTTATAAGTCATCTTCAAAAGCCATCTCGATAATTCCTTTGTTTTTGAAGTTATCCCCTTCGAGTCGCTGAGGGCAGTTCCACTTTATAATAGTTGGAATGGTAGTCACTGGTGCTTTCTTGTCATGCCGAAATGGACATTGTCTGTCTTTCCAGCTAAAACATGTCTTAATGTTATCACAGGAAATGAAAGAAAACTTTATTTGGCAAGGACTAGGACTACATATTGCCTCTAAAAAATAACCTAAAGTAAACATAAATATACCAAATAGTACATACCTATTAATTAAACAAAATGGAAGAAATATATTATATAACAATAAAAACAAAATATTAAACATTTCAAAAATTAAAAATGATAACTATTCACTCTTTCAAACACACTAGTAACACAGACGCTCTTCACTCCGCCACAACAGGTCCCACAATGAAATGAAATAAAGTTTTATTTAGTGAGGCAAAGTTAGGACCATTAGGTTCTCTCTTACACTTAATCTCATAAAGAAAATGTAATACGAAACTACAATGAGTATATCTAAAGAGTTCATACATGTTCACTGCTGCTGAGCACATTATTTACAAGCTAAACAACAATACAAAATTAGAGTTTTAAGATAATTAAAACTAAACAAATTAAGCATCAAGCGTGAAAGAACATAATAAATAAATAAAAATTATTCCATGAACTGATCACAACAAACACACATCACACATTCATTCAGTCCAACATTAACAGCCAAGGCCTACAACCCCTACGAATCTGCCGACAACCACGCCCTCAGTGCCGCAACAAACCGAGCTCGACTATCGGAACTTGAAGGATTTGCTTCGAGTTGAAGGATCAAGTTTATTCCACAATCTGCAGGCAGTGACAGTAAAAGATATATTGTCAAGTGCTGTTCGATGAGCTGGAATAGTTAACATTGATGACGTGTGTCCCAATTACTGATGCTGAAGTTAAACACAAAATTTGAAGCTAAATAAGAAGGATTTTTGGATTGAAGAAGATTGTACAGTAAAGATAAAATTTAGATTTTTCTATACTCAAGTAACTTTATTAAATTTAAACGTCTGAAGTAAGGAGTGATATGTTCATCTCGACGAAGATTGAAAATATAACATAGACAGTAGTTCTGCGCTTGTTAAAGTTTATCTGAAAGATGTGTAGGCATTTCATTGATGACAACGTTGCAGTAGTCAAAATAGGGAAATACAAGAGTTTTCACTAGCATAATCTTAACATCTAAAGGTAAACAGTTATAATATCTCTTAAGAGTGTGAATACCAGCAAAAATTCTATTACATGTTAAAGATACGTGATCAGACCGTGTTAGTGTAGTATTCATAAGGAGTCCCAGGTTCTTAATCTTGTCATAGTAGTTAAGTGTATTATTATCAATAGAGATGCGGGGTACTATATCTAGATCAATCTGTGCTATCAGTCTGTTATGTCAAATAATAAGGTTGAGTCTTATTGTTATTCAGTTTTAAGCTGTGTCTGAACGCCCACTCACTAATAGATTTAATGTCAGAATTCATTCTATTAACCCCTTCATTTAAGTCTGATACATCAACTTGAGAGTATATTTGTAAGTTGTCAGAATAAAGGTGATATTTACAGTGAGAAATGCTGTTGGACAAGGCATTGATGTACAGAGTAAACAGTAAAGGTTTAAGTACAGAGCCCTGAGGGACACCTTTGGTTACATTTCCCCAACTAGAGTATTCGTTATTCACATGTACACGCTGAAACCTGCCAGTCAGATAGGACTCAAACCAGGAAATACTGCCAGGCAAGAAACAAAGATAAGAAAGTTTGACTTTGAGCAGTGGATGATGGACACAATCGAATGCTTTGGAAAAATCAAACAGAGTGAGCAATGTCACTTGTCTGTTGTCCATCGCTTTTTGAATATCCTCAGTGATATATAGCAGTGCAGTGGTGGTGCTGTGATTTCTCCGAAAACCTGACTGAAACTTACTAAGATGGTCATTACTAGAGAGAAAATTACATACTTGTTGGTGAACAATCATTTCAAGACATTTAGAGAGTGCAGGTAAGATACTGATTGGTCGATAATCAGATGGAGAAGATGTAGAGGACGTCTTGGCGATTGGTCGAACAATCGCTGATTTCCAGGCAGATGAGAATATTGAGGTTGCAAGTGATTTGTTCAAGATTGACGTGAACAGGTAAAACATCACTCAATGGGCCATTAACTGACGTATGGCAGGAGTGATCCAAGGGGCCGGTTGCCTAGTTATTTGTTTGGTTACAACGGGGGCATGTTTCTCCAATAGACTGACAAGAATATCATTGAAGTTGTCGACCATAATGTTAACATCGTTAGCAGATAAAATTGTATCCCAATTCAAATTTCTAGCATCTGCTAAAAAGCAAGGGTTAATGCTTTTAAAAATTTCGAAAAGAAACAAACTTATGCAAGTGCTGTGACGATGTGACTTTATAAACACAGTACAGAAGATCATGTTTTGATATCCCAGGGACAGACAACTGACCATGATGTGCAATTCGAGTTGAGTAACTAACCGCTAGCAGGTCAATCAAGGTGTCAGAGTGATCAGTGTGGTGGTGGGCTGAAAAGGGAGTAAAGTTATGTTACTTGAGTAAAACATAGTGGTAAGTTGTCATTTGTCATACGTATCTCATCCCAGTTAATCAGTATTAAAATCACCCGTCACAATGACATGACTATACAGAGGCATCAGTCTCAACAGGACACTTTCGAATTCTGCCAAGAAGCCAACTTTAGGTGGTCGATAACAAAGTCCAGGGAGCATGTGAACACCATTAAGTGATATATCCATAAACATCCACTCAGGTAGAAATGGTCTTGAAGTGGATGTCAAGCACAATAGCACGTGCTTGACATTTACCACAGAGCGAGCGTATTTATCAATGTTCTGATATCGCTGATGATTGATTATCACACAATTACATATTAAACTAACATCATATGTGGAATCGTTTAAAACAGTTTTATTAAGTTACTTAATTTAATTGAGTTAGGTTAGGTCTGTACTATACTCGCACTAGAGTTTTAGCTGTGGACTCGGTCTCATGAATTGTTACAAAAACTAAACAAGCCCTGCAAAACTCGATCTCATCAATTTGTACTCAGACTCGGGTCTCTTTTACAGAACTAGAAATGGCGTTTTCAGAATCCGACTGTCCGAGTCCAAACTCGGACTCGAACAGCACTACCCTCACCACCCTTCAGCCATGACGAGGACACCGAGTCAGAGTACTTTGTATTCGAGACCAGTACTCAAGTATGATTGACTCCAGTCGTTCTAGTACTCGACTTTACTCATCACTACCAAATACCCATAAGGTCTGTGTCAAACAGTCATGTTTCCTAACAACATCATTATACCGCTCCCTAACAAAGCAAAGAACAGCTTGATATTGACATGTATATGGCATTTGACATGACATTACAGTACTGTTATTTTGTAACTTGGTCTTAAATGAATCCAAAACAAAATAGGTCTTTTTTGATAAAAAAACCTACAAAATCTTGATTGAATACCAGAACTTGAAACACACAAAAAAATCTAGTATCTGGGACTGATAAGACAGAACATTGTTGGAAGCAGAGGTATTGAAACGGAAGTACTGACCCATCCACCCGCCTATACAAATACTACTATTGTATAGGCTACTATTCAGAAATTACAGTTAAAAATAAAATAAATATTTTTATCTGATCTGTACATTTAAATAATAGGGATGGATAGTCTTGTTTGCAAATAATACCAATAACTAAGACTAATTATAAGCAAAGTATCTAAAGAAGGCTATAAAGTGATCTATCTACAAAACTTCCAAGAGAATTTATTAAAAACTATGTTGTCTACATTATATTGATAAAAGTTATCATATGAATGGCAAGTCATTCATAGATTAGTGATAACCCAACATATTTTAGATTAGATAAAACTTGTACATGATGTAATACTATTAAAACTATAAAGCTCAGTTATTCGGATAAAATTTTGTAAACACATAAAATCCAAAGAAGTAAAATTGTATCTAAAATTTGTTGTAATTATTATATAGACCCTATTTATAAAAATGAATTTAAAATTTTTCAATATACCTGCAAATTTAAATGGGAAAAATCAGTTGCATCTTATGTAGCAGAAACAGTAGTGATCATTGGTACAATATTTTTTTAATTAGAAATTGTAGTAAAATTATAATTCAAACTAACTCAAATTTTTAATAATTATATAAAATTACGTATAAAAAGCCTAGTAAACAAACAATTTTAAAAATGTTTACCAAAATATAATGGAATTAAAGTCTAGTTTGAACCCTTGCAAATAGTTTTAGACAAATAACAACCTCACATAATTATTTTATTTGAACACAAAATGAAAAATTATGAAGTTGACAGGATTAACATTGAAAATTATAACTTGGCTCTTTTTATGCAGACAAAATTTTGAAAATGGTGGGTTAATTATTTTAGGTAAGAAAGAGCTGAGTGGGAAGCAGGTGATTCTGCCAGAGCATTTTACTGTCAATTTGAATATAAGTAATTAGAATTTTGCTCTGTTATCAATAAATTTGACGGTTTTAAGTTTGTTGTTGTGGGTCTCTGTCGTCTTCTATAACAGAAGTATTCTTGGAGAGCTTCTACAGGAAAAAGGAAAACTAATGTGTTAAATAATATATTGAGGAGCTATGACATGAAATATCTTGTCAATTTCCCAATGAAAGATAGTAAAAACACAGCAACAGCAATTGATAATTTTTTAATAAAAAATACCCTTAAAAATAATGTATCAGTAACTGGAATAATAACATGATGGCCAGTTACTAAAACTCACATGTGTTTCTATATTGCCTTCACTCAGTAGATATTTTAACCAAGAACGCAATACTTTTTTCAACAGACTATATAATTTTTTTGTAAACACATTAAAAAAACACAATGGTGAAATATTTATTTTACTTAATTAAATTCAAATGAAATGTTTTTTACAACACATTACAATTTTATTTTGATCAGGCTTTTTACAAAATAAAGTTAAGAAAATAAATAATAAAATAAACTGAATGACGCCAAACTAAAAGAAGACAAAACTATCTAATAATATTAAAAAAGAAAAAAACGAAACAATCTAAGAATATTGAACTTTGGGACATATTATAAACAACATTTATATACTTACAATCGTAAAATTAAAAATCACAGAAAGAATTTTTTGTAAATAAAATAAAAACAACTAATATCACAAAAACTGTTTGAATTTAATGAACTCAGAAGTTAGTAATAAAATGCAAGATGTAAAGGAAAACCTAGTATTAAGTACAAAGATAAAATATATTCAGACCGTAGACACAAAAGCAAGAATTTTAATATTTATTTTGTAAATACAGTTCAAGATATATGTAATTAGTGCTAGCTTTACACATCAATGATTAAAGCAGTATATTAAGAAATTATTATACCATACTATAGACAAATTTATACAACTTAAATTTAATTTACAACCTGTAACTGAGTCTGAAGTTGCAAACATAACTAATTCCTTTAAAAATATGCATCAAGTGGATTTAATGAAAATCCTATTTCTGTCATAAAAAGTGCTAAATCTTATTTTAGTACCGTTCTTACATTAATTTTTATGACAGATTAAACATTTCTAAAGTGGTTCTGATTAAAGAAATGGCCGATAAGCAAGACATCACTAACTATCGTTTAATTTATTTGTTACCTACAATATATAAAGTATATGAAAAAATTGTTCATAAGCAGCTAATGGACCGTGAGAATTGATTTTAGAGATGTTTCTCATAAGGCTAACTTTATATTGCTTGCCTCACACTAAGTTCACCAAAAATTTTAATATTTCTTGCAGCACAGAAAAAAAAACATTAGAACATAATGTAATACCCATAAATGTAAGCTTTAATTTTAATTTAAAATTATTATCACAACACAGTTAAACATGTCTTTTAAAAACATTTTATCTATTGTTCACTTGAGTGAAACCGGTGGATAATGTTACTGTTGTATTTAATACCACAACATAACAATCAATACAATAATGCTTTTTTTTTCAAAAAGCTTTTGCAGTTCAAATTAAGACATATAGTACATAAACACTTTTTTTTCATTGGAAAGTTTTCATAATTTAAAAAAAAATGTTTAAAATAAAGTATGAAGTTGGGTTAAAATGTTTATAACACACGTTGAAATGTTTATAGCACATGTTAAACGGAGCATAAGCAAGAAGTCACATTAACTTGTTGCTAAAACTATTAAATTATTTTTGTATATCAGGATATTAATCATAATTTAATACTTACTACTGGCGGTCTCCCACCAAAACAGTGACAAAGTGAACAGAGTCAGGTAATTTCGACACAACTTCATCGATGGCTGGTTCAGCTGTAAACAATAAAATAAGTTCATGTCCATCCTATTGTTTTAAATATAACAGGTATACATACTCATAAAATGTGAAAAAAGGACTAAAAAGGTTGCCGAATTAATTATAAGGGAGAGCTTGAGCTTTATTTTGAATGTTTTAAATTTGTATGATTCTAATTTTAGAGAACAGATCATTAAAATCTGCCACTAGATGAGACTGACTTAAATATCTATTAGTACAGAACAACTTCTTTTATGACATTTTCCACAAACTAAATATATTACGTAACATATACGTAACATAAACAGTTCTCGTGAGAACAGAGCCTCCCTCCTACCTACTGTTAATGTGACAATGCAGCCTCTCATCCAACATGAACAGTTAACGTGAGAACAGAGCCTCCCTCCTACCTACTGTTAATGTGACAATGCAGCCTCTCATCCAACATGAACAGTTAACATGAGAACAGAGCCTCCCTCCTACCTACTGTTAATGTGACAATGCAGCCTCTCATCCAACATGAACAGTTAACGCGAGAACAGAGCCTCCCTCCTACCTACTGTTAATGTGACAATGCAGCCTCTCATCCAACATGAACAGTTAACGTGAGAACAGAGCCTCCCTCCTACCTTCTGTTAATGTGACAATGCAGCCTCTCATCCAACATGAACAGTTAACGTGAGAACAGAGCCTCCCTCCTACCTACTGTTAATGTGACAATGCAGCCTCTCATCCAACATGAACAGTTGACGTGAGAACAGAGCCTCCCTCCTACCTACTGTTAATGTGACAATGCAGCCTCTCATCCAACATGAACAGTTAACGTGAGAACAGAGCCTCCCTCCTACCTACTGTTAATGTGACAATGCAGCCTCTCATCAAACATGAACAGTTAACGTGAGAACAGAGCCTCCCTCCTACCTACTGTTAATGTGACAATGCAGCCTCTCATCCAACATGAACAGTTAACGTGAGAACAGAGCCTCCCTCCTACCTACTGTTAATGTGACAATGCAGCCTCTCATCCAACATGAACAGTTAACGTGAGAACAGAGCCTCCCTCCTACCTACTGTTAATGTGACAATGCAGCCTCTCATCCAACATGAACAGTTAACGTGAGAACAGAGCCTCCCTCCTACCTACTGTTAATGTGACAATGCAGCCTCTCATCCAACATGAACAGTTAACGTGAGAACAGAGCCTCCCTCCTACCTACTGTTAATGTGACAATGCAGCCTCTCATCCAACATGAACAGTTAACGTGAGAACAGAGCCTCCCTCCTACCTACTGTTAATGTGACAATGCAGCCTCTCATCCAACATGAACAGTTAACGTGAGAACTGAGCCTCCCTCCTATTCAAAATGCACAGTTAATGTGAGAACAGAGCCCTCACTCCCATTTCGTGTAAACAGCTCATTATGGCACAGAACTAAATATCTAGTTTGGTTCCATTAAAAAGACAATAGACAATATACAAATATTATAACAAGAATGCAATCTTCCTTCAATCACTGATTCATCTAAATCAGTGGTTCCCAGCCATTTAGTACTGGAGTACCACCCGAGGTTTTATCCTTGACTTGGCATATCTATGAATGAGCAGAAGCCAAACGCCCCATTAAGGTTAGGTTTAACTGTTATATAAAATTAAATTTTGATACCATTTTAATGTTGGTTGCTTTATATTAGTTTATTCTGTTCTGCTGGAGTAGTGTTAGCAGTTAAAAGAATTAAATTTTCCCTCCTTACAATTAATTATTTCCTACTTTGACCAAATATTTCCCTTTATTTTCTTCGTAGTTTTAAAAAAGTGTATTCCATCAGAAATGCTCTTGTATACAACAGAATATGCTCTCACCTATCACCATTTCGGAAACACTTCCTATTAACCAATAATGATTAATCAATTCATTAAACTGTTTTATACTTTCTAAAAACTGTTATAAGACGTCTTTAATAAGCTAAAAGGGACTATGCATACGTTTTTTTACTTTTTGGAATGCATCTGTAGCTCAGCACTGTCAGCATTGTGTAAAATGTGTTTTGTGAAAGTGGGTGGATTCTGTAGGTCTACCATATCTATTTTAAAGCTTTTCTATCATATTTTAAAGCTTTTATTATTCTCCTTTTTTATTGAAATTGTCACCAATCAAAGCCAACATTTATTTTGCAGATGTTTCAACAAAATTCTTTCCTAAATTTTATGATAAACCTTCAATATAAGATATTATTACACAGTCTATATATGACTCTTGAATATTCTTTCTTCATAATATCAATAAAAATAGCAAAACATTAAAAAGAAAAGTAAAATAACTATAAAAATTATTTTATATATGGTGCTGTTGCATGTGCATACAACAGGTAACGTTGTATACATAAAATGTATGCAACGTTTTAGACATAAACTCTTGCACAAGTAAACTATAACAAAAAGACACAAAAATTAGCATCATTAGTCAAAACTAAAATTTATCACCTGTCAACTAACTTGACTCTAAGACACAATGACACTAAGACAAACAGCTAAAGATTCACAGTTATCCAGGGGGTAACAAATATATTCTGCCTAAACACATAACATTTTGGTACAGGTTTGTAGACTTATGAAAATCTCTTATCATATTGCTTGCATAAGCCAATAATAAATTCATTATGGTCGATGTTTCACAGTAGGTTTATGTATGATTAAATATAAATAAGATACTGGAAGAAGGAAAGAGTGACGAGGCAATACAGTGCTTGGCATCCTCACTGAGCAAGAACGGATGAGGGGTCTTTCAAGCAGTCTGAACTAAACAAGACTATTTTCATGCAGTTAACTATAGCTAGTCCTTCTTACTAGTATTGATCTAGCTTGTCTTTTCAGCATTTATACATGGATCACTTACTTGACAATAGTATATATTTGTATGCTTTAATAAATATTTTCTCCACATATGTTTCTGAGTAGGATTGTTGTATGGTCAGCAAATATAGGATATTAGGGATCTCATTATTTGATAGTTATCTGCCAACGAGATAAAAGATATAGCTCTCAATGGATATCAAATCTTGAATAATACTTATTTAATAGAAGTTGTTTCTAACTGTAAACTTATAATCTTCCTTTTCCTGCCAGCTCCTAACCTAACCTAACCGAAGTTCTCTGTAAGTTACTTTCAATTCCAAAGATATCTCATCAGATCTTCAATGCAAGATAAATCAGTTCTTTGCAGTTCCTATCATTTTTGTTTTTCTAGTTTCTTCAGCTTCAATGAAAGTTCTAAATAGTCAATTTTGTATGAGGTCAAAAATTGATCTTGATCAACTTTGTCAGTTCCAAAATGAATAACCTGTATGTGTATTTCACTCACTTTATTATTGATCAATGATGTGATGTAAATTGATTTAGTACAAGCCTAATGCTGGTGCTGTGCTAGCGGTCATTTAGGTACTTAATTAACCTACTGTTCGAGACTGATTTCTACTGTAGGGGTGGGGTTAGGTTCGAGCCGTCACCCCTCGGGCAGTCAGTCTCGCGTAGCGCCTCACCCACTCTTGCAGTGTTGTAGCCACGAGCTCATATAGATTCGATACATTTAGATTCGTTACATATAGATTAGATACATTTACAATTTATTTAGACCAGTTACACTTTACTTTAATCTCAAGTTTTGTCACAGTTTCAATAGTTCTTACCATTAACTTCAATATCAATAAAGCAGTGATCACATCTCATTTTGTTTCATTAATTATTATTTACCGCTTCCGAATTGGCTTACCGCGGCATACATACGCCGTAACACCTACTTAATACAATATTTTCAATGGCCTGGGGAATAAAGGGTAAAAGGGCAAATAGACCTGACTGTCTTTAATAATTTTTATATTTTGCGTATATTTTTATTGATTATGGACTTGAAATGCTGTAAAAATGCACTATGATTTAGTGATGAAGTTACTTATTTTAAAATCTTTTCTGGGCAACACCACTTCAACATTTGAAATAAATTGTCGTTTCAAGAGTCTCCAAGTTAGAAGTGAGAACTGATGTTTCACATTAGTAACAGGTTTCATAACTAACTGTCATTCTGAATTAGTTTCTAAGTGTAAAATTATCTTGAAAAGCTAAATAAGCATCATTTTTCACTGACTATCTCTCAGACAAGTTGTCGAGGACTACCAAATATTCTGCCATATTTACGTTGAAAAATTATGTGATTCTTGAAGTTACCTTACAAAGAATTGATGAAAACTCATTCTTAAGAATATGCACCTGAAGGGGACAGCAAAAATGTTCAGCTTAAAGACGTAACTTTTTGAACGGGCTTGTTGGCCTATGAAAATCCCCATATTATATTGCTTCCATATGGCAACATTAGCTTCATTAAGATCTATGTTTCACAGTAAGTTTGTTCTCCTCAGTAAATGGCCAGAGTTTTTGTTAAAATGGATTTTTTTAAAACATAAAAGATTTTTTATTAGAAACTTTTATAGTAAAAATGTGAAAACTCGAACATGTTATTAATAACGATTAATACGAGTAATAAATTATGGGTTTCAGTTGAACGACAACAGAACTGTCACTGTCACATTTTAGGAGGTAAACCTTGAACAACAGCAATTTATCACCTAAGATAAAACAACATTATCTGAGTGTTACAGGTGGCACAGCATTAAGTGATGTTAATAAGGTGATGGTTATAATAAAAATGATAATAAGGTTGTGATGTCTCTCCCAGCTGGAACGTTGCAGAGAGTTTAGGCTTTCAGAAATAAAAATTTAAATGATATGAAAAATGATTTATTTATTGAATCAAAAAGTACTATATCATCATTAAGTCCTATATTACACTTAAGGAAAAAATATATTATTTACAATGAGTAAATCTAAAGAGTTTAATATTTTTACTTCAGCTGGGAACAGCATTTATAATTCAAACAACAATGACAAAATATTAAACTAAAAAATTAAACACCAAGGGTAATAAAACATGAAAAAAATTAAAAGAAGCAAAATATTATATTGAAATGAAATAAAAAAGATTATTCCACACAAACGCACATTATACACTCAGACAAACATGGACAAGACATCCCAGACCTATGCCAACCATAATTCATGGAAAATCAGTCCCTCTGCACTATGACAAACCAAATTCAACTCACAAAACTTTGAGTTGAGTGGATCAAGTTTATTCCACAATCTGCTGTTAGTGACAATTGTCACTTTCTGTCAACAATTGTCTATTCCTGTGCAATTAACTAGGAAAGTTAACACATCCATCATAGAAGAACTGACACTTATCCTAATTACTGATTAAATTACAACATTTGAATCTACATATGAAGGATTTTTAGATCGAAGAAAATAATATGAAAAACACAGAAATTTGATCTTTCTATACACTCAAATAGCTTCAGTAAATTTAAAAGTCTGAAGTATGGAGTTGTGTGTCATCATCATCAGGTGGATAATGTAGTATAGACAGTAGATCTATGCTTGTTGAAGTTTATCTGTAAGAATGATAGTCATGTCCTCAATGATGATAACATTTCAGTAGACAAAGTGAGGGAATCAAAGAGTCTTCACTAGCATAATCTTAATGCCTAAATGTAAACAATTTTAGGCCTAAACCTTTTAAGAGTATGAACATCAGCAAACACTTTTGTTATACCGGTATATTAAAACAACATGATCAAGCTAAAAAAGAGTCATTCATCAGAAGTCCAGGTTCTTAATCTTGTCACGCTAGTTGACTTTTATCAATAGAGATCCATGATGCTATGTCAAGATCAATCTGTGCATCAGTCTGCTATATCCCATATCAATAGAGATGCATGATGCTATGTCAAGATCAACTATGCCATCAGTCTGCTATATCCCATAATAATATTTTGACCACAATTTTATTTAACTGTGAATTGTCTTCAAAGGGAAACTTTTTATAGTTAGTTATTCATAAACATATTCTCTAGAAAAATAAAAAACCTGTAGGTTTATAGTAGACTTTCTCTTAATCGTGCACTTTTAAACCAACCATTTTTTTCACTATAATTTTTTCAAAAATAGTGACTTAACCAGCCATTCCTCTTTGTTACATCGCTTTAACCAGTTGTGATCGGCTGAAAATGTATGGTGGCAACTTTTGTAATACTGTCATTCGCACAAACCTGTCACAACTTATCTACTGGTTGTCTGTCTCATTCTTATACAAAACTGGAGCAGGGGCTTGAAAAAGCCAATTTCAAAACTTTTAGTATTTTGGACATATTTCCGTCATTTTGTGATTTTTATTTTTTTTTTTTTATTTTGATTTGTCGTTTTTTCATTCTTAACGTGGCTGATTTTCAGCTGGTTACAGTGCTGCCATAACAGAACTCAGCTGAAAATCAGCCGGTTAGCATCGGTCAGCTTAATCACTTATTATAATACATCTATTAGCGATAGCGATATAATTCGAACGCCTTTGGAATTGGGAGGAGTGCTGATTGCAGACATTAGTTTGTTTTGTTTATGAGACAAAAGGAATGATGGAAAAAATAATAAGAAAATTGCTACACAGCTTACTGTCAGCCGTGTTGCACCGTCGGATATAATCTCTTATTATAGCACACCTATTAACGATATCAGCATGATTCAAATATCCTCGGAAACAGGAAGAGTTCTTGTTTACATTCATATGTTTGTTTTGTTTCTGAGTCAAAAGGAACCGTAGAAAAGAGTAAGTGGCAAAGTGAAAGCTTCTGCCATTGTGGTACATGCATAATGCTAATAAGTTTATATTTACACTATTATTACAATTTTTACATAAATTGACATCAAAGTAAACATTTCAAAAATACATTTATCTTATAGATCATGTATATATTTCTGTAAATTGTAGTACTAGTTAAAAGTCTCTGATGATTATATAATATTTTTAGCGATTTTTTTGAAAATACTGTTACAGTGGCAACACATTATTGCATAAGTTGTACTATATAAGGTTATATTAGTATAATTTTGTCAAACCCCCCAATAACATTTAGTACCTTAATATTTCCTTAAAAAAATTGAATATTTTGGCTATCTTGGAATTATGAATTTAGCTGTATTATTTTGTTTCCAAGATGACCCCCACCCTTTTTTGAGTTAAATAAACACATTTTCCAAGATATCAGGTCACATAAAAAATATAAAATAACTGTAATATCATATTATTAAAAATAACCTGGTTTATTTCAAGTAAAATAATATCAAAAACAAGTATATTTATACAATATTACTATTTCTCAAGGTAGGGTTCTCAAGGTAGCCAGAACCATTCCTGTTTATAAGAAGGGTAAACATGATAATCTATCTAGTTACCGTCCTATTTCCTTGATACCTGTATTTGCAAAGGTTTTAGAGACACTTGTGCTTCAACAACTGTACGATTACTTTGAGGGACATCATCTGCTTGTATCTGCCCAATTTGGTTTCAGAAGGGGTCAGTCCACTGTTTCGGCAGTGGACTCTCTTCTTCAACAGATTCTTTCTGCTTTTGAACCGAAGTCATCTACTGCAGTTCTCCTTTGTGACCTCTCTCGGGCATTGATTGCGTGAGTCACAAAATCATTATTTCAAAATTTAAAAAGTATGGTCTGATGGATGCTGCCCTCAATTTGATCAACTCTTATCTTAGTAGTAGACAGCAAATAGTGAGTTTGAATGGTGTAGATTCCACTCCTTTAAATGTTAAGAATGGGGTTCCTCAGGGCTCCGTTCTGGGGCCCTTTCTTTTTATGGTATAAATGAATGACCTGTATTATAAACTTAATCATAATGTAGTACTTTATGCAGACGACACCTCCTTGTTTGCTAGTGATAAAGATTGTGCTTATGCTGAAGCCACAGTTAGACAGTCATTTGACCTTGCTTCTGACTGGTTCAGATCAAACAAATTGGCTCTCAATGATGAAAAAACTCAGTCTATTTTGTTTAGTTTAAGGAGATTGAGTGAGGAACAAGTTACACCTGTAAAATTACTTGGCTTTACTCTTGACTCTGCACTTTGCTGGAGTGATCACATTGATCATCTTTGTGTACAGTTAAGTAGAGTTTTATTTCTCTTACGTAGACTAAAACAGGATATGCCAAATAGCTTTCTGAAGTTTGCCTAAAATGCATTCTTTCAGTCTCACTTGATCTATGGAAGTGGCTTTGGGGCCACTCCAGCAAGGTCCAGAGTGTCCTTTTGGTACAGAAAAAGGCTGTACGCTTAATAAGTGATGCATATTATCTGGATCATTGCAAGCCTCTATTTGTATCTAATAGCATAATGTCAGTAATTAATGTATATATTTTGCAGTGTATCATTGCCACTAAGAAGCATGAGAGTGGGTACTTAACTAATCGTGAAATCCATTCTCATGTAACACGAAATTGCAATAACATTAATGTGACGGGATCTAGGTTGGGTAAAGTGTTAAGGGGGGCCGGCCAGGCCTATTAAGCCCATGTTAAATTCTCTTACTTAAGGTACATTTTTCTTAAAAAGTATAAAGGATAGAAACCTGATTTTTATGTTATTAGAAAGTCTGTATATTGTTGAATAGTTTCCATGTAACACATTATAAAATTATAATTTTAGGTATTATATAAAAAATTTTTTTAAAACTCTTTTTTTTTAAAGATTTTTTTTAACAAAATATTAAGAATGAAATTGATAGAACCCAAAGAAAAGGAAATTGCTACATGCAAAATGTGCAGGAAGAACTAATCTACAAAATAAAAAAAAATTGTACTGATATCTTTATTAGTTTTTGAGATAAATGTACCTTTATGTGAAAAAACTAGATTTTCGGAAAAACTCATTCGAAACAAAAAAACATGTTATAATACAAGTTAAGCCTACCTCTAATGCATTCCTGCCCCATAATTAGGCTATCTTGTATTTTGGGGTAAAAACGATCAAATTTTATGAATGAATTCAAACAAATTGTTGAGGTTCAATAGTTACGTAACGCTGCGTAGAAACCCCCCACCCGCCCACCCATACATGTACAGTGATATTGACCCACCCACCCACCCATACATGTACAGTGGTATAGATCCACCTACCCACCCATACACGTAAAGTCGTATTGACCCACCCACCCACCCATACACGTACAGTGGTATTGACCCACCCACCCACCCATACACGTACAGTGGTATTGACCCACCCACCCACCCATACACGTACAGTGGTATTGACCCACCCGCCCACCCATACACGTACAGTGGTATTGACCCACCCGCCCACCCATACACGTACAGTGGTATTGACCCACCCGCCCACCCATACACGTAGTATAACAAATAAATGAACGCCTAGCGCCCTCTTAGGTTGAAGAATTCTTATGATATACGTTTGGAAATTTATCCATAACTTTTTTAATAATTTACAGAAATCAAAAAACTAAACGATCTTTTAAAGCTAATTAAATTTGGAATAAAAATCAATGATAAAAAAAAAATCAATATTTTTTACCATAATTGGGGCCGACCCCCCTTAAATTGCTTTCCTGTTTCAGGTGTGAGGTTTTTTAATCACCTGCCATTAGCTGTAAGAACCTTAGCTAGGCCTAAGCTGGAACCATTGCTGAAAGTTTGGCTCTTAGAGAACCCCTTCTATA
Organism: Stictocephala bisonia; assembly: GCA_035578905.1. NCBI lineage: Eukaryota > Metazoa > Arthropoda > Insecta > Hemiptera > Membracidae > Stictocephala > Stictocephala bisonia. The sequence goes on from JAQJVL010000804.1 coordinate 246,440, forward strand.
GCTTAAGCGAATATTTTGAGGCTGATTTGTCAGGTTTAATTGGGCATGTGAATGCTTAGTTCAGGTCTGTGTTTGCTTGGTTTTCTTCTCCTTGCATGGGGTGCTGCATGCAGGCTTGCCTTGCTTTTGTTTTGGTTTGTTTTTATTTATTTTAGCTGTGTGACTTGCAGCTAGTTTTAGATAATCTATTGATATAACTTACTAGTTTTAGCATGGTGTGATTTTGTGCTTTTTTAGTTTGGTTTTAATTTTTAGCATGATTAGTATTTATTAAATACTTAGAATAATATCTTTTGACTTAGCCTATTGTATTGCAATATACTGAATGGCCAAAATAAATCTTTGAATCTTTATTTTTTTTCATGAATTTTTAAAAATATCTCCAAATGCGTGAAAAATGACCAGTCGGTATAGAAAGTTTTAATGGCCGGTTTGAGGGTTAACACGAGTTGGAAAACAGTTTTAGTCTCTGACAATTATTCTTGAGATGTAACAGAAAAAGTACTGTTGCAGCGAAATGCCATTAGCAGCCATTATGTGATCGTTACAAACACCAACTATTGACCACAAAACCCAAATTTGCATACAATTTCGCCAGAGGAACGTCAGCAGGCCCTCTTAAGGACCAGGCAACCAAATTTAATGCAAATCTCAAATGTTTATGAAGGATATATATATGATAAGTCTTCAGATGACTGGAAACTGCATTATTACCAATATAGGCAATCCTTGACTGACTTTAAAGTTTTTGAATAAAATGTTATATGATAACAGAGTGCATAGTTACCTTGCAAATAAAAGTGCTTGCCTATATTGAGATGAAACTAGCAGACCAAGTGATTGATTCAGCACCTTCTAATTAATTATAGCCATCAAGATTTTATAGTATTCTTATTCAATATTGTGAGTGTAGGAAATTAAATTCACACAACCTGTTGAATAAAAAAAAAATGCAAATCATTTTGAGTATGTCTGTTTCAAACATACTAATCCAAAAATAATAGCAATATTCCTGTGCAGTTAACTCAACTTTTAAATTGACAACAAACATTTACAAATAGAAGCCTAGTTAGTAGTTACTGACCTTTCACACAATCTGGACACCAGCTCACACCATTCTCAGTAGGAGATCCTGTAAATAGTACATAAAGCTTAACTTTCTTTTCTTCTAATTCTTTTATCAATTTTTTATAATTTTCAAAACCTTCTACCTTATGCTTAATGACCATGGTTATTTTATGGGAGACGAATGTTTTCTAATCGACCTGTCTTTTAAGTCAGATGTCAATGATCGTATTAAAAATGTTTATAAAACTAACGATATTAGCAGCCAGAACCACTGTTACACCTTAGGTTACTTTACATGCTTCTTCAAAGTTGTTATCAGTATAACGAAAGCGATAGCTGACAGGCCCTCACTTGACCACACTAGGAGAGTTTACAACAGACAGCTTGGGTTGGGGCAGCTGATTCAGGGAGAGAGAAAAAAAACATAATCAGATCATTGATAAAAAGAATCTTTAACTGAACCGTGAAATAAGCATATTATTCTACTTATTGTAATCCTGCAAATTTTGTTTTATACATTTTGTGTGTTTTTTTTGAAGTTATACTTCTTTGCGCCCGTTAGACACTTTGGGATGGGATGTTGGTCGAGAAACCGCGTCACGCTGAAAATTAAGAACAAATTTTTAAGAACTATCGATTAATCGATTGTTTTTTTTATTTAACAGCTGTTAATCAAATAAATCAATCAATTAATATAGCTTCACAAGAAATCAAAACATAAAAATATAAACAGTATAATTTTGACATATTTAAAACCCACAGCTGATATTCTTTTTATATTTGACTTATTATACCTTCATGCATCCTGCTATTTGATTAACATTGAAACTTTAGAAGTCCAAGGGATGGAGCCCTGAGGGATTAAAGAAACGGGAATAGGACAGAAACCTTCCCTGGGATATATAGAACAACTTCCCCAAGTTTCATGGTGATCGGCTGGACGGTTTGGTAGCGCATAAAGGATAGACAGACAAACAAACATACATTGGATTTTATATATATATAGATAATAGAAGGTCTACGGTATAACTTCCCCCGTCTGGTCCGACGCAGACAATGTTTTTTTTTTTTTTTTTTTTTTGTTACTGTTACAGGTTGATTATATTTTCCTTGTCACTTGTATTATTAATGTTGTTATTATTTATTTGGCAAACTCGTTGCTAAAAGAAAAGTCTGTGAGAAGGAAACTGAACTAACAAAATCCAACATATCCATGCATACAATATATTCTACAACTTAAAAAAAATTTCGGCATAACTAAAAATACTAACTAGCTTTACCCGCACGCTTCGCTCGTCATAATAATATTGAGTTTGATTATATCAACAAATTTAGAACAGGTTATGTTATGTATAGTGTACTACTGTTCTCAATTGTTTTTAATTTTAAAAGTTTAGCCTACCACGATTTTATTAAATTTGTTTCTATTTAAAAGGTGTTAATCAAATAAATAAGCTTCTTAAGAATAATATAGGAATTGTTGAGGCCAGTGAGACGGAGACCTGAGGTCGGAGATGAAAATCCTTTCTTAGTGAGTCTCTAGAGGCCATTATAAACCTTTGTACAAAATTTTAAGTCAATCGAACGAATGGTTTTGGAGAAATAGTGATGAGTGATAAATGGCTTTTATAGGTGTATATATAGATATTGATGGGATGAGAACTCGAGAACTGTGGTAAAAAAATATTGTTATAAGATAGCAGGTTCTTTCTGTTAATTATAGCTATTGCGTGCAAAACGGAAATCCAGCAGTTATGCATGTTGAATATTTTTCAGTGCGCCAAAATGAGTACCAGTATTTAATTTTAAGAGAGGCATGTTAAATGTGACTTATGTTTGTCCCAAGATCTTACAAACTATTAGTGATATTTATATTTTTACAGCTTACATATTGGTTCATTTTATTTATACTGATCTAAAGTCCCTAACTTTTGTAGTTTCTGAGAAAATGGGTCTATTATGAAATAAAACACGGTTTTTGGGAAAACGGGAAAATGTTTAAAATATGTATAAATATGACAGTACATCTGCTACGATCTTAAGAGTTTCAATGTTTATCATGTTTTTTCTTTGTCTCTATTATCTGTGAGTAGTTTCTTTATATCCTGGCCTCTTGTGTAAGTAGTTGGGTAGTGGTTTTTGCTTTCTTTACCCGTAACCTGCCAAGTGCGATTGTTGTTTCTTCAGTATTTTTGCCAATGCCACACCATACTCTTTTAATAATTGTAGTTTGGAGACTCTGCCATAATTGTAAGTGATTACAGGCATCTTACACACCCATTTTAAATTGTGTTCTACCCACAACATTATTTTATTTTTATACATCACTTCAAAAAACTTATGAACGATTCATTGCCATTTTTTGTATTGCCTTGCAAAAACATCTCTAACAAATATTCATTTGATAAATTTTGGTAGATGGACTTTATAGCTTTCACGATTGACTCTGGTGTTGGCCTATGTTGGTATTGGTCCTCACTCCTCAGTGCCTTTTTCCTGTGCCTTTTTGCATGCACACTAACCGTCAGAAATGTACACGGGCTTCCTCTACGTGAAATACTCACCTATACTAGGTGTGTTCAATTATTAGTTGAAAAGTTCTTTTACATTTAGCAAATATTTAATTAAATTTGAAGAACCTATTGCTTATATATATTTAAATTTGCTTTGCCTCCAGGCATGTCTTGCTGCAGCCAACCGCCCTAACTGTATTGTATTGAGCTAATATTTGTTGCTGTCTTCATACATGCCTTCAATTTTAACACTGTCCATAACTGATTGTATACCTCCTTCTTCCTTTTCCTGACATTTCCCCTTTCCCCCTGTCATCTACATTTAAACTAACATATCCTTTCATCACATTTCCCAAACTTTAATTTTTCTTTTAACTTTTTTTGTATGGTTTAATTTATAGCTTATTTACAGCATCTAGATAGCTAGTAGACAAGGAAACTTCTTCAGAAAAGACCCAGAAAAATGGCCATGGTCTATTTTTGCAGTTAGTGTTACACCATGTCAAGAACAAACCTGGAAACATTGGTATCGGACAAAAAGGATTGATGATATGAGGTACACGAATTCTTACTTATGAAAATGTTCAACCTGCAAACGCAATATTCCTACGTAATTTATTGAATAATGTTTAATTTTGAAATTCGGGTGAAGAGCCTTAGAGTTAGTTTATCTCTTGTCTCATTACTCCTACAATTAAATTGTTACAATGACTTATGTTGAGACTTCCCTTGGGCATTTTTCTTACTCGTGATTTTTATGAAGAGTTAACTTATGTGTCTTCTGTAAAAGTACGAATAATCCTAAATGTTACATTACTATAGTGGCATCTTTCCTCCCTGTAATAACATTATTTTATAAGATAGTAGCTTCATAGACCTTCTGTTATACCACTGGTACCTTCTGGTATAATAGAAGGTCTATGGTAGCTTCAAAGTATTGTCTAACGTTTTCAATATTCATGTTTGTCAACAAGATTCATGTAATTAATTCTGCTCTGATAGAAGTATTTACACATGCAAATTCTTTACTATATAAAAAGAAAATTACTGTTTTATACAGTAGTTAGATTTTGATCAATTATAAAAATGTATATCTATATAATCTTTTTTCATTTCTATATAGCTTCAGACTCAGAGATTTCTGAATATTGCAGATAATTTTAAACTGAAATGTGGTTGCGTGGAATTTCCGAACACTTTGACGGAATCGGGGATTCAAATCAATATTCATTTCTATTTAATTTGGTAACTTTGGAGGTCTGGAACGGGAACCTTTAAATTATTGAGTTAGAATAGAGAAATTGACTGTGGTTATAATTTCTACTGTTTTTTTTAGACTTTTTTAAATTAAATTAATCAGTAAATCAATAATGCATTCCGATGAAAGGTGAGTTTGGATTGTTGTTGTGGAATCTTTTGTCATTTTTCAATCAGAAATATTGTAGACTAATTGCCTATTCAATTTTGGTGATTGCCTATTCAAAGGTTGTTGCAGAAGGTTATATGATATAATCAAATTCTGTAATCATAAGTACATAGCCCTATATTAAATTTTTGTATTTTTTCTTTTCTAGCAGATGAAAGAAAAGCAGAATTGGTTATAATTTTTATTGATTTTATCAGTAATCCAGAATATCTGGTGTACTTACAGATTCAGAACAGACTCATTAGACCTTTAACATAAGTCAGTCCTAAATGAGCTAGAATGTTTTGTTTAGTATACAAAACAAGACAAATTTTGTTGTCTAGTTCCATACAATTTTTGCACAAGCTACAGAATTTTCACAATAATTGTTTACATTATTAGGTTAGGCTTATATTGGTAAATTAACTTAGTATGGTCCTGACTGTTAACACAATTATTACTAGCATCATGTCGTAATTGTAGCAAGAACCTGACCTGTGCAATGGTATAGTATGATAGTCATTATGAGTATAGCATTACCATTGAACGTGTATGGGTGAGTCATTACCACCTTAGGTTTGTCTGAGGTTATGTTCATTTACGTTTCGCATGACCTTATGTGAGTGAGTGTTGCTTGTTATTTTAAATTTGTTGTTTTTAATCTAAGATTTTAAATATATTCATGTAATTTTATTGCGCTTTCAATTTTTTTAATTAGGCCTATGGTTTGTAGTATGACAAATGAGTCGGTTTTAGTGAAGAGGAGTATGATGATGCATTGTCTAGTAACAGCAAGGATTCTGGTCACAATGATTTGGCATTATTTATGAACTTATGTTCCTCAGTAGTTGCCACGCACTGCTGAACTTAAAGAATAGGCTACTCTAACTATTTAAGTTATTGGGAATCGTGGTCTAAAAATGCCATTACCTGGACTAATTAAAAGTATTTAGACCAATGCAATTTATAGTCACTAGGCAAATTATCAAAATTTTTGCTCTGCTAGGTAAAAAACTAGCTGAATTTTCAAAAAAAGTGTTTTCTGCAGAAATGTCATTTTATAACGAGAAATAAGAAAAAAAGTTGTGCTTAACCCAAGGGTTGTCAATGCTAATACCCTCAAATGTCGCCATATTTTTAATGATTTGTAAGACTTTTTTAAATTCGTTAAAATTTATTAATAGCATTAGAAAGATAAAATTTACATCATTTTTATCAGAAATGCATTTAAAAAATTGATAGTGGGGGAAAACAGGGCCGGCGCTAGAGGTTACGGCGCCCTAGGCAAAAAATTTTTTATTTCGCCCCTATTTATATTTATAGTGATAAAAAACTACCTCATCCCAGCTCCACTTTACAACCTGTACACTAAACCAACGACCCAAACATCTTATCTGATTTTGTGGACGCCTATTGTACTCCGAACACATTCATAATGGTCCCTGCTCGTAAACCCAAACCAGTGACAGCTTAGTTACATGTCACATACACATACAGCCAATTTTATTTGGGGTGTACCTTTTTTTTATTTTATTTTACGTTAAAGAAAAACAGTGAAAATTATATCAAACACGACTCAATTTGGCATTCTGTTTTAAAATAAGCTTTTTAAGTAAGCTTTTAATTAATATAATCCTGTATAAGAGAATATCCAGTTGACTGCTAAGCACAGGATCAAAGAATATGGGTACTTTGATGTCAAAAATGAAGACCTTACTGGTCAGTGCATGTTTAAATATCTGTATTTTTCAAAATATTTCTTCAGAATTCTATTTAATATGTAACACGTATTTTTGAACATATTTGATTGTTAACTTCACCAAAATTTGAAAATTTAGGCTCAAAACAAACTACAATAATAATGATTAATTAACACTTTATTTAATCATAACAGTGAAAAGTTACAGCAAAAATTTATAAACATTAATAAATGAACACAATTAAAACTTTTGTTTTCTTGCTTTTTTTCTTTGCAAACGATGACACCAAGTCACCAAGGTTAATGCTTCGTGCAACTTCTGACTCAATTGAAATGGTTGCCAAGCCTACCAACCTCTCTTGCGACATACTTGACCGCAAATACGTTTTGATAAGTTTAAGTTTGGAAAAACTTCTCTCTCCTGAGACTACGGACACGGGCAGAGTCAACAGAATTCTTAACGCAACAACCAGGTTGGGTACACTTTCCTTCAAGTCGGATTTCAGCAAAAATTCAAGGAAGTCTTTTGGTGAGGATTGTTGTGGAACGCGACTTGAAATGGCTTATAGTTCACTACATAGTTCTGTGGCATCAATGTCTTTAACATCGTTGTAGGTCGGAGAGTTTTCCAGTGATTTGCATTTATCGATTATATACTGGCTTGATCCTTCCACAAGTGCTCGGATGTCGTAAAAAAATCCAAATTTCGATTCCATTTCTTTTAATTGGGTAAATCGCTCATCAACTGAATTAATAGCAGTGTCTAAGATTGAAAAGTAAAAGTTAATTTTGAAACTTTCTTTTCCATCTTTTATGGGTTCATCTTTTCCTTCATAAGAGAACTGTCTGGCTTTTTTCTTTAAACGTTTCGGTGCGAAATTTGACTCAAAACTAGCAGGTATGTCGTTCTCTTCTGCGATTTTTCGAGCATCAACTAATAGCTTCTCAAACTCATCATCGCTTCTGGATTTTTCAAAAATTCCTTTGTTTTGTCAAGGTGTTGAGTTGCAGTAACCAAGTCGAATTCTTTAGATTGGAGCAATTTACTTGTTAAATTTATTTCGAACAAAATGTTATACCATACTAGAATGGATGTTAAAAATGTAAATGTTCCAACTTTTTTGGCAAAACCTTGAGCTTCTAGACGGGAGACATTGCCAGAGCTTCCTGTGAGACTAGTGTTTTCGGCTATTTCCATTAGGGCATTATGTACTTCACTCAATTGATAACGGAGTGGGACGAGAGCATCAATTCTACTTTCCCATCTTGTGTCACTAAGAGGTTTCAGTGTCATGGAAGGCAAATGGCATAGAAGTAATTCCCAACGTTGAGTTGACGAAGAGAAAAACACGCAGAGATTTTCAACTAAGAGAAAAAAATCCGTAGCTCCAAAACAACATTTAGCTGCGTTGTTGACGACTAAATTCAATGAATGGGAGCTGCAAGGCACAAAGAAGGCACGAGGGTTCATGTCTAAAATTCGTTTTTGCAGTCTATTGTGCTTTCCCTTCATGTTGCTCCCATTGTCATAACCTTGCCCTCGTAGATTGTCTACAGAAAGCGACAGTTCTTCGAATTTCTTCAAGACAGCGGCTGTCAAACCACCCCCAGTCGTATCAGAAACAGGAATGAATCCTAAGAAGTGCTCTTTAATATGAAATTGTTTGTCTTAGGAAATTAAAACAGATCTAACAATGACAGTCATTTGTTCAACATGAGACATGTCAGGTGTGCAATCAAGGACTACAGAAAAGTATATTGCAATTCTGATATCATCAAGAATCTTTTCTTGAATACCATTACCGAGCAATTGAATCATCTCATTCTGTATTTCTTTTCCTAAATAATGAACATGCGTCTCTTTGTTTCGGATTTTACAAAGGTGCTCATTCATAACAGGATCAAACAAAGCCAAATACTCAACAAATTTAAAAAGTTTCCATTGTTACAGGCAAACAAAGTATCATGTGATCCACGGAATGCTTGGTTTTTTGTACCTAGTACTCTCACTAGAGCTATTAACCTTTCTAAAATTTGATACCAGTATTTTTCTTGTTCTCGAATTTTTCTCAAGTTTTCTTCGTCGACGGTCTTGTTCATCTTTAGTCTACTTTCGAGTTCCTTCCAATTTTGATAGCTAATCAGGTGATCTTTGCTCTTTTCGTGGCTTGCTAAAATAGCAGATATGTTTTTCCAGTCGTTTACACCGTCTGTACATAGAGCTGAGCGTTTAATGACTCCTGTTGGATGTGATGAGTCAGGGAACAGCGCGCATCAAAAACAAAAAACTGAATTCTTTTTAATAGAATATATCAACCAATTGCGTTAGAGAATTTCACCATTGACAAGACGACGTTTGTAGTGAACATTAGAAAACTTTCTACGATTACTGTCCAAAGGGAAATTATAATCTGTTACTTGTGTTGGGCCACGTTTCACTGCATCTAGGTGTAATTCATCATCAACTACCAACCACGAAGCAGGGTCATCCGAATAGCCTTCGCGTATTACGACTATAGTTTTATTGTCTTCTATGCCACTACATGTTGATGGTTGTAGTTCAGCACTGTTTTCAGCATTATAAAGCAATTCCGTGTTTAAATTTGATACATTTCATACCGACATTTGGACTTTGGTTGCATCATTTCGATTACTTATGGTATTTTAAAAACGGTCCTTTGATTTTTGAAATTGATTTCTCTTCCTCAGCTTTCCTCTTGCGGTTCTTACATCCGGACAGTTTCTTTTTCCTATCAGCCTTGACTCTTTAAAATGCACCACATCTACCTAAAATTAAACGCAGCTATTAAAATTATTATCTCAACATTATTTTTAATTTAAACCTGATGAAAGATAACCAGGAAAAAATATTTTTTTAATCAAATATTGAACAGTTATGGAAGTAAATCTTTTCCCATTTCAAAATCTTGTATTATGCACGTAACTGTCAATTATAGAAATGCGCAATAAGTTATCTGCACATTGCCATGGTGTAGGTTATTGCAACAAATAAGTTATTTTTCAAAATTGCCGGTAGTTTTTATTTTTTGTAATTTGTAGTAATATGGTTAAGAACAATATACCGGTACTAAAAATAAAAGTCTTCATTTTGTTAAAAATAATAGCGCCCCGGGTGGTAGGTAAGGTGAGGATACCAACGTTACAACTCCATATTTATACATAAGTAGCTGTAGTAAAATATTTAAAAATGATATGTTCCTTATGTGCGAACACATACTGTCCTAAGAAATTACTTGTTGATAATAAAGTCGAACGTACGGGTTGGGCGAGGGGCGCTCGCGCTACCATAGCGGATGAGTAGATTGTCACAACACTTGTGCCGGTGCGCACCTCTTCATACCTCCCCACCCATCCCTCTTCTTCACCCACGTAACTTACTCACGCCAGCGCTTGACCTTGACTCTGAAGGACTGTAAACAACGATGGTTCATATACTTCATTCCCTTCCCATCCCATCGCTGCTGGAAGTTTGACAGGCCGCTCAGTTGTTAAGAGTAAATTCAAATTGAACAGGGCAATGGCAATAGGCTAAGGCTAAAGTACAAACTTGGATTTACTTACCAGTGTGTCTGTTTATTGAACACCATGAACCAACTAAGTCTCAACTAAGTCTAAATGTCCTTTATTTTGTTCTGCTTTTCTTGAGGTGACTCAAACTAAAGTAGTGGCGAAAAACTAAAGTAGCGCACCAGAGATCAGAACAGCTGTGCTGTATTGCAGACGAGACGATGCAAACTACTAGGTGAGGGGAGGGGGCGATCCCGCCGACCCCCTTGGAGACAGACAAGTGGCGCATTGCACTGTCAGTCAGTAGGCCTACACCACTGCTCACAGTCACACTCAAGGACGTTTTAATACCTTGCGTCAATTAAAACTCAACTTCTTTGTTTTACTTTTATTGTCAACAAATTTGCAGTAAATTATTTTACCCCAAAAAAGTTTTCCTTTAAAACTGGTTTTTCCGTTTTTTTCTTTTGCGCCCCTGGAGTGTCGGCGCCCTAGGCAGTCGCCTAGTTTGCCTATACGGTCGCGCTGGCCCTGGGGGAAAATTATTAAAATTGAGAAATTTTATAAAAATGTTATAGGTCATCATGTAAAATTACAATATTAGAAGAAAACTGAGATATACAAGTTGTACATCATTTTGTGCTGAACAAAAATATATACTATTATATTGTGCAATATTTACACAAAATTAGATCAGAAGTAATAATTAGATGGAAGGTGTTGCCTAGCAACGAATATGACAATTAGATCGTTTAAGTGTATCTCGCATGTCACTCGAATGACATGGATCTCCTATAAACTATAAATATGAAATAAACTATAAAACCAGTTATATGATACATAATAATTTTGTTCTGAAAAAAAAAATATATTGTGAAATATTTACACAACATTTGATAAGAAGTAAAAACTAAATTTGTTGTCTAGCAACGAATATGACAATCAGATCGTTGAAGTGTATCTCGAACGTCATTCCAACGACAAGGATTGCCTATAATCACAAATAACAATAAAAACCAGTTAAATAATAGACAAACACTAAAAGCCGCATAAAAGCACAACAACAAACAAAAAAGTACCGGCTAACATTTGATAAGAAGTAATAACTAAATATGTTGCCTAGCAACGAATATGACAATCAGATCGTTGAAGTGTATCTCGAACGTCACTCCAACGACAAGGATTGCCTATAATCACAAATAACAATAAAAACCAGTTAAATAATAGACAAACACTAAAAGCCGCATAAAAGCACAACAACAAACAAAAAACTACCGGCTTGGCAATGGCAAACAGGATTGGCGTGTAGACAGACAGATGGCGCTTGAGACGAAGTAAACAAACAAAATCAACTATTCTCTGTGTTACGTATGAAATTCGTAGAGAAAATTCAATGATACGTAAATAAACACTGGTTCACGGTCTTTCAAATGATATGTATTTGAAACGGTTGTAAGACAACTGTATTTGTTTTTTTAAATAGTTCTATAATATGAAGATAATCAACATATTTTATTTATTTATTATAATTTTTTTAAATAATTTGTATAAGCTATACAAGAATTTTTTCCACTTACTTGCAACACTTCTCTAGCTTTTTTCATCAATAAGTAAACTTCAAATGCACTGTCTCCATATTCATTCCATATCCCTTGTTCCACAAGCCACTCTATTTAATTGTAACCAAATCTAAGCTTCTATGTCTTATTATTTACTTGACTACTGAGAAGAACATCAGGATTATATAAACATAAACAATTATATTTTGTTAAAAATTAACGGTTTTATTAAACTTAAATGATAATAAGTTAAAAATTAAAACAAAACAAAATGTTCCCCTTGTGGATTTGAATTTACAATTATTATTTTAAATAACGTCTTTCATGGTGAATCAGGATTAGCTTATGATCATCAGTATTATTATTATTATTACTACACCACCAACTATTGGCCACAAAAAACGGGCACTAGAATTAGATACAAATCTCAATTTTTTAAGGCTATATTAAGTTAGATTTAATGGATTGTCCTTGCAGAATTTGTGTTTACAATTATTATTTTAAATTATGATTTTAAACCTAATTTTGCGGTGAATCTCTAGTAGTGGCCATCATGTAATCATTTTAAATTACAACTATAAACCACAAAAAACTTGCCGGAATTGCGTCCTAATCACAAATATGGCAAGAGTCTTTTTCAATTGGAAAATTATTAAGCGTGTTAGAGCCAGAAATGTGCTGGTTTCAATCAGGTTGTTAGTTTTGGTTAGATTATGTTAAGTTTAAGTAGGTTTGGTTATCAAAAAATAATTAATAAAGCCAGCCTAACCTAACAGAATGTAACCTACCTTACCTAAAAAAAACAACGCCTAACTTAACCTATACAAACATAACTTTCTCTAAATAGGCACATTTCCGGTGCTATCATTCTTAATAATGGTCCGATTTCAAAACCGTTTACATATTTTTGATCAGGACATGACTATCCACAATGCTATATTTTAGTAAAAGAAAACATTTTTCAATTTTTCCCTTTGCTAAAACTTAACTTTTCGCAGACAAAAAAATGTTTTCTGCCAAAAAACTTTTTTAGTATTTTCAAAGTTAGTTCATTATATAAGCTTCCGCTCAATGGTTGTCATCTCAACGTAGACACTACTGGAGAAGTCTAGAGTGTCCATGTTGAATGGTAGTCAAGGTTTAGATGTGTAGGGAAGAGAACTGAGTGTCAGACTTGTCAGTTAGTTGAAAATCAGACCAACACTATGTGGTTCGGATTCCACGTAAAGCTGTAGGTCCCATAGTTGCCATGGCTATTGGGCTATTAATAAATAGTCCTTTCTGAGCTGAGTCGAATTCAGATAGTAACAATGATTACACATGTTCATCTACACTCATTCACTCCTTATATTCGCCCATATCTCTACGATCGGTGTCTTAGAGATGAATAATAAGTGTTTTATATCACAATTTTAAAACTACTTTTGCAGCAAATTATGATCAGTGGCCATTATTTGATTATTATAAACAAAACTAGTTTAAACTAAAAAAAAAATAAAGTTTCATATATTTTTTTCTGTTTAAGAGACATTCTGGAGGCCAGGCATCCGAATTTAATGCAAACCTTCAATTTCTGTACAGGATATGTTAAGGTAACCTAAAAACTGGCATCCGCCGATTCGGAGACACAGCGATCGTTATTTCAGTGGCAGTCATCAATTCACCAGAAACATGAAAGCGTTCGATATAATACTTATTTAGTACTATTGTTGATTTTCGATTTAATCATGATATCAATGAAAAGACATTCAGTCTACCTGTGTTTAATGTTACTTGTCTTTGGTTCACTCAATCATATGTTCTTTTTTTTAATGTTTTTGTTACAGCTGATATCAGTTCTTGTTTACATTCAGTATCAGTCACTGTCGGCAGTAGGTATTGTGTTTACCGAACTTTACCTTTATGAGTCATAATATATAAAAAATCCTTATAGACATATATATTTTTCAAAACTAAACTAAATTTCATACAAAATGGCTATTTTACTTAAATGTCCATTTTCATTGGAGAACATTATTTTCAAGGTTTGATCTCATACATTTTTCAGTATGTAAACTCACACTTATAGGCTACTAGTAAAAATAATTATAGGTAAAGATTTTGACATAAACCTTTTACCATGTTTATTGCCTGTAATTTACTGAAAAAAATAAACAATAGAGGGTGATTATAAATTACTGGACACATTTTAACATTAAATAAATAACCAACCAACTTGGAAAAATGAAAATTGTTTTATTAAATAGCTAATTTAAAACAGTTTTAAATACTAACTGAAAAACAATAACTATAAATATTTCAGTAATTATAAAAAGTGGTAATGAAAAGTAAGTAAAATGTCACGTAAACTATGAGTGTAAGGTATGTTTTCTTCTTAATGACTCATGATGTGGCATAGTCAGCTGGTCAACAATAGACCTTTCTACACCAGCAGTAATTACAGTTCAAGAACAAACATTAAACAATGAAGAAGGCAATTGTTTTTAAATTTATTTTTTCTAATGAAGCAACGTTTGGTGTGCATTGGCTATAGATGAAGTGATAGGACTCTTTTTTCACAGAATCGACAATCACTATGGAGGTATACCTAGACATGCTCCAACTTTTTGCAATACCACAAGTTGAGCATAGACAACCAAATGTTTACTGGCACCACAATTTAATCCACACTGGGGTAAAATTAGTACAAGACTACCTAAATGACATGGTTCCTGGTCGTTGGATTGGACGAGATGGCCTAATTCCTTGGACTCCACATTCTTCAGATATCACACTCTCAGACTTCTTATTTTGGGATTTTGTCAAGGACAGAGTGTATGCTAAGAAGGTTCACAAGACATTGAGGAAGTTAAGAGAATAGTTAGATAGGTTATTGGAAGCATAACTTCAGCAATGCTTAGAGAATCACGGGCTGAGGTTGTACTCAGACTACAAACTTTACGTGCAATCCACGGAGAGCACGTGGAAATAGTTTAGTTTACTTATGAAAAGAATTAGTAAGTGTAATTTTTTTGTAAATTGTTATTAAAAAACTGTTTTAAGTTTGCTATTTAATAAAACAATTTCCATGTTTCCAATTTGCTTGGTTATTTATTTATTCAATCCTAAAATGTGTCCAATAATTTATAATCACCCTGTATATAACACTAGTAATAATATTTGATAAAACCTTTATTTATTCATTTTTTTTTTTTTTTAGAAAATGTAATACACTTACACAACCTACAAAAACATCCGGCCATTTAAGGGTTAAAGACATGCCAATTCCTGGGTTAAGTTACTAGTTAAAGACATGCCAATTCCTGGGTTAAGTTACTAGTTAAAGACATGCCAATTCCTGGGTTAAGTTACCAGTTAAGGTATTAACATTTGATGACAGTTATATATAAACTGGAGCTTTATAACATACCAGGCATGGCAGCCATGTCCATTAATAGGCAAACTTAGTTACTTGACTATATCTTGCAGTATGCTTCCGCTGTAAGGAAACTGGGGTGGGAGAAGTTCTCCATCTCTCTTACACAAGCATTTATTTTAGTTTAAACTAGCTGTGGTTGCAGATCTCGCTTACTAATAAACTTACGGACACAAATATTCCTAATAGATGGGATTTTAGGTGTATAGATAATTAGGGGTTTTTGTTATTGATTGTTTAATATTGTCAAGTCAATTTACTACCTGATATGTTAATATACTACATGTTCTTTATGATCTTTACCTCCAATATATCAAACTTAATACTTTTCAAATTTTGAATTTTTCTTATACTTAGTTACTCCAACCATACATACAAGGCGTGTTTTTAAAGTAAGTACCGGTTTAGAATCTCACCATTGTAGCGCTGTGGTTGGCATTTGGTGCATGTATGCTGTGTACCACTATCTTTTGGCAAGCCATAGCCGCTGTTACAGATCCATTCGACTGTATTTAAAGTAGCTTATGAGTGTTTAACATGTCTGTGCCGATTTAAAATGCCACCGATTGTGAAGTATGTGCTGTCTAAGTTTTCCTAACGCTAAGGCCGTAAAATTAGCTGACATTCATAGTAAGATCTGTCCCAGTAACAATTTGGTTAAAAAATTCGTCCCCATCATGATCCTAACGCTCTAGGAATGTGAGAGAACTGGCTAAACATTTGTTTTTGTGATTCTCCATCTGCATTTTGGAAACCCAGTGTAAGCATATCTCTTAGTACTTCAAACGTTTTGTCAAATTTTCATAAATCACACTTCTTGACTCTGAGGACACTCGCTACAAAACGATGCAGCTGTAAAGTGTCTGTTTTCTCTGACTTTTTCTTCAATGTTTTGCAGCAAGCATTAGTAGTGAGTTAAGGTTGTCAACTTCTTTCCTCATTATGTATTATCTTATTATGTCTGTACCATCCAATCACACATTCTGTTTTCTCCATAAACTTAACAAATTTCACAATGAATGTTAGCTTTCACGCCTGTAGCGTTAAGAAAACTTATCACACATGTACTTTATAGTTGGCGACATTTTCAATCGGAGGAGGCATTTTAAACACTTATAAGCAACCTTAAACATAGTCGAATAGATATGTAACTGCGGCTATGGCTTGCCAACATATAATATAACACAGCGTGCATGCGCCGAGCACCGACCACATCACTACAATGGCGGGATTCCAAAACGGTACTTACATTAAAAACATTCCTCGTATTAGTCACTAACATGATGAATGTGTCCTTTTTATTTAAATCTTTTCAGTTGAACTTTATTTGTATTTATTCTCAAGTACATTTCTTATTTATATATATAGCAAGTAATTGCTGATAATTTTCTGTTTGTGGTTAAGTTTCATTTTAGGAATAGTTATTTAATACTCCTATATATTTGTATGTTGAAATTAGCATGTTTATTTCAGGGTTGAAGAAGAGTTAGAAGCACTACAAGCCATATTAATGGATGAAATATTAATTAAAACTGATGACAGGTTTGTAAGTCAGTTTTTAAATTCTCATTTTCAATTGTGTAAAAGAGTTCATTAATGGAAAATGTTCACTTTTAAGGTTTTGACCATAAAATATAGCTTAGCATCTTAATATGCATCCTCATACAAGTGATAACCTTCATAAAATTAATATAAAATGTAAAAGGAGAAATAAATTTGTTTAGCAGGTTTTAAAATATTGTGGTTATTACTATCACATTATGTTAACTCCTTAACGTTTTAATTGATATACAGGAGTGACCAAGACATATTAATTTACTATTTTATACAATGTTGTACATGTCAAATATAATTTCTTAATATTTAAAAACTATTTACAAGTACATCAATTCACTATCAACATAAGTTGGTATAGTTTCATCAACTAATTGTTCATCAAAAGCAAAGAATTCTTCCAATGTATAAAATGCATTTGTTATCAAATAATTTTTCAATTTTTTAAAGAAAGGTTTGTCATATATATATATATATATAATGTTTTTACTGTGTCTATAAGACATTTATTATTTTACATACCATATAAAATAAAATGGATATGAAAAAAATGTTTCCTTGTATTGTGAAGACAGTTATTAGAGAGTTTAAAATGTTCTTGATGTAATACTTAGAACCCCAAATATACAAACTTGTAAGTGACATTATTTTTGATGAAATTAAGTATGGTCTACAATGTGTTTTTATGGGTTTGTTAAAAATTATTCGCAGAGCTCTTTTTTGAATTTTGAATATTCTATTGAAATGTTGCCTTGTTGTACTGTCCCATATTATTAGTCTATAAATAATTATACTTTGAAAGTTTGAATAATAGACCGATTTAAATATATCCATATTACCACAGTTGATAAAACTTTAAGAGAAAAACAAGAAGTATTAAGTTTTTTTACTAGGTAATTTGTATGGGACGAGTAATCTAATTTAGAATCTATGTTTAAACCGAGGAATTTAATATTTGGCCCAATTGTAACAACAACACATCTAAGGGAAATAGAATCTAATTTAGAAAACTTAATCATTTGGATTTTTCAGGGGTTTAGTTTTAGCCCATTAAAAGTAAACCAATTTTGTAAATCATTCATACATTTAAGAACGTTAGAGCTTAGTCTGTGGATTTTTATTTCTAACTAAGGCTGAAGTGTCATTTGCTTATTGAAACATATGTATTGGTAGATTTTATTGAGGTCTGCCATGAAGATTACATATAAAAAAAACTGGTCCACAGATAGATCCTTGGGGGCAGCCCACTTGGAGTAAAGACTGTTGTTTACATCTTTTACATAAACCCTTTGGTATCTGTCACTAAAATATAATTTCAAAAGACTACGCGAGACACCCTGGACTCCAAAGAAAATAGCTACAAAAGATAATTTATTTTCAAAACTGTTATAAATCGAATCTGTTAAATTTACTATGGTGTCAACTGTAGATAGATTATTTCAAAACCCTTATTATTCTTTATTAAGAAAATTATGACTTTCAAGGAAAGGTAGTAATCGATTTAGTATTAGACGTGCAAATATACTTGAGAAAATTAGTTGTAAAGAAATGGGACAACATCTGATCGCAACAGATGTTTAATTAAATATTTTGAATAAGTAGCTGCGCTCTTGGACACAAAAAAAGGAGACTCTGATATTCTTGTGTTGTGTAAATATCTACTTTGATAGTAGTTGTAGGGGTTTTAGAGAGGATACACCCTGAGTAAAGCAGAGCTCCTTTCTAGAATGTTGAAAAAAGCTTGAAATGCTGATTTCAAAACAATATTTTGGATGTAAGTTTAAAATTAAATAAACTTGTTTATTTATCTCTTTTATACAGTTCTATATCAAGGATATATTTCCAGATTTTAGCACATGAGATCATACGGTCAAATCCTGTGAGGTGCGTCCAAAAAGTAATATTTTCCGTAGCACATACTACACTATGTCTACAATAATAAGGCTATAGTTTAAGTATGTTTAGCCAACTCTCCTATAACTAGCTCAGTTGCTCTATTTGATGTAATACAGAGGCAAAGCTGTAGCGGTAGAGACTACTGTGTATCCATGGACTGCACTAGACACACAACAGCAGTACGTACGTGTGGATCTAACTGTCTCATTGCCCTCACAATACCCAGACATCAGTCCTGTAGTGACGCTACGCAACCCAAGGGGTCTTGAGGAGACAACGCTTGCAGCAATTGAATCTCAGATACGTGACAAGTGTGATGACTTTCTTGGCCAACCAGTTATTTATGAGATTATAAATGTATGTGAGATTATCTATGAATTTATGGGGAATAATTGTTATTAGAGTATACATTTATTTTCTCAAGAGTTACTGTAGCAGTTAAATTGAAGCCTCTAGGAAGTGTATAATAAAATTAAAATATTAATAATAAAATACCTTTTATCACATTTCTTGATAATTTTTGTACAATTTACAATCCAATTTCATTGAAGGCTTCATTAGGGACATATGCAAGATTAATAAACCAATTATGATATTCAAATTAGTCACAGCTCGTTTTCTATCAATAATATGTAGATAGATAGATAGAAAAATTAATAAACAATAATATATATATTATTTATTAATTTATTTATTTTTTTTTTTTTTGCTGAAGTAATCTGTAAATTTAAAAAAATTATCAAAAAGTAAGTTTTTAGAAATAATTGTGTCTTTGTCATTTAATATTCAAGGTGTTATAAGGTCGACATTAAATTGATTTTCTTGTAAGTAAGCCTATCTAACATTTCAAGATTTATTTCGTTATTGTTGGTTTGGCCAGAATTATTAAGATGGTCATCAATTTTGAATTTTGTGAAGTTGTTAATGCTTTGTATGTTAGTAGAATCTTGCCTATTAACATCTTGTCCAGTTTGTCCAATATGCAATTACTTTAATATAATCATTACAGTTTAATTTATAAATGCCACTATTATCAAATATTGTAGATTGTTTTGATTTGTTTCATTTTTTATTATTTTACTAGGTTCGTTGGTAGTTTAAAATGTCATTTGAAATCCACTATTATTCATTAAGACTTTGTTGATTTTACAAACTGGTTGGTTACGCTTGAACTTTCTCTTTCTGAAAAGTATGTTACTTCCAGTCATTTACTGGTAATTAATTAATATAAGACACTAACTATGAAAAATCACAAATTCACCACTTGTAATTTATTGTACCTTTGTTAATAGGTAAAAAAATGGCTTAGAAATAGAAAAAAGAACATCACTTAGTAACAAAACACAATAATGATAATTCTGTGTACAATTGTGTAGTATAACAACAGCAAAGGTTGTATCTTTGAAAAAGGTATAATCATTTATTAGCAAACTTGGCATTCTGACAGCAAGGAGACGCATCGATAAAACTTTTCTTTTAACTTGTACTAATTATATACAATTTTAAATAGATTTCAAAGAACAAATATAGAATCCATAATTTAAACCCATAAACTGACAAAAAAATCACTTCTTATTAAAGAGCTCTCCTTAAATCATGATTTTTTTTTTCATTGATATGAAAATTCAACATGATAATAATCTTGGGTACAATTTATTTTAAATATAAAGTAATAAAATCTACTCTAATGCTTATATATAGATTAACTAAATATTTTTTATTTTTAAAAGTTTTGTATGTGTTCATGAATGAAGAAGTTTCTCATAGCTTACAAACATACACATCTTGACAATTATAACCTCCACAAACAGCTGTTCACACCAAGTTTTCTTAGTGAGAAAATATTTGATTAGAGTGCAGTGCTGCGAAACGTGATGCGTGCGTAACCGGAAATTCAGACTATCAAAACAACATCTGACAGCTACTATGCATCACACTGTTGTGCATTTTTGAGAAGCACAGAATAAATAATCTCATGAATTCTATTGGCATTTATATGAACTAAATGCTTCAAAACGATGCTTAGTGATATATTCTGCTTACCGCTAATAGAGTTAGATTTAATTGGCGAGATATTTTCCTTACCGCGTAAGAAGGGTTAAAAGATATTTTCTACTGTGACAATCCATTTTTTATTCTTAGAAAATCATAAATTTGACTGTGAATTTTGATTATTGAGTACTTTGATTATTGCATAATATACAAGCAATATGAAATGTAATGTTTCAGTGTAGGTCTTTTTAAAAATATAATCAGCCATAAAGAATAAGTATGTAAAATCAATCAAATACACTGATCAAGAAATGTTTCTGTTTTATTCATTGACTATGTCAAATAACCAAATGTTTAATAATATCAAAGCTAAAAGTATATTTTGCATTTAACAATAATCTAACTTGTGGAAACAGCTGGTGAAAGAGCAGTTAACTGCTTCCAATGTGCCCTGTTGTCAATGTTGTATCTGCCTATATGGATTCCGCCAACGAGATCATTTCACAAAGACTCCATGCTACCACTATTTCCACTCACACTGTCTGGCCAAACATTTGAGAATATCTCAGCGCATCTTCACAGAGGAGCAGGACAAACTTCCTGCCTGGCAGCGGACAGATTCTTTTCAGGTATTACATAATATTTAATTTCACTTTTTAGAATCCTGTTAGCTGCATATCTAGAATTAACGTTTCTTTTTAACTTAGGAATTAAAAACACAGTTTACTTCCTACACAGGAAAAAAGGTCATAATTATATAATATTGGGTCAGTTGTATTAATCCATTGCTACCAAATTGTGCCTTGCTACTAACCATCTTTAATATCAATGGCTAAACAACCGTCATTTCAATGTTACTGTGGTAAACAAACAAAAATAAGTTATAACTTGATGAAAAGGAGGACTGATTGCTTAAAAATTAATGCTTTACGCTATTTCAGTGAACAAGAATGACTGTTAAGCTCCTGACTTCTTAGATTTTATTGTTTAAGAAAATATCTACTTTCTGAACAATCATTTTGGTTTAGTAATGCAAAAGAAAAAAAGATGCCCAGTTAAGATAAGGGAGTTTTTCAGTAAGACACTCAATTTTTACTTCTTCACACTTATTGTTACTTCTTCAGTATGGGTTGCAGAGGTAAACTTCAAGATATCACTATGAATTAGATCAGCGTCAACTGTTTCAGTCGAAAATATGACTGCTCTTAAGTATTTTTTCATAATTTTAATAATGTTAAAAAATGTGATAAATTTAAAGATTTCAATGTACTTTTATGTACAGGAGTTAATTAGAGTTACCCTCCGTGTATACAGGTTAACTTTTTTCTTGCTATACTTCTGCTTTTTGCAAATCCCAACTAATTCAAGGACTAACCAGGGTAGCTATCTACTGTCAGGGAAAGTCTCGAAACAAAGGAAAAGTTTCAAGTCAGAAATCTTTTAAGAATGTCTAAAGTAAATAATATGCATATGAAAATACAACAACCACAATAGCCTTTTATTTATATTAGGGGTGTGCGAGTATTCGAAACTTCGAGTATTTGATCGATTATTTTACTACTCGAACTCTGCTCGAAGCTTCCGAAACTACTCGAAGTTCGATCCAGTAGTTGTATTTCACGAAATATCATATTTACATCTTAGTTTAGTTTTAAGAGTAAACAGTTTTATAAGTTATAAATAAAAAAATATGCGCTTCCTTGTGTTTTATTTTACCCTTAATCATACGTTATCTGTTTGGTACGCGTAATTATAAACTAAACAATACGCCTAAGAATAGGTAGTACACGATGACAGTCAAATGAACTAGTCGGCGTAGTGAATGAATTCGTTCATTATGATTTGAACTAGTTTAATTCAAAGTGAACAACAGAGTTGGGAATGTAGCGATCTCATATGTTGGTTATCGAGTTTACTAGTCACACATAACCTAATATAAAATAGCGTGAATAAAACAGAAGTGTTGGTTTGTGTCTTTACGACCCAAGAAAGGGAACGGGAAATCCGGTTCACGATGCTCAAAAAGACTTGTTACCGATACAAATCTAATAGTCTGTACGCCATGGAAATTATGCATATTTTCGTTTGTATCAAAAATACCTTTCAATCAAAAGGGTCCCGAGAACGGGTCACTTTACATCCCAAGAATTGAACTTCCCATCTATTCTAGGTGAAACTTCATCTCGGTTGTAGTATACGCACATGCAAGGAACCGTTCCGCTCCTTTTCGGAACTGAAATTATCGTTTTTTTCTTGCGAGTCGATAAAGGTCTATTTTGTTTTTTAATCTGAGTAGGGAATCGATACAAAGAAATAGAATAGAAAGATACAACTTGGACATAGTGGCTCTCCAAGAAACAAGATGGCCCTTTAGTGGTATAATTAACTCTGGAAAATATTCTATATACTACAGCGGAAGAGATGATGGAATACACCAAGCAGGAACTGGATTTGCTATTAAAAAAACTGTTGGAAGCTCTAAATAAATTTGAGACTGTGCCTGATTAGAATAAGATGTAGATTTAAGAACATGACTGTGATAAATATGTTTGATCCTACTGAGGATAAAGAAGATGAAACCAAAGATGAATTTTATGGACAGTTAGAAGAAATGATATATGACATCCCTAATTATGATATAAAAATTACATTGGGTGATGCCAATGCTAAAGTCGGAAAGGAAGATATTTGGAGAGATTATGCAGGAAAAGAGAGTCTACATGACATGTCCAATGACAACGGAATAAGACTTCTCAGTCTCGCATGTGCAAACAATCTCTACATTAGCAGCACCTCATTCCCACATAAAAACATACACAAAGAAACATGGGTATCGCCTGATGGAAGAACGAGAAACCAAATTGATCATGTGTTAATAGACAAGAGACATAAAACACACATATTGGATGTGAGAAGCCTAAGAAGTGCTGAATGTGGGACTGACCATAACTTAGTACTCGTTAAGATAAGACAAAAACTGAAATGGGAAAAACGAGAAAAAGATAGAGTGGAAGTAGGGTGGGACACATCTAAACTGAAAAACCTAGAAAATCAAAAGAAGGTGGAACTTAAACTAACAAACAGATTTCAGGTACTACAAGAACAGACTGTTGAAATTAATGATGTAAACGAGTATTGGGGGAAAATTAAAGAAATTATTACAGAAGTTTCGAAGGAAGAACTAAAACCAATACAAAAGAAACAGAAGAACAAACTTTGGTTCACCAACAGTTGCGAAGATTTAATAGAGTTGAGGAAGAAAAAGAAAAATGATGTTCTCAAAAACAACTGTAATGAAAATAGGGAGGAGTACAAAGAACTCAACAAACAGGTAGTTAGAAAACTAAGAACGAAGAAACGTAAATATATCACAGACCAACTGAGAAAAGCAGAGGAGGACAGTACTCATAACAACGCAAGGGAATTTTTCAGATCAATAAGATTTTTTAAGAAGGGATACATCCCAAAAACAGACAGCATCAAAGATAAAAATGGAAACCTGACTTGCGACAGAAAAAATGTTCTTCTTCTTCTTTGTCTTTGCCTTTTCCCACGTCACGTAGGGTCGGCATTACAACTCCGGATCCTCCTCCTCCACAGCTGTCTATCCAGGGCTTCTTCCTTCCTCCATCCCTTTTCCCTCAAGTCACATGACACCTTGTCCTTCCATCTCATTTCTGGTCTCCCTCTCTTCCTCCGCCCCTCGACCTCCAAGTCTCCAACCCTTCTCCCCACATAGTTCTCCCCTCTTCTACGTATGTGCCCATACCACCTCAGTCTACCTTCTTGAATTTTCTTCCCTAAGGGTCCCACTCCAACTGTTCCTCTGATGTAATCATTTTTTATTCTATCCTTCCTTGTAACTCCACTCATCCACCTCAGCATTCTCATTTCCGCCACTTCCATCCTTCTCTCTTGCGCCTTCTTTATCGGCCAAGTCTCTGCACTATACAGCATTGCAGGCCTCACCACAGATTTATACAACTTTCCTTTCCTCCTGGCGCCAACCCTCCTATCACACAACACTCCACTCATTTTCTTCCAATTCATCCATCCACTATTAATCCTATGCTGTATTTCCGCCTCCAGTCCTCCATCACTCTGGATGTACGAACCCAGGTATTTGAACTTCCCTACCCGTGGCAGCTCTTCCCCTTGTATGTCCACCCTTAGCCCCTGTGTTTCTTCCATACTCATGTATTCCGTTTTCGCTCTGCTGATCCTCATTCCTCTTTCTTCCAAAACCTTCCTCCACTCTTCCAGTCTCACTTGAAGTATCTCCTGGGTTCTCTCACAGATCACCACATCATCTGCAAACATCATGCTCCATGGCGCTTCTCTCTTTACTCCATTTACCATACAGTCCATTACCAGGTCAAAGAGGTACGGACTGAGAACCGACCCTTGGTGTAGCCCTACTCTCACTGGGAAGTCTTTAGTGGTACCCACACTGGTCCTTACTTGCGTCATTACTCCTTCATACATCCCCTTTACCACTCTCACATACTTCTCGGGTATGCCTTTACATCTCATACTTCTCCATACCTCCTGCCTGGGCACTCTATCATAAGCCTTTTCTAAGTCAATAAAAGTCATATGAAGGTTAGCCCGCACCTCTCTGTGCCTTTCCATCAATTGTCGCAGTGCAAATATTGCGTCCGTTGTTCCCCTTCCTGGCATAAATCCAAACTGTTCTTCACACACTTCACTCTCCTCACGCAATCTACCCTCAATGATCCTCTCCCATATCTTCATTGTGTGGGACATCAACTTTATCCCTCTATAATTTCCACAATCTTGGATATCGCCTTTTCCCTTGTATATGGGAATAAGTATACTCTTTGTCCACTCATGTGGTATTTTTTCCCTTTGCCAAATCTTCCTCATCAGATCCCAAAGCACATCAATGCCCCGTTCACCCAGACACTTCCATGCTTCCACTGGTATTTGGTCTGCACCAACTGTCTTTCCATTTTTCATCTTCCTCATCGCCCACTCCACCTCTTCTCTACTTATCATCACAGTCATTCCCTCATTTGCTTCTCCGTCCTCATACTTCTCCCTCTGATTTTCCTCATTTAGTAGTTCCTCAAAGTATTCCAACCACCTTCCTAGTATTTTTTCCTGATCATAAAGTACCACTCCTGAACCATCCTTCATCTGTTTAATCGATGTCATGTCGACAGAAAAAATGTTCTTAACATATGGAAACAATATTTTGAGCAACTACTGAATGCTGATAAAAGACCTGACGAAGAAGAAGGAGCAGAAGATGAAAATAAATTAATTTTCCAACATGTGCAACCAAAAGTAGATGAACCATCGCTTAAAGAGGTGGAAGAAAGCGTAAGACAACTAAACAACAATAAAGCCCCAGGAAATGATGGCATTCCGGCTGAAATATTCAAAATTGGTGGAAGAGAGCTATTAAGTTGTATGCATAGATTAATATTAGAAGTGTGGAGAAAAGAAACAATACCCAATGATTGGAACGAAGCACTAATAACACCTATTTTCAAAAAGGGTGATAAGACATAGTGCAAAAATTATAGAGGTATTTCTATTCTAAGTTCAGCATATAAAGTACTATCAAAAATCCTCTTAAATAGACTGAAAGAGTATATAGAAGAAAATATTAAAGACCACCAAGCAGGATTTGTTCAAGGTCGCTCTACTATAGACCAAATATTTGCCATAAAACAATCTCTCTCAAAATATTGGGAGTTTAATAAGGATGTTCACCTATTATTTATAGATTTTCAAAAAGCGTATGACAGCATAAATAGGATGAAAATGTATGAAAAAATGCAAATGTTTGGCATCCCAGATAAGCTTATAAAATTGACACAAATATGTATTGATAAATCAAGATGTAAAGTGAAGGTAAATGGAGAATATACAGAGGACTTTGAAGTTAATACAGGAGTTCGTCAAGGTGATGGGATATCCCCTCTACTCTTTAACCTAGTCTTAGAAGATGCACTCAGGAAGACAAAAGATTTAAGAGCTGGGATCTATGTTCGATCAAAAGTAAATGTATTAGCTTTTGCGGATGACATTGCTCTTCTTGCTGAAAGTAGAACAGATCTGGAAAATTTAGCAAAAGTGCTCATTCAAGAAACCAGAAAGGTGGGATTAGAAATAAACCAGGATAAGACAAAATATATGCATATAACCAAAGTATGAATGAATGAATAGAATACAAAATATTAAAGTGGACAAGTGGGAATTTGAAAAAGTCGAAGAGTTTAAATACCTTGGCATAAAGCTAGCACAAAACATAAAAGAGGAAAACGAAATTCAAAATAGACTAGTCTTAGCCTCTAAGACCTATTGGGCAGTAGAGAAATTACTTAAATCCAAAATATTGTCTAGGAAAACTAAGATCAAAATCTACCATACACTAGTCCTCCCTGTGTTACTATATGGAGCTGAAACATGGTCACTGACAAAGGAATATGATAAGAAGCTTATTGTATTTGAAAATAGAGTATTAAGAAAAGTGTTTGGTCCAGTATGCGAAGGAGATGTATGGAGAATAAGAAAGAACAGAGAATTAAGAGAAATATACACTCACCCAGATATAGTAGCATTAGTGAAAAGTAGAAGACTAAGGTGGGCTGGACATGTGTGGAGGCGAGAAAATACCTCCATTATTAATTATATTGAACGATCGAACCCAGACGGTAGAAGACCCCTTGGCAGGCCAAGACTTAGATGGAGAGATCAGGTCCTCAAAGATATTTACAAATTGGGAACTACACCTGAGGCAGCAAAGAACAGAGCAGAATGGAGAGGCATTGTTGGGGAGGCCAAAAACCAACTGGGGTTTCAATGGCCAAGGAGGTAAGGTAAGTAAGTAGGGAATCGTCCAATGATTTGACGTAAGAAAATACTGTATCATACCATATAAAATATGGTAATGGCGCTCTAGCAGCGTGTGACACTATATTATTGATTTATTTTCCGTCAAATAAAATATATATATATATATATATATATACGTGGCGAACGTCTATTAATTATTATTCCAAAAACGCCTTAGATCGCCAAAACTATGTGTAATATTTGAGCATACGATATTTTCCTGTCAAATTGTTGAACGGTTTTCTGACTAGGTTAGACAATAACACAGTTGGAGTGTAAAATGTGGTAAAGTACAATAATTTTGATTTATAAACTCGCTGAACGGGTCCCTGTTCACGTCGATGTAAACTGTAAAACAATACGAATCAACCCAAGTGAGGGAGAGACCTTTCCTAAACAAAATACAACGAATATAGAGATTCGGAAAATAATTTTTATTGAATCGAACTCGAAGCCTTATCAAACATCTCATTTTTTGTTCATAAGTTTTTAACTTAGCTGCCCAAAATCTTCACTGTATCACTAGTTGGCACTTAGCTGATATTTCAGACTGCATCTCGTCGCCAATATCAGCTAGACCTGTTTTCATTTGATTACACCAGGTTTTCATGATTTCTCGTTATGACATAATTATTTATCTGTTCAGTGTAGTCTCATGAATCAAAGTAGTTGCACATATTTCATTACCGATCATAATTTAAAAACTAATTCATCCTAAGCGACTTTAACATTTATTTTTGTAAACCTGCTTAATTATTACCTATTATCAATCGATTGAACTACAGTCTTTGTCATCCTGATTTTCAAATTTGATTATGTAATTCAGAGCTTATTTCCAGTTAGTTGTAACCTTGTTATTACTGAATTAAATACCCACAGAATACAGATCCACTCTTCTTGGCGTGTACACAATCAACTTTTTGTTGAGAGGAGGCAATTCTGAAAGCAAATGACTGCATTTGGTGATGACGTCTGAATTTTAGCATCAGTTTGGTTGGATGCAGCTTTTGCCAACAAGATTCGCTACGTTTTCGCGGTACACTAAACATTCCGGCTGTGAAATAGTATAATTGGTTTGCATAGAAAATATGAGTGAACAGATTAAATCTTTATAATCCACGTTGTTTCAATTAATTATATACTTTCTTAATTTCTTACATAATATTAGATCTGAAAAAAAGGGAAAAGGTTAAACAAAACAATGCTACATAAAAATGTTGGAAGACAGGAAGTACTGTAAAAAGTTTTATATATCAAATGTTACAGTTACAAACAACAAATCAAAATTATTGTGTTCAGTTTAGATGTATATATTTACGAATGTGGCAAAACTTAACATAGGCTTAGGATCGTGTCTCCCTTTTACAGTTGTCTTGGGTGAACAGGAAATCCCTCTGTAAATACTCACTCGAAAATACTCGATACAATGCAACTACTCGACTCGAACTCAAAAATCACTACTTGCACACCCCTAATATATATATATATATATATATGTGTATAATTGAAGCCAGCTTGGTGACTTAGAACTTACTTCACATCAGCTGCAATTAGAACATTTTCATGTGGTGAACTTTGGTGCTGGCATGTTACTGTATATTATTTTAGTATATATACATAGTATTACATGAAATAGGATAACCGTATCGTCAATGCTTGGTGTACATATGTCCCGAAGTGAGCCTGTTTCAACGTGTGCAAACTAGATTGTAACTTGTTCACATTGAACATATTTTAAGACTTAAAGCTAAACTAAAGTGATCTACATACGTAGAAAATCTGGAGTAGCAAACTACGTTTGTGTTCATGCCCCTCTACAAAGGGTGGGAAAGGTCTCAAGTGAGGTGAGTTGGTTGTTCAAGATTGCAGCTCCTGTGATTGTTTTAGATGAATCGAGTGTATTTAGGAATAGTTATTTATTTATTTATTTAATTTTACAAAAATGCTACAAAACAGGCAAAGCCCAATTACATTATAGCATTAAATATACATCTAAATAATGAACAGCATGCTTACATTAATTTACTACAGAATATAATACAATAGGTCTATAAGGTTTTTATTTTATTTTTTATTTATTTTGTTTTTCCAAGAGCACTATAATAAAGATAAATTGAAAAAAGCTAAGCGTAAAACAATATCCAAGTAATAAATAAGTTCACAATCATGGACAAAATAAATTATCAATAAACATCTTCAAAAGACAATAATCAAGCACTATAATTAGTAATAAACAACAGTGATCAACAATAGGACAACAAATAACAATAAAGGATGCAAAAATTCAGACGAAATAACAACAATACATAGAAATATAACTTATAAATACAACCAATAAATACAATGCATATAAATAATTAAAAATTTATTTTACTTAATGATTTACTAAATTTAGATTGAGAGTCTAGAAAAATACCAGTATCTGTGATTAAAAGAGAATTGTAAAGTCTCACCATAGTATTGATGGACGAATTAGACCCAATATTGGAGCGGGCAAAATGAGTGGAGAACAGCTGCCGATTACGGGAGTTTAAACGAGGCACAGATATATTTAATCTAGTCAGTAACGTCATATCGTCGATGACGCCGTTCACCAATTGATGCAAATAGATTAGCATTGCTATTTTTCGCCTCCTGTATAGTGAATCAAGATTAAACATTTGAATTAGCTCAGAATATGGAACTAAAGTTGTAAAGTAACCAAAAGCTTTAAAATACAAATATCTTAAAAACCTTTTCTGAACCGTTTCAATTAAGTCTACCAAATATGCAACATGCGGATACCAGACAACAGACGCATACTCAAGCTTAGATCTAACAAGAGAACAATACAACAACTTCAAAGTATTCACACTACTTAAAAAATTTCCAGATCTACGAATAAACCCTATAACGGAAAATGCAGATTTACAGATAGAAGTAACATGCTCATTAAAGTAAAATCTTGAATCAAAGTGCACACCGAGATCTTTTACTGAAGACTTTATATCTAACACTTTATTTCCCATTAAATAGTTATAATGCACAACATTTGATTCCAACTTTCGTGTGACAGACATAACAGCGCATTTGTCCACATGAAAACGTAAATTATGTTGAATCCAAACAAATAAACGATTTATGTCCTCCTGCACCTTTATACTATCAGCAACGCTTTCAATACTTCTGAACAATTTTAAATCGTCAGCATACAGTAAATAATTGCAATTCAAAATGCAGCCTTTAATGTCATCAATAAACAAAACAAACAATAATGGGCCCAAATTTGATCCCTGGGGTACACCAGATTCAACTAAAAATTCAGAAGATGACATTCCTTCAAAAGATACATATTGCTTCCTACCCCTTAAATATGAACAGAAAAAAGTTATTAATGAATCAGACAGAACAAATGAATTTAATTTGGAAAGAAGTGCCAAATGATTTACTTTATCAAACGCTTTCTCAAAATCCGTATATAAAACATCAACCTGACTATTAATATCTAGGACAGAGAGACAAAATTCAGAAAAACTTAATAAATTAGAATTTATTGACCGGCCGGGAAAGAAACCATGCTGATGAGGACTGATGTAATTTTTGACATGCGTGAACAATCTATTATGAATAATTGACTCAAAAACCTTCACAGGAGCTGACAAAATAGATACTGGCCTATAATTTTTAATGTCTGACCTTTCATTCTTCTTGAAAATGGGTACAACTTTTGCGCGTTTCCATTCAATTGGAAAACAATTGTTTTTAAGAGAAAGATTAAAAATGTAGTGTAAGGGAGAAACAAACAACTCAGCACAAGCCTTTAAAATGTATGGAGGAATACCATCGGGTCCCACCGAAACTTAAGGTTTTAATTTTTTTAAAGCTGATAACACTTCAGAATGTGAAATGGTAGTGAAATAGTCGGTGAACGGAGCGCGCGAAGACAGAGCTCGGCACTGTCCAGCGGGCAAGCCTCGTACACAGAGCTGAAATACGAGGCGAAACTTTCTGCTATTGCTGCTCTTCCCTCCACTTCCCCGCCATCAATTGACATTACAGTAGGGCTTTGATTTATTGTTCTCATGTTCTTAATCACTTTCCAAAATGATGCTTGATCCGAACTAATTCTCCTTTCTAACAGTGTTACGTAATTATTGTAAGCAAATCTTATGTTAGTTTTTATTTCACTACGTACATTTTTATATTCTATTAAAGTATCTTGTAAACCATGCTTGTTAAATTTACGCCGTAGCCTTTCTTTTCGTTTGATCATAACAATTAAATCCCTACTAAACCAAGGTGGATATTTTGATTTATGTTTTATCGACTTGGGTACAAATAAGTTAAATATATTATACAACTCTCTGTAAAAATACTGAACAGCTTCATTAACATCCTTAATAATCATTAAATCCTTCCAGTCCTTATTTCTAATAGCATTATAAAGAGATAGAAAATCAGCTTTTTTAAAATTATAATTAGGTAAGAAAACCTCGTGAGCAGTCCTAATTTCATGAAACACATTAAAAGTTATACTTAAAGGCGGATGGTGCTTATCAACAGGCACAGCTGGACAACAATCTCTGCTTACGCTAACACTATCTATATCTGATAAGACAAGGTCAAGCGTCCTACCTAATTGGTTAACAATGTTGTTTTTTGAGTATAATTTATACATGTGATAAAGAAAAGCAACTGTTTACAAATATCATTCCCCAAGCTTAAATTAAAATCAATACCAGTTATCGGTAAGTTAAAATCTCCCAAAATTAATATTTTTTCCTTCTTAAAATTAAATGAATCTAGTTTTTCAAAATACATTCTATAATTATGGATTGACGAGTTAGGTGGGAAATAAACCACAGAAATAACCACAGATTCCTTCTTAAAAGATTCTAATTTAACCCATAGATTTTCCCCTTCTGTTTCTAAACAATATAACCTGCGAGCTTTAACCTGTTGAGGAGTAGCTGAAAGTGGCACTGAAAGAGTACTGACGGTTATAACCGTTTGATCCCAAAGGAGTACTGACGGGTTTAACCGTCTAATATTATTATTGCATATTATGGCGGTTTTTTTAACTCTAGCGGCCTACTTACGTACTATTTTGACTGAGAAACGTTTCAAGTTATTATAACTGTATAGTGCTGCCTCATAGCGTCAGAATTTCTAATCTCAGCTTTACTGCCAAATGTCCTGTCATTTTTGCGCGCCAATTCCTTTATAGGTTAGTCTCAGTTTTAGTGTGCTGGAGTGTTGAATGCTTTCTGATAGTTTTATTTATACTCTGATAAAATGAGTGACTATTTGGATAAAAGTGATGTTATTAGAAATGCGTTATATGACGACAGTGATGAGGATTATTCATTAGAAGGTGACGTAATTAACTCGGATTCTGAAGTCGACGTTTTTGGTTCAGACCAGGAATCATTCAGTAATAATACTGCTGAAACCTCTACAAATGGTGAGACATCAACCACACATTTAATTGACCTAGGTCTTGGAGATATATGTAACCTTGTAGATGATAATGTAGCAGAAAACTTTCCTAATCGGAATGCAGATGTTTCTGTTCCCTGCCCCGTCTGTAAGTGGTACCATAATAATGAATTTGAGCCCACAGTACACAATTTTGATTCTTCTAAGTCAAAGGTTTTAGTTTTTGATGAACTAAATGGTAGGGAATGGAAAGAGATTGACGCTTTTTATGAAGTATTTGATATTGATTTTGTATCTCATATTGCACAAGAGACAAATAAATATTACACAGAATCCTGTAAGGGTGTATTGCCACAGTTCTCAAAGCTCAATAAGTGGACACCCACTAATGAAAATGAATTGTTCTGTTTCTTTGCGACGACGCTGCTAATGGCACACTGTAAGAAGAACTCCTTGAAGCAGTATTGGTCAACTGACCCGCTTATTGCAACTCCTATTTTTTCAAAACTATTTACTCAGGACAGGTATCTGCTCTTACGTAGATTATTACACTTTGATGATAACTGCAACTCAAATGGCAAAGATAAACTTAGCAAAATTAGAACAGTAGTGGAAACTTTGAGGAGAAAGTATCGTTCATTGCTACAACCTTACCAAAATCTAGTGATTGATGAATCACTAATGCTATGGAAAGGAAGACTCTCCTTTCGACAATATCTACCAAATAAAAGGAAAAGATTTGGTGTTAAGTTATTTGTGTTATGCGACTGTCAAACTGGTATTATCTTAGATTTTATCGTGTATACAGGGAAAGGCACAAATGTTGACGGTGAAGACGATAAGGACAGTGGATTATCATCTAGAGTAGTCAAAACACTTATGGAGCCTTATCTGAATAACAACCATGTGATTTTCATGTATAACTGGTATTCCAGTCCGGACTTGTTTTCATGGTTAGATGATAAAAACACTGGGGCATGTGGGACTGTAAACCCAAAAAGAAAAAATCTACCTTGTTTACCCAAGAAAATGAAACCTGGCGAAGTTGAAGTACGCAACAAAGATAATATGATCACTGTAAAATGGTGTGATAAAAGGCCCGTGACAGTTTTATCAACAGTAGACAAGCATTCAATGGTTAGTGTAGATACAAGGTCACACAAAGGTGTACTAAAGCCAAAGTGTGTGCTAAACTACAATTCCAATATGGGTGCTGTGGATAAAAGTGACATGATGGTATCATACAATGATTCTACTAGAAAAGGCATAAAATGGTACATCAAACTCTTCTTCCATCTCCTGGATCTTAGTGTTTTGAATTCATACTATTTGTACAGGTAAGTTGACTCAAACATCTTTCTACATAAAATTATATAAATTATAGTAACTTTCAAAATACTAATAAATACTATATATGTTCTAATAATTGATAACAGCTAATACATATAATATGATAACAAGTTGTTTATAAATAATAAACTAATAATCAGGCCACAAAAAAAAAAAAAATAAATAAATAAAATATGTGGCGATTTTTATTGTTGTTTGTTTTTCAATATACAACTATTTGTGTTACGATATGTGTATGAATTTGCAGACAGTACATGCAGTCAAAAAACCCAAATGCAAAGCTTCAAATTATGGACTTCCGCATAAACCTCATCAGGCAATTGTTGGAAAGACATAATGCACTGAAACAGGAGGCCGTAGCCATGCCACGCCTGGTGGGTGGAGCCCAGCAGCCACTACGCTTGTCAGGTCGTCATTTCCCACGCCCTCTACCATCAAGAGAAAATGGCCGACGAAAACTTAAACGGTGCTTTGTGTGCTCAAACACAACAAGAGGTGAACGCAAAAGAAAAGAAACTGCTTATGAGTGCAAGAAATGTGAAGTAGCACTTTGCGTGCATCCTTGTTTTGAAAATTATCATACTATGCCAACATTTTAAATTAATGTAATCTTATATAAGCAATTATATTAGCATTTTATAACAATAAAACAAGTTTTGAAAACATTAAACTCAAAAAATGTTCTTACTCCCTGGGGTACATTAATGGTTAGTTTGCTTACTCTTGTAGACCCTAGGTAGGTTGACGGTTATAGCCGTCAGTACTCCTTAACAGGTTAAATCTATTGGATACTGCTAATAGAACCCCGCCTCCCCTAGACTGCCCTGAGTTTCTATCACGTCTAAACACCTGATAATCAGAAGGAAAAAGTTCGGAACTAGATACTGAATCATTCAACCAAGTTTCAGTTAAAGCAATTAAATCCCAATCACTAGTCATTACACTCAAACGGAAAGGCACGGTTTTGGATCTCAAACCCCTTACGTTTTGATAACACAAACTGACATTATTACTACACATTAATATTCAACAGGCAATAATAAATAATTTATACTAACTAATAACAGGACATGCAAATAAATATAGATCAAAACCTTAGGCCTACTCATCTTATGAACAAGAAATAAATTATACATCGTAATAAGAAAATCATGCGAAATAATGTGAATCAATATAATATGCATCTTACGAACAAGCAATAAATTATATATTCTATCGAGAAGTTTGTGAGAATAAATACAAATTAAGAAAATGTGGATCTGATAAACAAGCAATACATTATGTATTATATCAAACAATGCGTGCAAACAAATATAAATTGAAACAGTGCAGATCTTATGAACGAGCAATAAATTATATATTATAACAATAAAAGTGTCCAAAACAATATAATTTAAAACAATGCGGATCTTATACTGGAGCAATGAGTTACATATTATATCAAGAAATACTAGTAAATAAATATAAATCAAAAAAGTATACATCTTACGAACAGGTAAGAAATTATATATTCTAATATGGAATTTGTACAGAAAAATATATAAAAACAGTATTCTACATATAAGCAGTGAACGAGATATAGTAACAAGCAATGAGTGCAAATAAATATATTGTAACAATGAACCATGCATTATTAAAAATAAAATCATGCTTGTTCCTCTTACTAACCAAATGTAAGCAGTTGGTGATTATCTCAGAATATCACTAGTCTGATATTATAATTTCAGATTAAATGTATCACAGAAGTTTGAAAAAGACCAATAGTTTTAGAGTGATTGACAGATGTGCTATTATAGATTTACCTGTAATCAGATATTCAAATATTGTTTATCTTACACTGAGTATTGGATAAACACAAATATGTATTCTCATTTTAAAATATGAAACCCTTATCTCTTGAGAATTTGATAATACTAGTGTCATACAAATTCTAGAGTGTCCCTTAACTTACTAACTACACTCTGCAAACTTATTATGTATTCAAATGTTATACACTATTGCTACATTTTCAGGCTACATGTCCTGTGTGTCGGGCTCCTGTAGATTACGAAGTGGACTCACTAGCTGCTGCACCTCCTCCCTTGGACCTAGTGCAAGCTGATAACTTCAAACCTAGTGCAGAGCT
This sequence comes from Stictocephala bisonia, assembly GCA_035578905.1. Taxonomy (NCBI): domain Eukaryota; kingdom Metazoa; phylum Arthropoda; class Insecta; order Hemiptera; family Membracidae; genus Stictocephala; species Stictocephala bisonia. Next base: position 282,829 of record JAQJVL010000804.1, read on the forward strand.
TCGTTGCTTGCAAAAGCAGATGGCAGCTCTCTTCCTCCGCCAAAAACAACGAGGGGGAATCATCCAACAAGACAGTTCTGTTCTCCTGTTAACTGTGAGTAAATGCTTCAATTAATTTCCTGTTATATAAATGTTGGCACCTATTTGTAACACAAACAATAGAGCTAAGTAATTCCTTAATGTCATTAAAGCAAGTTGTATACAAATATTTGCATTCTTTTCTGCTAGATTATATGTCTTATTTACAACTTACTTCATTGGATAGTTTTCATTTTGGTGACCTTGGCATCTTGAATTGTATACTTATACTTATATTAGACATAATACTGTGCTCTCTCAATTTGCGTATATTTCATAACTACATAATAGGAATCAATGGAGATCTGGTATTTCATTACAAAACACTTTATTGTGATTAAATAAATAACCAAATATATATTATTGAACACTAATTTGCCTAGTAAAAATTAAAACTCCACTAGTTTTTCGTTAGTGTCGGTAAATTGTGGTATAAACAATGGGTTACAAAATCAATTACTTTAAAACCTGGAAATTTCTTATGACAATAGGATTTATCAGTTTATAATGGTATAAGTTGGTACCTTTTTTTCTTTACAACGGTTTGTTAAAACTGCTGAATTTTTATCGGTCAACAGTGTAGTATCGGTTTTGAACAAAAAATTGCAGCATATTTGTACAGCGTTGGCCATGTTTGTTGCATATTAATGTCTCTCGCTCTCTCTCCTTCTCCGTTGGCATAATACAAATCTTTTTTTGTACAGTATGTGATCTAGTCAAATCTTGTGTTAAACAAAATGACATATATTTGTTTATAGCAAAAGTTTTTGTGATTTTCCTATTGGTTGAGTTTTGTACTAAACAAAACAGTGAATATGAAAACGACTCCTGTAAAACACATTTTCATCTTATTTTTTAAGTTATGTAGTCTCAGCAGCTGGTTTACCAGAATATTTAAATTCAAAGTCGTCTTAAATGATGTCAAATGCGAGACTTAGAACAGTCTGTTCATATTAGTTATAGGAAAATATGGTGGAGGTTATATAATATTTCTCTTATCTACCTCCCTTGAATGCTGACAAGTGCAGTCCAGTTTGTTTGTTATTTCCAGTGATAGAAATATAACTTTTTGAAGGGAAAATATTAATATATGTAGATAAGATATCTATTGAATTGATGTTTACTATTTTCAGCTTGATTTGACTTTGATAAAAATAACTTCTATTGAGGCAAAAAGAAGTATACATGACTTGTGTCTGCACCATATTAGCATTTTATCTATATTACATGCCCAACATGCTTCTACCAGATTTAAAGTTAATAAACATTATTGCTTCTAGATTTGCACAGTTTAACATCAATTTAATATGTTTAGCCTACATTAAATTTTTGTTGAAATATGCAAATCACCTTAAACTGTATTTCTAGGCAGGCCCTGATTCACAGAAGTGAATCTGGGTCAAATCTTACAGGACACTAGGCACAATTTTTTTGTTGGAATATATACTTCATAAACAGTTCTGCAATTTCTAGGGAATTTCGTGAATGTTTCAACAATCAAATAAGAGATTTTTCCCAACAATACCGTTATTTTTATAGCAGAAGTGTGCTAATGTTGATGGGATTGGAGAAAACAGTAAAATAAGAGTGTTTCTTGCTGTTGTTTGATTTTATTAGTGGAGGTATCATTAATATACTAAAGTTTGATTCAAATTGTAAATTTTAAATTACAGTCGACTCGCGGTAGTCCGACACGCTCGGTAGTCCGACGCGGTCAACAACCTTCGTTTGATGTCTCAACAGGATTGACGCATCGGTATTTCCGTGTAGCATAGTGCAGTACAAGTGCTTCTTCCTTTTTATTTAGTGTGTGAAATTTGAACAGTTTTTGTGTACTGTGGCATTGTAATTGTAAATATGTAACTGTAATTGTATTTAAGTATATGTAAGTGCAAAGTAACTGTATGTAAGTGTAAATACTGTAGTTAAGAGTTCTGTACAGTATATTTGGTGTGGTATATGATGGCGAGCACAAGTGGAACCAAACGTAAGCATAAAACATTATCAATTTCAGAAAAGTGGGACATCATTAAGAGATATGACCGTGGCGAAACCCCTACGGTAATTTCTCAAGTGTTTGGCATAGGCCGGCCAACAGTTTATGACATTGTAAAAAATCGGGAAAAAATTGAAAACTTTATAAAATCTGCCGAGGATAATTCAAACAGAAAAACGTTTTAAATGAGTGAATTTCCTCAAGTTGAAGAAGCTCTTCACGCGTGGTTTCGACAAGAAAGAAACAGAAATGCCCCAATTTCTGGGGATATTTTAAAAGAAAAAGCAAAATTCTTTTATCGTGAAATAACTAATAAAGACGATTTTCGAGCAAGCGATGGCTGGTTTGAAAATTTTAAAAAACGGCATGGTATTTGGTTTTTGCAGATGAGCGGAGAGAAACTGTCTGCCGATGAGACAGATATTGACAACTTCATCACGCGCCTAGACACAAAAATTACTGAATTGGGCCTAACTGCCGAACAAGTTTACAATGCCGATGAAACCGGCCTTAATTGACGGCAACTTCCAACCAAAACGTTTGTAACAAGGGATGAACAGAATATTGCCGGCAGGAAACTTTTAAAAGAAAGGATCACTTTGATGGTGTGTTCAAATGGTGCCGGGAGTCATAAGTTAAAACTGTTAGCTGTAGGTAAAAGTAAGAAACCTAGGGCGTTTAAAAACACCAATCTTGAAACTCTTCCAGTGGTTTATATGAACCAAAGTCGAGCGTGGGTGACCCAAGAAATCTTCCTAGACTGGTATAATAATCATTTTGTCAAAGAAGTAAAACAGCATTTAAAGGCTAATAATCTGCCATTAAAGGCTCTTTTATTATTAGATAATGCTCCTGGGCATCCAAAATCAGAAGAATTAAAAGCAAAAACAGCCGATGGATACATCGAGGTCATGTATTTACCGAAAAATACAACTGCTCTGATTCAGCCAATGGATCAGAATGTTATCAAAACTCTAAAGGCGCATTACAAAAAACGCCTACTTATGGATATTGTTTGCCAACCGGATGCAGACATTAAAAACACTGTTGAAAAAGTTTGACATTAAGGACGCTATTCTTAATGCAGCTTTTGCGTGGCAACAAGTCCAGCCATCAACACTTATAAAATCCTGGAAAATGTTTGGCCACATAACCCCCTCCTCCAAAATAAAGATGATGAAAACCAACGGGAAGATGACGACAACACCCAAGATAACAATCGTGTAGTGGAAGAAACCATTTTACTTTGTAATCAAACTAACGTCCAACAAGAATTATCGGAAGAACTAATAAGATGGGTGTTAGACGATAACCTGGGTGCAGAACAAACAGATGAAGAGATTCTGCAAGAAATCATAACACAAAACGACACAATTGAAGAGGCCGTGGAGACGGAGAAAAAATACGTGATCAGCTGTGATGAAGCTTTGTCTGCTGCCAACACTTTGATTCGCTGGTGTGAGGAACGTGACCTAGACGTCAACAACGTTTTAGTTTTGAAATACATTCAAGAAAAAGCAATTAACGAAGGTTTGCGTACAAAGAAGCAGAAGAAAATGACAGATTTTTTTCATGTTTAGTTTATTTACTGTTTTGCAATCTGTTCATATGTGTGTAAGTATAGTACAAACTTAGCTATAATACATACAATCCTGTACTTTTAATGTAGTAAATACAGTTTGTCAATTTCTTAAAATTATCCGCATTAATTACTGTATTTTATTTTTAACCTAGACCTTTGGTCAATACAGTACGTATTTATTTTATGCACATAAATATTCACTAACAGTGTGAAATAGGTTTGTTAATACAGTACTGTACATACCTATTGCTTAAAACTATCGTATTTGTTATTGTTTTAAGTTTAAACATCGAATTCAGTCATGATGGGAGGTACATTTGGTAATCCGACGTTTTTGGTAATCCGACACCCTACTGGTCCCGTGACTGTCGGATTATCAAGAGTCAACTGTATTTCTTAATAAATGAGATTAGATTATATTGTTTAAGATTAATACAGTTATTGCATCTGGATTAGATGGTCAAATTTTATTCCAATAATGTAATTGTTAACCTTTAATTGGAATAAATATAGTATTATAATTTACATTTTTGCCAAACTTCAAACCTTCATAGACTGAAATTTGCATTATTTTTAGACTTTAAACATACATTTTCAATCATGAAATCGATAGTTTAATTAATGGCTGAATTAATACAAACTTTTTTAATTTAATAATTTTAAGTTCGTATCTTGAAAAAGAACTCCAGATCAAGGGATCCTCAATCTATATGTTTAAAAAATGGAGGCTGAAAAATGCCTACTTAAAAGTTGTAAATCCGATAGCTCCGATAACAGTAAATGAAGCTGGAGATTATTTTATTGACTTTCAATTTATACTGATTAACGTACTTATATTATATGTAGTAATGAAAAAAGGAGCTATGCATACATTTTAGTTAAGTCTAATATGATTGATTCTCAACTAATCCTTCAGGATTAAGGAATGCTGGTTGATGGTCTTTGTCTACGACATATTTGTATAGGACATAGCCAGTGGCCTTGACTGGAGGGTTCCGACGTTATCACAATAAGATAACGGAGTCAAGGAATATCGAGCATGGCTGTCCCTTGGATAGGTGACCGTCTGAGTGACCCCGTTCTTGCACGCAGCATGTTTGCCTGGTCACTGGTGGTGGTTCAGAAGTCACCCTTCCTAATAAGTGTTAGAAGAAAGGGTTTCTTAGCCCTAACTTCGCCTGGAAAAATAAGACGATCTTTAACCCAACAAACTACATCGACGCCTGCATCCTGGCCCAAAATACCTTCGCCGCCTCAGGTGTTAAAGTTCAGTGGTCGTATAAATTGATCATTTCTCACTTATATACTGGTTGTTAAACTTATTTACCAGTGCAAACAAAAGCCAATGCAATATTCTTTCATTCTTTACTCTTTGAAATTGCCAAGAATAACATAAAAAACTTTCGTAATTTTAATTCTTTGTTGTCAGCAGATAACGCTAGATACTAGTGATGCAAACCACTGGTAGTTTGCAGCTGTATTTATATTTTCTAAAAGTTATAAATAGATTAAATAAACAAAATAAAATCTCACCATATTACCTTTACAATGTCTACTACAACATGTCCTCCAGTTTCACTAAATAATATAATTTTCCTCAGACAAGTAATGTTAAATACCTTGGTATACATCTGGATCTGAGACTAACTTGGCAATTAAATGTATAACAAGAGACTACAATTAAATTTAAAATTGCGGAAATTGTTATGGCTCCTTGGCAGAACATCAAAATTATCAATAGAAAATAAACTCCTAATTTATAAAGTTATACTGAAACCAGTTTGGACTTGTGGAATTGAGCTCTGGAGAACAACATCAACTTCCAACATTGAAATTATTCAAAGGCTCCAATCTAAAACCCTAAGTTTTATTCTAGACGCCCCTTGGTATGTTAGAAATAAGCCATTCAAGAAGACATTAAAATTCTATATGTAAAAGATCAAAACGAAAAATTTAAAATACCTTCAGAGATTCAAGAACCACCAAAACTACCTAGTTGTTAATTTTTTGGACAATAGCAGTGTTTACCGCCTTAAGAAGCACAATGTTCTACATATAAAAGACAGATTTAACTACTTTTCTTTTAATTCTTTCATCTTTTAGAACATTGTAAGTCAGGACAACCAAAGGGTTACTTCTGAAATTGTGGTTATGAAAATATGAATGTTGTCACGGAAACGTAATTTTAAAATTATTATACATGAGGCAGAATATATACATTATATTACAAAAAAAATTGTTTTTAATTATTTTGCTTTCTTTTTTGAAATTTTTACAAAAACTAAATTTCTTTTATGATTCTACATGTTTTCCTGAAAAGAATTGTATATAATAATACAACACTCGTTATACCAAAAGAGTGTTCTAAATATTGATGGTGATTATTTTCCTAAACGCTTACAAAACACTCACAAAATGCCTGGTATTATGGGTGAAAATCGGCGGAGTGTGTAGGGTTAACTTTAATATATTGCATATACTTTTGATTCAGTAAAATTAAAAGTATAAAATAATTTATTTATTATTAAGTCAGACTTTTATAAAAAGTCTGAAAGTATTAAATAAGTAAATTAAAAAATTAAAATTAAAATTAAACATTAAAACGTTGATCTATGGAAATTTGAAGTAACTCTTACTGTCTCTTTCTATAGGAAGCCGGAGATAGCACAGCCGAAAACAGATGACATCTGTCCCCGTTAACTAAAAAGTACATCGTCCTTATGACGAAACTTGAGAGGTAAGTTTGGGTACAGTGGCTAACGTTTAATCAATAATATTTCTTGTAATTTTACTGATGTCAAATAGTAATAAATGTAAATACATTATCAGTTTATTGTCATTCTTACATATTATTTCAGTCAGTGTATGTACAATATACAAGACTGTTTGTGATATTTTATTATATTATGTTTGTTAATTTTCTGTTCGTTATATTTTGATACCATAAATATATGTTTGCACTTGTTGCAGTTGTGATCACAGTTAGCTATTGAATTTTGTATATGATAGAATGTTTCCTTTGTAATAATATTATTTATTTATTTCTGTTAAGCAAGGAAACTTAAAGTTAATTCCTTATTACAATCTCTATTAATAATTAGATTTAAGCTTTAATAAAATGTTTATGCGAGAGTCAAAAACTCATATTATGTGCTTATTATGTTTAAGTATTTTATTCCTTAACTCATAAAACCATTTATGATCTGAAAATTATAAATTTTTAGGATTATTTATATTTTTTTATGTAAATTCATAGTAATATATATATAAACCTCAGAGGTTATTTTAATTTGTTAAGTCTGCCAATGTTTTTGATGAAAGTTTATGAATTGCCAGTGCAACGCAATAATAGTAATAATCTTATCTTATTTATTATTATCTAAAGCAAGCCACGTCCGGACAAAATTGTTTTGGCTCCAAGGATTTTTAATATTTTGGAGGGATTTCCGATCATGAGAAATCGATTGGCACCGGTTTCGACCCTGGTAAATGTCTGATTTCTCCCCCAGAGGCTCCTAGACTTGTTATCAACTTCTAGGAGAAAAAACAATATGGAACCATTATCGACTTCTAGCAGAAAGTGAGGTATCAAACTATTGGTATTTATCTTCTAAATCACATTATACCATTAAATTTTAGAAGAGACAACATTTAAGGGCTCTGCCCCCCTCCAAATAAAAAATATGCTGAAAAACCCGAAATTGGGTAATGTTAAACTAATACACCCAAGTGAGGTATCAAATTAAAGGTGTTCATCTCAATTACTAATACACATCAGATTTTAGAAAGGACAATGTTTATATGCTCCACTGCTCCAATAACCAAAATCCATGGTCATACTGCTCAAGAATCCTGGCAAGGCCGTAGACCGATCTTCCTCACGAGGCGACATGCCGAGATCTACAAATAGGACTGTATCAGAGTGCCTTGGTGTAGCCACAGGCTGAACTTTCCCCCGCTAGACTGTAGGCCGAGTTTCACAAAGGGGCCTCTAGCAGACCATCTTGGCGAGGCCGTAGTCCGAGCTCTCCTACAAGGCCACAGGCCATGACCCACAAAGGGGTTAAAAGTAAACACTAAAAACCTCTGAAATGACATTTATTAATAACCTACAAGGTAAGAGCAGCAACAAACGATCCTTGAGATCCCCTGGGAGATATGAATGCTACCTCTTCAGTTTGCAAAATTCAACTGAGGGAAACTCGGTCTCAAGGTACTTATGCATAAAATAGGTCAATAAGTAAAATGGAATTTTATAAGAGAAATGTAGAATTTACAAGGTTAAAAGCTACCATCTCCATAGCCTCTGTTGTGTTCTACCATAGTATAAAAACACCTATTAAATAACAGCTGTGAATGTAAACATTGCATCCACTGTTGCTGGTGAATTTAAACATTGCTGGTGATTGGCCAATTATTAAAGCGGTTGTAATGCTTGTATGTTAAATATTAATTAATGATTGTGAGAGATTTGCATACGACAAGTGCGTTAATAAACTTAATGGTTTATTCAGGTGTTTAGTTAATTAATTTCATCCTTCCATATTTTGACAGTACATTTCTAACTCATACAGTTCAAATAACAGCTGTGGATGTAAATAATGCAGAAATATGTGCTTCTTTGCTCCTGTCGCTATCAGTGCTAGTGCCGCGCTTTCGCCAATTTTTAATGGAATGTAGTTACTGTGTGTTTTATTCTGTTGTTCATGAATTTTGTTAGGATTTGTGTCTGCCCAGTATTGGTAGTTCTGTTATGAAATAACTTTTGAGATGAAAGTAGGCCTCATCTGACATCCAGAACTTGTTTAGGAAATCATCTTCATTGTTTATCTTTATTACCATTTCTTCACAGAATTGCAATCGTAACTGGTAATCGTTTTCATTTAGTTTTTGCACTATCTGCAGCTTGTATGGATAAAATTTTAAATCTAAATGAAGGATTCTGAGAACACACTCATGACATTTGAACCGCAGCTGCTTGTTTACGGATAAAATACCGTGGGCTCCCTAACACACGTTTGCGAACAACATTAATGTTCTGTACAGTATGAACACTGCCTGGTTATCCTGTTGATTTTTTATTTAAAGCAGAGTCAGTCTCTTCATAGTTATTAATTCAACTTTTTATCACATCAAGGAACAGCATCAAGGCGTCTTAAGTTGTAATAACATCAGAACTCTCTCTGCGTAGCTTTCAAACTATCACCGTTTTTATAAAACATTTTTATGGCTAACGCTCGCTGTTACCCATTCCATTGAACCATGGTGAGTATTGGGACTGAAATGGCAGCGTATTCACTAGCTCAAGGTCACTGTCCTGCGTTGTTGCCAACTCATTATGACTACTTCTACTCATTTGTAAAATTCCCATTATTCTGTGTTACTCGTTATTTTCTTTGGCCAAATTAAATTAAATTAAATCTATATTCCTTTTTTAAATTTAACTTTGTACGAATAAATACATTTCATTGCTTGCAAAATTAAATAATTAATTAGTGTATTGACACTGCTCAGTGTCAATACACTTCATTTAATGTATGTTCTGATTTGATATGAGCACGCTTAGTATAGCAATGGCATTTTAGTATAGCTCTGATATGCTGTGTTGCCAAGCGTACGTTCGACATACAACAGTCAATAATAACTTGTTGATGTAGAATTTTGCTTGAAGAAGCATTTTTAATTGGTTCAAACAATAATACAATAGAACAATAAAGAGTGTGATAAGAGCAATCTGTGAGAATAGGAAACAAAATGCAAACCAAAGAACAATCAAAATATGTTTACTCAAAATCAAATTCACAATATCAAAAAAGTAGGTTATAAAACATTCAAAGAACTGAACAGTGGCAACAATGTAAGATCTAAAGGCGTCGCCATGTTTGTGGCTGGCTTACATCGTTACACTAATGCTCGAAGCATTACCAAACTCCAAGTATTTTCAGCATTTGCTGTTAGAGCACTCTGTCTGAATTCTAGGTGAGACATTCATTAAATAAACAATAGGATCTTTCTCTGGAGCTAGAAGAAAGACTAGCTGAATTTCAAGTATCAGTGAGTGAATAGTATAGGGGATTCTATTGGGTACATCACAATTGAACTAACGGAATATATATATTATAATCTGTTAGTGATATATCTAAAAGTATGGTTGAGAGATGAAATTAAAGTCTACCTGATATTTTGTATTGGGAAGGTTAGGGTATTTTTTTATTGATTGATGTAATAATTTCACACTTGTAAGTTGCGATCTTTTGAAATAGGATTTGGTAAGGCTTACTACCTTAGTGTTTTAACATTGATAACAAATTTGGTTATACAGTATAGTCAGTTATGATCAAAGATAGGGTTTTCAGGATTTTGAATTTTGCATCATGTACATGTATTTTTGAGTATTTCAGTGAAGGCCACCATACTAAGCAGTTTTGGCACTGGAGTAAGTAAGTTAAGTTAATGGGAGTCACAAGCGTAGTTCCCAGGCCATCGTCTTAGTTGTGGAACTGGTAAATGAAAAGCTGGGGATAAATAAAACAGGTTTTGTTTTTGTTACAAGGATTGAAACTTAGGATCAGGTTGACGTCACGAGCCGACCACAGTCTAGGAGCGCTAGCGCGTGAATCACTATTCTACTCCAGTTCTGACAAAATATTTTGTTGCTTGCTTATTTAGATCGCTTGGCTACCTAGTTCATCGTCATTTATAGGCTAAGATTTGTGTTATAGTTTGAAGCAAATGAAATTTAACCGTGTAAAACTTCTAAACAGCACCATCATTGATTATCAAGGATTTAAAATGCCTAACTTGCAATTGAAATGAAATGAAATACTTTATTGTCCGTAACATGTTACAATACATGCATAAACATTGTCAAATTCTTTAAGTATAATCATAAAATGGATACAAAGTTTGTGTCAAAGCATAATTCTTACAATTTTATTAATTAGCCTATTTACTAAAGTACACATATATTAAGTTAGTAATTACCTATATATAACAAATACAGTATTATATAAATAAAGATAAAATATATACAAAGGTTGTGCAAAAACACAAGACTTACAATTTTATGAATTAGCCTATTTACTAAAGTACACATATATTTAGTAATTACCTATATATAACAAATACAGTATTATATAAATAAAGATAAAATATATACAAAGGTTGTGCAAAAACACAAGACTTACAATTTTATGAATTAGCCTATTTACTAAAGTACACATATATTAAGTTAGTAATTACCTATATATAACAAATACAGTATTATATAAATAAAGATAAAATGTATACAAAGGCTGTGCAAGAGCACAAAACATACACCGATATTAAGTTATGGATTACCTATTCATAACAAACACAGTTTTCTAAACAAGACAAAATAAATAAAAACGTTGTACAAAAGCACAAAACATACCCATACACATTTACGTTAGTGATTACCTATTCACAACAAACAGTTTTCCTTAACAAAGAAATATATATATATATGATGGTTGTGCAAAAACACAAATCATAAAATTTTATGAATTGCCCTATTTAATGATACACAAACATATAAATAACAAACACAGTTTTCTCTAAATGCTGACAAAATACTTAAATAAAAAATAAATAAATAAGCTAACGAATTCAATCTAAGAAAGCATTTTTTTTGTATTTTTTCGTGGTACTATGATCAGAACTGCTACAGCTTCCTCTCTTTTCACCACGTTCGTCCTTGTTTAAATATTTCATTCGGATAAACGTTCGCTGTTTTACAAATGATTTCAATACTTCGTGCGGGATACCGCCGACGGCGGTACGGCAGCGAGGTCGGATGATGACGTGATGCGCGACAGGCGTGCGCACTCTTTCGAGGCAACCTCCTATACACTAACCTTGGGATCAGGTAACTGAGGAAGAATCATTATTTAACTATAGGTTTGTAATTGATGAATTAGTGAAAGCAGGTGGTTTATAAGGGACGTTTGGATACACGAGGGAAAGTTTTTAACATTTTAAAGCCATTTTTCAGTATACGGTTGAGTTTAATGGATATTTAGGGGGCCATAGGGGTAGTTAGGGACAAATAATTGGGAATGGGAATTATTTGTGAGATTTGTTTAGGGGCTGGGCTAAACGGATCTAATATTAGATAATGGTATTTTCTAGCCTCTTTTAAATGCACTTATGTCAACTCGTATCCAACCTCCAACATTGAATCACTCACACAACTGAGTAACCTACCCAGCCTCCACACAATAGATTTTCACACCCTCAATCCTTAACGTCTTGTGGAATACATTATTAATTTAATGATCAAGAAAATAAATTTGATACAGGGCATTATAAAACGATATATGATCATTTACCTTTTTCTGTATTAGTTTGGTCATTTTATTATTTAACTAAATGTATGTTGTTAGTTAATGAGTAGTTAGTTGCCACTGTACCCAAACATTTAGACTATAACCATATTGTATCTGTATGTTTTCCCCTCATATTCCCTTGTGAACATTCCATTCAGTTGAAGAACGTTCAGTCTATTTCGTATCAGTAGTTTGTTCAATATATTTTATTGCACTCATATTACAAGTTATCAGGTTGGTTGATGCATATAAACTACACTTTGAACAGTTCTAAAAAGAATCCTTTGGCAACTAAAGTATTAACCTTTCTACGTGTGATTTTTTTTACATGTCCTAATTTTTATCAATTAAATGTTAATTTTAATGTTCATCGTATGCATTTCTGAAATTCGAAACAACAAGGAAATAGGCTCCTCCTTCTCTCATCATAAGTAAAAGTAGCATAACAATTGTTGTTTCATGCAACTATAATAGAAACACTGATCCCGTCAAATTCCACCCTTCGTGCCGAACACTGTTTATTCTAAGTGGTCTCATCACCACTCTACACAGTTCCATGAGTAAAGCACCAGCCCGAGCTGGATTCAAACTGATGATCCTTAACGTCTATCACTGTCACTACATTCTTATTTACAATCATACTGTCATCCATGAAATCAGAAACTTTACTAAAAAAAGGTTTGTTTTCGGGAACATCACAACTGATTTTATTGTAAACCAGTAGTCTCGAATTTGTTTTCATGTTTTTTTTCGTACATTTTATATTTTAAAATAATTTTATTGAACTATTAAACGATTACGGAAAAGTTGGTGCCCTGTGGCAGGGTGGTCCTAGGTTGGTTTCTCAGAATGTTGGATTGTAAAAATTGGACTTTGAGTCCTACAGCGTTGACCTTAAGTCCTACGTTGTTGACCTTTAGTCACAGTGTTGATCCATCTGCATTGTAGGCAATTGGGGAGCAGTGACTTAGCTAGTGAATTTCAGGCTCAATTCACTAACCATGCATCCTCATGAGCCTTGTAGTTCTTGCAGTCCCGTTCCTGGATAATTATTATTAAACTTACAAAAGTATTGAATAGCAAAATGATACTAATTAAACAACAATATACTACTTGTTTCAAAATTTGAGAACCGTCATCATTATGATGAGCTGGCTAGGTCGTTAGTTGCCAATGGATTAAGAGTTTTTCATTTAAAGAAATTGATTTTGTCTGTAGTAATTTGGAACCAAACAAATGGCCCAATGATTTCTTTATACAAATAAACTTTAAAATAATACCTATCGAGAACAAACAAAAATTATTGATCAAATATTCATTTTCTCATTTCTGCCTTAAGTGGCAATTGTTAACCCTTTGCGATCGTGCGGCCCAGCTGCTGGGCCACAACAAATTCCAGACAGTTAGGAATAATTTATTGGTGAGTTGTCCTCGCCTCTCGCGTGGCCCGTCTCCCGGGCCGTGCCGTTCTCAGCACCAGCTCGGTATTTAACATGGCGGCTACCTCCCATCAACTCAGAATTATTTACTGCTACAAGCGGCAATATTGACATCGGATATTTAAAATTTAAAAAACTAGTACCCGATACTTTATAAAACTATTGTAAATTATACATTTAAACAGACCATTTAATAAATATGAACGTCAATTTAATTGTAAAATACTAGTTTCATTGGTTACTTATTTAAAAAATTAAATAAATGATAGTTAACTGTCACTATTAAAATTTGCTAATTTATTATAATAATTAATATCCCGACTGTCTATTTTGTACATAACATTTATATTGAAAGTTATTAGTATTCGATAAAATTAAAAAAGTTTACCTTGCTATTTATTTAATAACGAAATTCTCTATAAATATATTTGTTACCTATGCACTCACAATGGATTTGTCTCATTACTTTATCGTGAATAAAAATAGTTTACCAACGTTTTATAAATAAATAATTATTATGATGATTGTTTATATCCTTAGGTAACTGTTGTGTTGGTGTAACTACAAATAAGAAATTATTAAAATACAAAATTATGAAAAGAAATTTATTGAAACCAATATACACTACAATAAAATGAAATTAAAATATTATTGCAAAATAAAAGGAAATTAAACAATTAATTAGGCTTAAAATTAATTAAATAATTAAAAAGGATGTGAACAACTGTCAAACATTCACTGCAATAGTCTACGTGAATAGGCAGTGGAAGACACGTTGTTATTTTATATTCTCCTGTGATTTGATTGGCAGTAAAATAAAAACAGCTGGTGTTTCATTTAGTTCAATAGTTTCTCGTTTGATGTCAGCACTTTACGGCTACACCAGCACAATGTAATTATTTCTAAATGGAGAACGAATTTATTGGGCAGTCACACGGGCCATACGACCGTAGAAGGAATTCTATAGTGGCCAGTCAGCCGGGCCACGCATGCGCTGAGGACAACACAAGTCGAAACTAATATGAGTTGGTGCAAAAATGGCTGTGGGCCGTGAGCCAGGCCATGCGTCCACAGAGGACAACCCATATATTTCAATGTTGATCGCAAAGGGTTAAGTTTAGGCAATAAATTGGCATCACTTAAATTAAGAATAAACTCATAGCTTTAAAATGTCTTCTTAATTTCATATATGAATACTTACCATTATTTCACTAGCTTTAATTTGCTTATGGTCCTCGCTCTTTCAGTTGTAAGGAAATTAACAAATCCCAAAGGCTCTCCTCAAATGTTGTCCGTTATTCTTTGTAATTGAAATTGATACATTTTTCCAATTCACTTTAAGTAGATATTATGAAAGTATAAATGTTTTTATTCTTTAAAATTTAAACTTGCTGTATAAGTTGAGAATGAATGCAGTCTTGTTTTTTTCCTTTTTTTAAGAAGAGTGAATTTATCATCTTTGGGTTTTGCTGATTTCTTTTTGTTTAACTCAATTTAACTAAATATGTTAAGCACAATTTATTACTGTGGGATCTTCTTACACAGTTTATTTTAAGGTTATCTGTATTGTATTATCTAGTCATGGTTTCAACATTTGTAAGAATTAATTATTTGTTATTATTTGTGTACTCAAATAATATAAATAAATGTCATTTGTTTGAACAGAGTTTATACTGGTGTTTTTCGTTACAAAATACCATGGTTTTTGAACAAATTGTCATGGTATTTTGTATTACAGGTTATTTTTCCTCAGCTTTGCGATAATTGGTTGTATTTGTATATACATAGACAGATGACTTTTGAATTGTCAATTGTAAACTCTACATCACCTAGATCTTCACAATCTTTCAAACACACACTCGTACAAGGGTATTGACCGTCGACTTTCAGTACTTATTACTGACAATCGTTATTTAGTGGGCCGTGAAATTACTTTTGTCACCGGCTAGGCAAAGGTCACTTTAACTCTAAATATGATCTGTCGTTGAGAGTGAGGGATTCTCACTCCCAATTCTTCCTACTAACATTGGTTTTCAACCAAGCTGGCTTGACCAAGTAACACGACTCGTGGTGCTGGCATTCCGTTTTTCCAAATTCAGTGCAAAACTTTATAATTCGGTCAATTTAACCACTAAATTTAAGCCTCCGGGCAAGTGCGTTTTAGCTTGATATAAAAATATTAATCTATATTTACGATAATGTGAAAAAAGTTATTTTCCTAATTAACCCTTTTAGTGCTGGGAATCGCTGTCAGCGACGCCCCTTACTAGTGCGAGAAATGCCAGCGTCGCTGTGAGAGACGCGCTGTATTTGTTATAGTGCATCGTTATGTTTTATTAAATGGCCGCCAGAATAATACCAGACGCTTTGCCAATGACCGCTGCACGCAGTTTCGCTCTTGGACTGTGTCTAGATGACGTAACTGTTCCGTGACAGACACGTAACTATTAGGTATAACTATTATGTCGCTTAGCAACCAATGTGTAATGTTTTAGTTATAATTTTGTTAAGAGATAATTTTAGAAGTATAGTAAATGAAATTATATGTATTAGTTCAGTTTTAAATGCTCTATAAAATGCCGTTCAGGACAATATTGTAAAATAAAATTATAACTAACATACGGACGTTCAAACTTGAAAAAAATAAAAAAAAATTTTTTCTCAAGGTTTTTAGAAAAAAATAAAATTTATTACAAAGAAATGTTAAATATTTATACATAGCTCTATAGACCACTTATTGCTCTTTCATTTAAAAAAGAATTTATATAAATATGACTAAAAACATGGATTCTATAAATTTTTACCTGGAACCTTACATTTTTGCCAAAATTGGCCTGGCACTTTTCGCATAGGAAATGCAAAAATGGCCCGGCACTAAAAGGGTTAAGAATAATTATTTTAAAGGTAAATATTATTACTATCTATTAGTTTCATATATCCCTAGATCGCTCACTCGGTGTTGAGAAATCAGTCCAAAACAGAGCAGCACCTGTGTCAAATGTAAGTGATTTTTGTCGGCCAGACCCATTGACTCAAATGCATTTTTTTTTTTTGTGCTCTCACTTATACCATATTATCTGTATGCATAGCATGACATGATAGCAAATGTGTCTAAAGTTTTACTACATAAATATGTGAAAACATTGGTATAAATCCTTTAAGTTTAGACTGCATTGTATAGCTATTTTCGGGTTTACAAAAACGGGTAGCGTTTGCAAAGCTTTCAGTATGGTTTATTAACAGTCACAGTAAAACTCTTGAATTAATAATTTAAATGGTAAACTGTATATTTGTGTATCGAAGTAAAAACATTCAGATTAATTCATATTAGAAAAGTGCACCTGCAAAACAAGAACTGGTCTTTAGTTTTCATAATGTATATAAGTGAATAACTTTTATTTTCAATTAATAAATTAATTAAATTAAAAAACTGTATTTGACTGTTAAAGTAGACTGACTGAAGAACCTTTCTCTACACATTTAACTTTTTTTCAAGGGAAGTGCAAAATAAAAGTGAAACTTTAAAATAGAAGAAAATGTCTTAAACTTATTATTTAAAACATCAGTGGTAAATACATCAAGCCAGGGTTCAGAACATAAGAGTGCCTTAAACAGGCTATATTCTACTCAATTTAATGAGAAGCATTTGGTTTACAAGAAAGGAAAATTGCCTCCTGCACATGGTGATGAGATAATGCTGTTGTAAAACATGACCACAACTAACATTATTTAAGATATATTCCCGATTTAGGCTCATTCGTCTCTGGTGTATTTAGTTATGACGTAAACCATAGGAGTTCATAACGTGCAGATACTTTTTATGTCATCAGCTAACAAATTTATATTAAAGTCCAATGCAATGACTACATTTTTTTTTTTTTTTTTTTTACAAGTATATTAGCCCTTTTAAGGCCGGGCGAAAAATTTACTGTCACTGACAAAATGGCCAGACATTATTTTCAAGGTTACGGCCTAAAAGGCCAGGCTCAAAACAGTACATATTACAGTGTGCTACATGTAATTTTACAACTCAGTTATTTATTGTCTGATTGTTATGATTTTTTTTTTTTATTTTTTTTTCAAGAAATTTCCTACAATATAGTAATAAATAAAAAGGATTAAAATAAAAAGAACAAAATAAAATACGCAGTTACATTAAAAAAATTTGTTGTTCTAAAAGAAAATTTAAAGTTTTTTTTTTACTAGTTCTAGAAAAATTTTGTTTGGTAACAAAATATTTTTTATTTATTAGACTGTCTAATAAAGAATAAGTACTGAAAGTTTCAATGACCCTGCTCAAAAAATAAATTACTGAGCCCCGAACATATACATACGTGCACAGGTGCTATTTTCCTTATTTTCTAATTTATGAAGTGTAATCTTATCTTCAATTGACTTCATATTTGAAAACATGTCCAAGTGGATGACAACAGTACTTGAAAAGTCTAATAGATGTCAAACTCACATGGCAAACACATAGTATAAAAAAATTAACTAAAAACTAACTGATTTCTATATTTACAAAGCAATATTTACAATGTTTATGCACATAAATGCTTATGAAAACATTCTGCATGAACACCTTTCTGACATTTCATACAGAAGTTTCTTGATCTCCTTCTCTGTTCCTTAGTACTACAGAGCAATTTTTTTTCTTTTTTGTCTTGTAGCTTTCCAATTCCAAATTGCGCAACTGACATGTCTCCTCCTCCTCCTCCTCCTCCTAAATTTAGTGGTAAATTTTTGATCAATAGCCATTCCTCTGAAAGAGTCTATTATTGAGATAGTAACATTTAATCTGGACATTGGCTTTGTAGTACAGTTGATTTTATATAGAATATAAGCATTCAACACTATCCTTGAAAAAATGATAAATACAACCTTCCGCCAATATTTTACCGAACGCCTTTCATTTAAATATGCATAGAGCATTTGATCTGTTGAATCAATTCCCCCCATGTTCTTGTTATATTGGTTGATTAGTTTTTCTTTCTTTTTTATGACTAAATTTCTACCTCGTAATCGATTGGTCTCAATAGTCCCTACATCTGCATTTGAGGTAGTATGCATCTAATGCAAACAATGTATTTTCACTTACTGGTGAAGTACAACAACGTCATTTTCTGTCCATTTTGTAACATAAATAAACAACAAAACACCAATAACTAATAAAAATTTATATAAAATCACATCCACAATAAATAATAACACTCACTCCATCAATAAACACAACGAACTGTCAGCCGCCAGCTGCCTGCATTCACGAAGCGTCAGTCAGCTGACGTCCAAAAGTAACTAAATTATAATAGTTTAAAACATTATGAGGAAACTTTAAATGGACTGTATTCTTGTTATATATGTATAAAATGAAGTTTCAGCTTTCATTTGAATGTGAATACGACTTATTCGGGGACTAAATTGATGAACAGTGAGCGAAATATAACAGAGCCGATAAATCGGCTCAATGCCGTTCTCGGACGGAAAAACTTGAGCCACGATATCAGCTCGCGGCCGTTCTCGATATCAAACTTCGAAGCCGATACTTCGGCTCTTGGCCGTAAAAGGGTTAAGACACTTGCTAATTAGATAAAAAAAGTAATCACAATGATAGCCTGGAGGTCAATATACATCAATGACTAGCAGCTGACCACAAGTGAGAGAAAATCTTGCAGCTGATAACTGAAGACAGTCATCTTCAGATAAGTATCAAGATACATCAATAAGATCTTTAGATTGCTGTATCCTAATCGATTATTCAAAAGGATTTTTTTCAATAATTTGATGGTTTGCTAATGCTATGATGTATGCTAGTCAGCGTGCATCACCTGACAAGTTACATTTCTTATCTAAAAATACCCTAAAAGTTATTATTGTATTTTATTTTTTACGAGCTATCCAATTTTGCAAACTTAGATTATTTCATTTTTGGCTGCCTGCATTGTTTGTATAGATTTTTACTTATTGCAATGATTAATTTTTGAAACTATAGTAACAATTATTTTTTGTTGTATTCAGAAAAATATAAAATGATATTTTTACTAATAAAGCTATTTATTCCCAATAGTATACCTCATTAACTATACAAAACAAAATATTGTTGATCCTGTTATTCTTTTGTTATTTGTTATTGTTATTTGTTGATCCTGTTTTATATGAAATAAAAATCGCTACATTACCATTTTTTTCAAAAAAATTTTTTTTCAATAATTTTTTCAAAACAATTTCAATTTTATTGAAATATTACGATCTTATTTTTCATAAAATTCTGCATATTTTAGCTGTCTTAAAATATCTACAGCAATTATTTATTATTGCCATTTTAGAGGGTTCAAAATTAGATTGTTTGTAAAGAATTTATTAACTTGTTTTCATTCTTCTCACAATATAAATGTTGTATATCAACATTCCAGTTGTTGTTTCAAAATCTTAGGTTAAATTAAAGGGCACTAGGCCAGGAATTGCCTATTGTTCTATGTATAGTGTTCTAGTATAGGATAAAATATTGGAGATATAACATCAGCAAACTTACCTTAGAAGACAAGTCCACTAACACCAGAGTAGTGGTAAACAAATACAAAAGAATAACATAATCACAAATTATCTGTACCATTGGCACTTTTTTCAAGTGAGTAGAAAGAGAGAAGAACCTTTCTACTATTTTCTAAAATTTCAAAGGAATAGAAAGTTTAGTAGGAGAGGGGATGAATGTGACCTGCGACTTGTCTCTCTACTCACCTGAAGAAAGTGCCAGTGGTACAGGTAATGTGTGATTCTTTTGTATTTGTTTACTACTACCCTTGATTATATACACCTACAATAGATAAACCATCTAATAGGAATATTTGTGGCAGTAATTTTGTAAGTTAGTGAGTCCCGCAACCACAGCTGGTTTAAACTGCATTACATTTACATGAAACTACACTAGTGCTCCACAATGGACCACAAAAACAGCTGATATTTTGAGACTCAAAATTTAACATAGGATGGGAAATCTATTTGTTTATAAAATCAATGCTACTACTCTGGTGTTAGTAGACTTGTCTTTTAAGGTAAGTTTGCTGATGTCCATATCTCCAATATACCGTTTCTAAATCTTAAATCTTTTGGAAAGAAGTCCTATATACAACAGTATGGACACACCTCAGCCAAGTCACACTTCTCCTTTAAGTACTCTGTGATATAATCCTCCTTCAATTCTTCAGAAAGCTCATTAAAAGAGTCATCAAAATTATATTTGGGAAATATCTGTAATAACATAACATATACCAGCCTTGAAACATTACAATGTATCGTAGTCATTGAAATTTAACTACACCAAAAACAAAACCTTTCGCAAATTATATAATACATACAGTAGTAATGACCCACCCACCCACCCATACACGTAGAGTAGTAATGACCCACCCACCCACCCATACAGGTACAGTGGTAATGATGGTAGTGGCAATGCCACTGTACGTGTATGGGCGGGTGGGTGGGTCAATGCCACTGTACGTGTCACACACTGTTAAGTAGCGTTACCACGATCTTAAACTTCCCAGAAAAACACGGCAAGGGTTTGGACACTTAACAGTCCACTTTAACTGTTAAGTGTGTAGCAGATTTGGCACTTTTTCGATGAAAAATCTGAATTTTTTCTAGTAAAATCTTACCTATACGTACTTGTTCACAAGTCCTATATACAACAGTTTACTATTCATATACATTTAGTATTTTCTATCAATTATTGAATTGCAAAGTAAGAAAAATTTGGGTGCCATTTTTCGAACTTAACAGGTTATCCTGTTATTCTTTTGTTATGTGTGTGTGTGTGTGTATATATATATATATATATATATATATATATATATATACACACACACACACACACATGATATATATATATATATATAAAATAAAAATTGCTACATTACCATTTTTTTATGTTAAAAATGTTAATAAATGTTAAAAAAACACTGGTAGATTTTTAACATTTATTTTGCCTAATACATATACCCTAAATTTTTTTTTCCTATTACCTGTTTATCTTGTGTCTTCTTTGCCTTTGCAATGTGAGATTTGATATTTCTTACCAGTTAATATCATTGAAAGAGAAGTTTACTTAGAAAATATTTAAAATTTCAAAGGATTAGAAAGGTTAGTGGGAGAGGGAGGGGGGGGTGATTTTGACTGAACCTTATGTGGCAGAGAGACTCCGCTGGATATTTCAGAGTACTGTATAGTATTAAGTTAGAAATAATGTGAACATAACTCAAGGTTATAAGATGTTTATTCAGTAAGGAATGTTGGGGATATTAAAATTATTGCAGTATATGTATAGTTATATAAAATATACATCTTCTAGGTTACACAATAAAGTTTATAAAATATATATTCAACTAAATGCTGCGCAGAGGTTTCTTAAAAATAAATATCAAAAATTATATAAAAAATAAATAAATATTTTTGGAATGTACAAAAAATTATTAACAAATAATATAGTGTAGAATTATTACAAAAGCAAAATTGTTTACATAAATAGAATTAGATACTGTTTACAACTAATTAACAGCCACTAGAAAACACATATTTAACTTCAGAGATAACTAACAGGCATATAGTAATATAGAGATTCCATCACAGATTCATTACTAACATTAGAAACAACCGAAATTGAGACAGAACACACAATAGTTCAACAAATCATTGATTATATAACAACGCAATAAACATTTTTACAGTTAATACTCCAAAAACTGTTGTTCAAGTATCTTTAAAGGCACAAATCAAATCTTGATTACTCAAATTTTTGGAAGAAGAGTTGGTGTTGCTAGTTTAATTAAGTTAAGAAAACAGAATAAAAATTGTATTGGCAGATCAATTCACGCTATATTATTTTAAAGTATCACATTACAATTTATTATTCTTCAAGATAATGATAGATCATAAATAAGATACTGATTTTAGAAGCAAATTTAATCTTAGATTAAGACAGATTAACTTTAGAAAGTGGCATGGACACAACATGCGAAGTCTGGTGTGTCCATGTTCGGTGGTGGACAGAATTTGGATGTTGTCTAGAGATTTAAATATCAGGCTTATCAGTTAGCTGAAAGTCAGACCTACCAATACCATAAGCTTTCCTTAATTGTCCTGGCTATTAATAAGTTTTTAAGATCAGTTGATCATATTAGTAACAAACACTGCTTGTCTTATACTTTCGTCAGATTCATTTGCAATCCATATTTGCCCAAGTCTTGACAATTTTAATAATAAATAAATAAAAAAATAGATCTATAATTAAAACAAAAGTTGTACTTTAAATAGATATTTTACTGCAATTTATGATAAGGTTTTTTTTTTAGGCCACTGAAAATTTGTCAGATTCCGATCTTAGTTTACAAAATAATAGATGTACTGTAGTTAAATACTTCTTTCAAACATGTAAAAATAAAACTTGAGAGATACTTTGTGACTAGATTCAAATAACAATTGCACATCTTAAAAATGCCTTTAGTTGCCTTTGCTACCCTGTTTACACAATACCTTTGCTAGTAGAGCTCCTGAGTTCAAAGCAACATTTCTTCCATTTATTAATAATCTACACTACATTAATCAAACAACTTATTTTACCCTGTGTCAACTAATCTCAAGTTAGGCTGTTGCTAGGAAATATGATTAAGTATATACTATACCGACATGGGACATATGGTGATCAAGTATATACTATACCGACATGGGACGTATGTTGATCAAGTATATACTATATCGACATGGGACGTATGGTGATCAAGTATATACTATACCGACTTGGGACGTATGTTGATCAAGTAAATACTATACCGACATGAGACGTATGTTGATCAAGTATATACTATACCGACATGGGACGTATGGTGATCAAGTATATACTATACTGACTTGGGACGTATGTTGATCAAGTATATACTATACCGACATGGGACGTATGGTGATCAAGTATATACTATATCGACATGGGACATATGGTGATCAAGTATATCCTATACCGACATGGGACGCATACTAATCAAGTATATACTATACCGACATGGGACGTATATTGATCAAGTATATCCTATACCGACATGAGACATATGGTGATCAAGTATATCCTATACCGACATGGGACGCATACTAATCAAGTATATACTATACCGACATGGGACGTATATTGATCAAGTATATCCTATACCGACATGAGACATATGGTGATCAAGTATATCCTATACCGACATGGGACGTATGGTGATCAAGTATATCCTATACCGACATGGGACGTATGCTGATCAAGTATATACTATATCGACATGGGACATATGGTGATCAAGTATATCCTATACCAACATGGAACGTATATTGATAAAGTATATCCTATACAGACATGGGACGTATGGTGATCAAGTATATACTATACCGACATGGGACGTATGGTGATCAAGTATATCCTATATCGACATGGGACGTATACTGATCAAGTATATACTATACCAACATGGGACGTATGGTGATCAAGTATATACTATACCGACATGGGACGTATGCTGATCAAGTATATACTTTACCAACATGGGACGTATGGTGATCAAGTATATCCTATACCGACATGGGACGTATATTGATCAAGTATATACTATACCGACATGGGACGTATGGTGATCAAGTATATCCTATACCGACATGGGACGTATACTCAGCACAAAGAGCATTTACAATACTGGCTTCTAACATTTGTAAAGTAAGTCACGCTACATGAACTAGAAAAAATAAAGCTACTGAAACGTCAATTTTATCAAAATTCAAACAAACCTGCACAAATTAAATGCCACCTATAGTTAATAGGTACATTATACCTGAAAGTTAAGTTTATATTATCAGATATTAGATATTTCAAAAATTAGGTAACCAACATGGACAAACGGCATTGCCATATTTTTTGTGATAGATAGTTTTGTTTGAATTACATTAAATGATTTTTAGTATATTTGAGTCTTTTTTAAGGAAAAATTACCTTATTGTCTTGTTTTAAATGAAAAGTACATTGTAAAGATTAGATTTTATAATAGTTATTGATTTGAATGGTCTGTGTGAGGAATACATGTATTTAAATATTGTTATTTTACAAACCAGGCATTTTGTTGTATAAACAGGTTGATGTACTGTCAGTAAAAAGTTAAAATAGGATGTTTATTTAATTAAATTTACTTTAATTTATGACCAAATTAAAGATTTGTTTCACTAAAATAACCATACAATCAACTGTAGAACATTCTATGAGTTCTTTTGGGATTTTCAGATTTCATTGGTAAGCAATAATTTGTAAATTAACACGTTAGCTGCCATAGCCAAAATTACTACCTCTCCCGTGAATACCAAATTGCAGATGTTGATATTTTACTGTTTTTTTTTTTTTTTTGCTAGGTAGATTTTGAAATCGATCGGATTGGAAAATTATTTTTCAGTCTTCAAATTTTTTAAAAAACGTTCCGGTCTATTTGGTCTTGCAGTGTTTGTCACTTCTACTTTGTTATTTTGATTCGCTGAGTTGGCTGGCCTGCCTTAACGAGTGTCTGTCACGTGTACCATAACCTAACTTTCTTATTACTCAAGTAGTCTCACTTTCTTATTTTGGTCACTATGTCAAGGTTATATTGACCTATATAAATTATTAGTATAAAGTAAAAATATCAGTTTGTATAAAGTAAAGCAGTGTTTGATTTATATAATTAGCGCATTTAGTGATGTGAAGAATAGAGTAGGCCTAGTATTTTGTGCAGTGTTATGTAAATGTAAATAGAGTAGTGAATCTTGAGAATGAATAACTGAATATAACTGTAAATAGAATAGTTAACTGTGAGAAATATTAGAACACATTAAAATCAATAGTGAAAGATAGGTATCTGAGAAATAAGAAAATAACTATTACTCGATCGAAGATTACGAGATTGCGTTTCATGAAACTAACTCAGATGTGATAAAACAATGTCTTAGAATTTTTCTTTAGTTGGGACATGTGTCATTTCCAAGAATTACTGATTACTAGTCTTTTTAGGTTAGGTTAAAGGGCACTAGGCTAAGAATTAGCATACTAGGAGATATAGGGCATCAGGAAACTTAGGTAAGAAGATGCCACCAACACCTTGAAGTAGAGAAAAATAAATAGAAGTAACATGACACCATAAATGTTCAGTGCCACTGGTACTTTCCTCCTCCATTGCTCCATTCATTGATTCGTTGAATAAAACTTTCAACAATCTAGCAGGAGTTGTCAGTTGAAGAGCCTATGGAGCAATTTAGAAAAAAGGCTTATTTTCAGGCAATACCTTGAATGGTAAATGTCATAATATGGAGTGAAGCTCTTCAAGCTATGCAACAAAAGTGGTTATACATACACTATCAAGGTATATTCTGGTAAAGGTTCAAATTGAGGAGTAACTGTATACGTTGAACATTACTATAACTATACAGCTGCCAAAAATGTCATTGCAGAAAGAAACTCATTTAGTTCCTACTTTGAGAAAAAATCTTATTGTAGTACTAGCTATCCTTCTCTTTAGTAACAATCTAAAAAGAGATGAGATAGTTGTTGTTGTTAAAAATGAGGACGAAATTACTATCACTAACTGGCTGGACAAGTGTCTTGTTCTCATGATTACTACAAAGAATACTAAGGATATGGTGGAGACTGGAAAAAGGATTAGAAAGGGAATGAAGTGATAAAACCTGTTGTAGTAGCCAGATACTACTAGCTAAAAATGGAAATAAACGTAGCAGACCAATGTCAATAACTACATTCAAAGAAAGTACGTATTTGGCCATAATGGGATTTTCAAAAGAACCTGTGCCTGGAGTACGTATTACCTCCCACAACTACCCCAAGCAGTAGAAAAAGTAAAAGGCATCTGGGAAAGGTATGTTTCAAAAATGCCATCACAGATGAAAAGAAAAACTCATACAATGTGACTTAAGTTGCAATATTCTTTGCAAAATGTACAGGATATCCATTCATGTATAAAACTTGTTTTGAGAAAATTCATACCTAAAACGTATTTCTTGGTTTGTAAAATTTAAGATTTGCATTTTTATACCATTTATCAAACATATATTATAACTTTAACTATGTTAAATAACATTCTTTATAAAATATATGGTGCAAACTTAATTTAATTCCTCCATATTTTCTCTTAAAATCTCATAGCGGTCTGACTCGAAAAAAGTCCGAAATTGTATGGTTATAGCTTTGAAGAAAAAATTGGTTCTACTTGTAAACGCAATATCTGAAGATCTATTGAGTACAATTTCTAGTCGCTAAAGTACTTCACTGACCAGGCATTGACACAGAAACAGCTGACGCTTCCGGTCTGTTTGAACCAGATCGTCAGTTCAAGCATTGTCCTATTCTAATCCTATTGGACCATAATAGCAGCTAACGTGTTAATAACAAAACATCAACATCTATATGAAAGTGGCAATTTTAGTATACGGTAAATTAGTTTACTTCGTCAACAAACTTTTTTAATTATTAAACACTTAGCAGGTGAACTTGCAGATATGGTGTACCATGTTCATCTATATATACATTTTAACAAGAAAATGGATTTTATGTTGGTTGACATTCTCTATTTAAAATCATAACTATCAATTATAATCATAAACTATTATAAAATTAATATATTGTATTCATTTCTGAATAAATATACAAACAGGAATGTTCTGATTACGAATAAATTAAGCTACATGTTAGGTTACTGAAATGGTATTTTGAGCTTGTCTCTTAGGAATGGTTGTAAAGTTACTCAACAACTGGGCAGTGAGGAAACTAGCATAGAGCAGTGTTTTTACTAGAGTTACAATACAAAAATACACTGGTACGGTGTTTCAGTTGGAACGTCAACATGAGCAAGGTCTTACAGTTACACGCTGTGCAGCTCTAATCTACCACATTCTGTGCAGAGGGTTACACAACACTGGTACATTAACAGTCCAACTTATTATTTAGTCATTCTATTTAAATTCATTAGCTCTAATTTTTGTTCATCAAGTTATTGCTTTCATGAAGAATATTCCATTATTTTGAAGAAGCCAAAAAATTAAACACATTGTTCTTCTTACTATGTTGTGTCCTAGTAATGAAAGCCATTTCAAATCTTAAACGATTTAGCTGTTAAAATATGTTTCATAAAAAATGTTTTGTGCATTTTGACAAGAAAAAATGTGTGCAATATTTTTCAAATACAATGAATTTTGATCTGGGTCATAAGTGTTAAAACATAACATAAAAACTCTACCAACAAAATAAAAATGAATAGTTACCATATTACATCCTACCTTTTTTTTTACTCTAATAGTATTTTATTCCTAAAAATATAAAATTATATTATTATATTTGGTCATTACATGGTAATTTATCAATTCCTACAAATAATTAAGCATTAAGCAAATTCCTACATAGTAACTTTAGTCAGTACAAAAATAAACATACAAGACTAGAGAGTGTGGACGGGTTTGTGAACAGCCATAGCAGCTCCCCATGCAGCATCACCACCAGGGACAAAGACAACCGGCAGTTGATAGCACTGGCGCACTTCTGACTGCAGAACCTGATTACGCATCAGTGCTGATCCGATGCCGAGGATGCGGGAAATGTTGGCACGGAGTAGCATCTCCCGTGGCATCATGCTGCACAAAACATATTCAGGTAAGAATGTGGGCCAACTGGTTTTAATTTGTAAACCGTGAAAAATATCAACAATTACTTAGCTGTTCAGTTGTATACAAAAATTATATTTTGTTCGCTCTAGATTGCCATGTGACAGCAATTAAAAACTAATGTGCTAGTTGAAAAAAACTATGTTAACTTAGTTTTTAACAGTAACATTATGGAGTAAGCCTGAGTTGAGACTTTGGTACCCTCAAGTGCCACACAAGGGATTGTCACAATTTTAGTAATTTTGTCTCTGGAATGGAACATAAATTCAACGTGACAAAACATATGGAGAGGATATCCTTTCTGCCCAAATTGTCAAACATGAGAGTTTGGGTAATAGGTATCCATTAGTAAAGGGAGACCACAGCTCTATTTCTGTATACTGTATGACTTATATCACTGCACAACCACATAAGAATTAATGTTAACATATTAATTTAAATACAGGCTTAAGTAAATAGAGAACTTTGAATATAATTTTTGTTATTGATTAGTTAGAGATTAGTTTAACATGAGCAGTGATCGCTCTAATTACACTTCATTTTAGACTTCTGAACTGACCTGTGAAGGTTTTCTATGATGCCACGGCAAATTGCCTTAAACACTTGTCCCAGGGCCAGGTTGCCTGGATCTATATTGGTGATGGAAGCGTTCTGTTGTGGTGTGTGCCTTTCACCAAGAAGTGTTGGCACTACGCACAGTGTGGATTGAGCTGTTTCAGCCGAGCCTAACTCTAACAGTTTGCTCCACAGACTACCTACGAACACACCAACACAACAGGTTACATGAAGCACTAGTTAAAGGAGTTTTCATTGTATAAAACCTCAAAAAATAAAAATAATAAACTGTATCGAAAAATGGTTACCATTCTAATGAGTAATTTAGAACATTAAAGGGTTTCCCCAGAAAGTCCTGTCAATCCAATCTAATTTGTGCATTTATTCCATTACAATAGAAATATTATAAATAATTTCCTTACTAACTCAAACCCAATAAAAGCTTTATTCAAGACTAATGACAAAGAAAGAACCAATAAATATATATCACATTAAAAATATACTAGTGATGGGTCAGTTCCTTTTCGGTTTTTTACTGAAATCAATTCCTGGTTCTCGGTTCTCAGTACTTTTTGTGAATGTCTCAGAAAATTTTTCTAATACCTTTACGCAAGTGAATCAACAAATTATGTCAAATCAGTTAGTAAAAACAGTGCATAGTATTTTGGCGATTTCTCCAATATGAAGTTACACCATAAAAATCTATAAAATGACATACAATATTTCCGATAACTAGAGAATTGGCACTATTTTATTTATTCTCAGAGTATGATTGTTTACATTTTTTGCACAAAGAAACTATTTACTTTAAATTAAAAAAAGTTATTTATTCTCAATTTTTTTTATTTAAGAAATAATAAACTATCTTGGGTCAGTAAATGTTAAGTCAATTCAGTTTAAAACATTAATCCTTCAAGACTGTAAAATGAAAAAAAAATAATTCAAATAAATTTAACTATTTTAAAATAAAAATGCTAAAGACTCATTTTGTTTGGTTTTGACACAATATTAATCATAAAAAACTTTTATTTTTCAAAATACACAATAAAACTAGAAGCATAATTAATTTTAGAATGTTAGATGAGTTGTAAACAATTAAAATTTCTTTATAGAATTATAAAAAATTTCCATTTTTTTTCATAATAATAAATATTATAAATCAACATATGAAATTTTAGCTTCTATTAAACATAATGTTTTGGGGGAAAAATATATTTACAGTAGACTCCAGTCATAAAATGAATTTGAGGGGATAAACATGTCTTGCGTTATAAGGCCAACAATGCAGGCCCATAGAGAATGTGGCAGGTAAGGCTGGATCCAGAGGGCCCTTTCCCTCACAAATCCTATAGTGTCAGTTAACCAGCAGTCACTCTGTTCCCAAAGTTAAATAATATGTATAATCTGGGGAATAAGATACAGTATTATCCTATACAGTTTGGGCGAGCCAGTGGCTGAGAGGTCTAAGGCGTCAGGACTTTCAGCTTAGGTTAGAGATAGCGCTGGTTCAAATCCGGCCTGGACTGGAAGATCTTTCAGTAATATTCACCGTTTACTGTAGTTCGCCTCATTACTCTGTCTGAATAAGTTCCTTACACAGATCAATAGTCTATGAGGAATCCTTTTATTAAAATTAAAAAAAACAGTCTATATTGACAGTTATTTTTATATTTACAATACTTTATCAAAGTGTTAAAATGTTCAGCACTTAAATCGGAATTGAAGCAGATTAAAGACATACAAACTATCAGCAGTACATTTGAGTGTGCTTGCAAATTAAGAAAACTTAAGGTGCTATTTTTCGAACTCAACATGAAGCACTGACAGTATTTTAAAAAGTTATAATTTACCCAACAAAAAAACATGGTTGAAATACTTAAATGTTTTGGTCTTGTCAGGAATATTATTGCTCTTTATTTTCTTGTCACATAAATCTACAAACACTATATGAAACTTACTCTGTGGAATATTGAATCCCAAATCTAGAATCCACTGTTGCAACATTTGCACAAACGTAGCCAGGGCGTTTCCTCCATTGAGAGCAGTTGCAACAGCCAGATATTTACCTTCAAAATACGGGAAGTATTCCACAGGACATGAATCTAGCAAACAAAATACACTATTTTAATAAACCACGCTTAGTGTAAATGAAATAAAATATATATTAAATATACAACACTAGTGAAGTTTAACATTCTCAACTGCAACATTCAATCTGATAGTGAAACTCAACTTTAAGGTATTACTAAAAGGCTGCACCTACACTGCTGCTGGAAAATATAGTATTCATTAGGAATGAAATAATACATCTAATAGCATGTTCATCAGTTTACTTATCGTTTCAATTCACATTAATCGTTGCCATGCAGAAATATCTCAGGATCTCACCTGTCCCCATATTTAAATGCAGAAATTGTCTTAGAAATGTTGTCTTATTACCTCTACTACTCAGTTTACAACTGAGTTGTTTAGTAAACTAAAGATATATTATACTACTTCCAATTTTGTATGTTCAGTTACTTGTATGTTATTCATAAATATATAAATGTTCACAATCTAATTTTTTAAATATTATTATGATGAGGCCTGAATTGGCGGTACTCAAGAAGGTGGATCGGAGGACCGGTGAGCTGTAGCTTAATTATTTAATTCACGGCGTTTTCGCTAATCTTGACAATAATTAAATAAATTGATTGTCTATTTTAGGACAATTTTCAATACATTTAATTATTGAAATAGTATATATATATATATATATATAACAAATGAATAGTAATGGGTCGGTTCCATTTTTTTTCGGTTCCGGTCCGGTTCTTTACTGAAATTGGTTCTCGGTTCTGAATCCTTTTTGTGAATGTCTCAGAAAATTTTTCTAATACCTTTACGCCAGTGAATCAACAAATTATGTAGAATCAGTTAGTAAAAACAGTGCATAGTATTTTGGCAATTTCTCCAATATGAAGATACACTCTAAAAATCTATAAAATGACAAACAATATTTCCAATAACTAGAGAATTGGTAACATTTTATTTATTCTCAGTGTATAATTGTTTGCATTTTTTGCACAAAGAAAGTATTTAGTTTAAATTTTAAAACGTATACAATTTAGCTAAATGGAATATAATGCTCAAATTAGTATGCAATTGAAATTTACCTTGAGGAAATTACAAAACTTATGAGGCTAGAAAAAATTAAAAAAATACCTGCCATTTTAGGTCTGGTTTGGTAATAAAACTAAAAAAAACAAATCACAACAAGTGATTGAAATTACCACAACTAAATTTAAGAGGTTGATGTAATAGTAGTACGTCAAAAATAAACAGCAAAAACAAATAAAATTAATTTTTAAAAATTATTTTTCCTAACTATTGAGTTAATTGAAAAAAAACCAATTTTATTAACTATTGGTTCTTCTCTGAATTGGTAATAATACTGAATTAAGAAAATATAAATGCTACTCACATTCATAAAAACTATACAGCCAATAATACCATAAATGTTTTTAGAAATTACAGTATACATATTTTTTAATTTAAGAAATAAACTATTTTGGATCATTAAATGTTAAGTCAATGTAATTTAAGACACTAATCCTTCAAGACTTTGTAAAATGAAAAAAATAATTCAAATAAAATTACCTATTTTAAAATAAAAATGCTAAAGACTCATTTTGTTTAGTTTTGACAAAATATTAATCTTAAAAATTTATTTTTCAATCCAATTCCCTAGGGTTTTTATGCATTGTTTTTTCATTACTATAAGCAAGCCTAAATAAATCTAATATAAATTCATCATAAAAAGCTTTTATTTTTCAAAATACACAATAAAACTAGAATTAATTTTAGAATGTAAGATGAGTTGTAAACAGAGTGGAATGTTTCCAAAGGTATTCTTTTATCAGGCAGGAAGTGATAAGAAAGGATGGAGATTAACAAGGGTGGAGCTCAGGCTGAAAGAATGATTGGACTCTTAAACAAAAACTGAATGGCTTTAATTCACTGTCTTTGCAAGTGAATTCCTATTCATTAATGTTATTTGTCTCTTTTCACGTGCTGATAAGGAAGTGGCCAGATTATGAGCGAATATTTTCTGAGCAAGATATTTTGTTTATCTTGTGGCAGACATTGTCATATGATTGTTCAGCACCTGAAACATTTCTGATATGAAACCTTTACTGGAACCGCAGAACCGAGAGATTTTACGGACCGAGTCATCCCTACAAATGAACCACTAGAATCATACTCACGATCAATTTGGTCTGACTCAAAACCAGCAGCCACAAAAGCTAACTGGGCAGATGTAGAAATGTTAAGAACTGCATCATCGAGGTTGCGAAGAGTTGCAAGAACGGAACATTGTAGATCTCCAAGGGCTGCAGCTGGGCAGTAAAAATACAATTTTAACTTTTTTATAAAAGTTTTCAATTATATGTTAACATTCAATAACTGATGCTATAAAACATAAAAATCATGTGGCAGTGAAATTTGTGTTTTAATATATTTGCTAATATTCACTACATGATTTACATAATTTATTTTGTAATTCATTTATTTATAGTACTATGATCCATAAGACGCTGGCAAATATTAATTACAAATGAAATGCAAATTGGTAATTTCTTTTGTAACAAAATTTCAAATTTGTAATCGATAAGTTAAAAGGTTTGTAATTTTTTTATTTTCATTATTACATATTGAGAGCAAATATGCTTTAACACAATGGAAGATTCTATCTTCATGATAAACTACAAGATTTATTTATTATTTCAACAAGTGCTAAAAGCTTAAAATTTAAAGTTTGGCTAAGAGGCAAATCAACAAATTTATTACGCCTTAAAATATAAATTATCGTGCTGTCTTGTATTGGCCTGTAAATTAACTTATTACAAAAATGGCACCTTCTTTGCTTGTAATTAGTTACTATGTTTTTACTATAAATTTTGGTAACAAAACTTACTAATCAACCTAATTGATTGTATGGAACAAATGTCAGAACACAACTGCAGCTGTCCTTGGCCAATCAAAAAGTCCTAATGTGAACAAAGCAATTCCTGTAATACAACTTCTCCTAAAGCTAAATTCCTTACTATTATAAAATTTCTGGTATCAAACCATCCATGGACTGAACCTTTCTCGGTATAAAGGACTACGTTGAATCGCTTTCGCATGGATATGGGATGATACAACTATTGGAAATATAAGTGGGATATGGCTAATGATCATGAAATATTGTTATCTGGCTTTGAGAGACATACAATATATATGTTCCAAGATGAATTAATGTAAATAACTCTAAACGGATGGATTGGATTTAGCTTTGTAACAGGAGATCACTTTATATTTTAATTTTTATTAATATATAACATGACTTTTGGATCTTGATCCAAATTTATCACAGCTTTTTTAAAATCAATAAATGGTAGCTGCCAGCAAACCGTACGAGAGATTCATACAAGAAGAAGTTTTTATGAATATTATTTTGACTGTGACAGTAAAAAATCTATAAATTTGCACTACTTCTTTGTCATGTGTATGAAAATATATTGATTTATTTTATTTTATAATATGGGATCCAAGCTAACAATAGGAATAACTTTTTCTAGCCAAAAGAGGCTATAAGTTATTTGGTTAAGTATTAGACTTAATTCAATTTTAGGTCTATATATTTTTATACAAATATTTGTAATTTCTTGCTTTCATATTTTTTATGTAAATACTAGGCCTAAACAACTAATATTTTTAAGTTTATAATAATATCAATTTAATTATTATATCTATAAGATTTAGTGAAATAGTAACATACTACATTCAAATAATATTTAGAGACTTTGTTTTCATTTATAAAGACGTACATTTTAATGTAAAAAGA
Source organism: Stictocephala bisonia (assembly GCA_035578905.1). Lineage (NCBI taxonomy): Eukaryota > Metazoa > Arthropoda > Insecta > Hemiptera > Membracidae > Stictocephala > Stictocephala bisonia. The sequence continues at coordinate 317,402 of JAQJVL010000804.1, forward strand.
TATGTTTCAACTGGACTGCGATGTTGATATTATAATTCTAAGCCAATAGGAACACTGTTATCTCCAATGTACATAACATATTTAATTCTGTCCTTGAAAGTAATAAGCAAAACACATGTTATTCAGCTGCCTAAGTGTGTTTTCTTTTAAAAATTTATTTCGATGTAGCCCATAAATTGTTAGTTGAAAATTAATTATCTTAACACATTAAAATCTTATAAATTAAAATTAAGAAATTATTAATTACTAAATAAGGTATTATGGACAGCAAAACATTCCATGCAATAATTTAATGTATCTAACTTTATTTTTAAGGCCATTTTCAAAATTTAGTGAAAATTTAAATAAATATCTTTTCTTTATGGATTATTATTAAATGTTATCTAAAACCTTGAGTCGGTTAAGAGATGTTGAGTGTTGAGCCAGGCTGCCGAGCTGTTATTGAGGGTGTGTGGGGAGCGTGCCCGAGTTCAAATCAATGCTTGCCTAAAAACAGAGGCTATAAATCTACCCTCAGGCTTGGGCGAAAGGAGAGTAATAGGACACAGGCTATCTTTAGCTGTAACACTGTTGGCAGTAGTGACCGAGCCCGAGCAGGACCAATACCATTGTACATTACTGACCTATTTAAGACAATGTACACTTATAATAGTACTTACAAACTGTGAAGACATTTTGTATGAGAAACTCTATTAGAGTGGTAAAATATCATTTTTTTGTAATTTATCCTTCTCTATTGTTGTATTTTCTTCACAATTTCTAAAGAAAATAAATAAAATTTTAGAACTTAGCAAAGAACAGACTACCTACCAATAGGTGTTCCCACAGGAATACCGTGCCACTGATCTGCCAGAGTTCCTGCGATGTCCCCACTTGCAATTACCTCAGGCAACAACTGCAAGGGAAATCCAGCTTCTTCAAGAAGCACAGTATTCCATGCTACAGCCTCTGTGTCGAAATAGCCCCAGCTGGCTGCATTTTGAACTGACATCACAGGCCGAGTCAGGTTGGCCAACATTGCAACCATGAAGTCCTGCACTGTCCCAGCACATGTGAACTTATCCAATTTTTCTGGTCTGTAAATTCATAATAACTTGTAACACAACTGGTACTAAAGTACTGTGTTTATCAGACTCAACACTATGAGTCTAACTCAATCTTCTGATTGTGACTCAATATATATGGTATGGATTGTTGTCAGCTACCATTTACTAATTGTAAAAAAGCTGTGTGATATACAGGGTGTTGAAAAAGTATGGAACCCCCTTCTTTTCTCTTAAACGGGTCCAGATAAATAACTGAGATTTAGTATAAATGTATAGATAGTTTTTTTTCTATCTTTTGATGCAGTTTGTAATTTTTTCAACCTAGTGGAGGATTTTGTAAAAAGTTTAAATGAAATAATATGATGGGTTGCCCATCATTTTAAATCCTATTTTTTTCTGAATAAGATGCCACAAGTTTAAAGTTAAAAGAACCACCCTATCAGAAATGGCGACTAGTTAATCTTTCTTAACAGTGATATTCGAGTGGGAATTTGACATGTTATAAAAGCAAGTTATGAAACTAGGTATTTAATTAAATAAATAGAAAATTATTGTAAAATGATATAAGTGACATAATGGTACAAATAACTCTTAGAACAGAACTGGCTTTAACAACACATTGAATTCCCACTCAAATATCACTGCTACGAAAGGTTAACCAGTCACCATTTCTGATAGGGTGGTTCTTTTAACTTGAAACTTTTTAAAATAAGCTTTAAAATGATGTGCAACTCATCATAGCCTTTATCATTCTTCAAGCTCGATTCTTACTGGATGGATATATAATTTAATGTTATAAGATTAACAAATAGTCCAGTAAATAAATTTTAATTGTGTAAGGCCTTTCGGTAACAAAGTTACCATCTTCAGACAACCAAACTATAAACAAACTTAAAAATAGTTTAGTTATAGTTTGGTTGTCTGAAGATGGTAACTTTGTTACCGAAAGGCCTTACACAATTAAAATTTATTTACTGGAGTATTTGTTAATCTTAAATAACATTAAATTATAGCCTTTTATTTGAACTTTTTACAAAATCCTCCACGGGCCCTCCCCTATAGGATGGAAAAAATTACAAACTGTGTCAAAAGATAGATAAAAACTGTCTACACAGCTATACTTAATCTCAATTATTTATCTAGACCCATTTAAGATAAATGAAGGTGGTTCCATACTTTTTCAACACCCTGTACATATATTTGGATCAAGATCCAAGAGTCATGTTATATACTAATAAAACTAAAGTAATCTCCTGTACAGAGCTAAATCCAATCCATCTGCTCACTGATTCTACCTTATGCTACCTTATACCTCCATAAAAGAGCACGAGGAGTAAATCTATAACTACTGATCCATTGTTTGGTTAAACTCCCTGCAATCATCTAATGTCAATCCCTATTTATACTTCCAGTAGTTACATCTGCCCACGCCAGTTCAAAAGTGATTCAACAGCATCCATTCCCTACAATATAATCAGAATATCTTTATTACAACAGATGTATAACAACAGTCATATACATCTTCAACTATATCTAGTAGCATTTGTCAATAAGCTTACGTGCTAAGTTTTATTACATGCATGAAACAAGATCATATAAGTAGAGAATTGAGTTCTAAAAATTCTTTAGTACAGTAAAAACATTTATCAATAACAAAATCTTTTATTACATTTCTAAATTGATTCTCTGGAAGATTTCTTATCCTCATTAGTAATTTATTGAAAAGTTTGACAGACACAAACTATTGTGAAATTTAGAATATTTACAAAGCTGTACTTGCAGATTCAACTTGGTTCTTGTATTATAACTATGCATATTGATGGCTTCATTATAACTAGACAAGTATTTTTAACATTTAAATTTTCAACAGCGTCCATTCCCTACATGAGAGTATTGTAGGGATGGGAATTTTCAAAGAATGTTCATCCCACCTGCAGTATTGATGGATCGTTAATAAGGAACTTATTTCGTCCATCAAAACCGTTCCATGCTAGGGCCCAACTAGTATTGGGCGAGAAATTTGATCTGCTCTCAACTGGATAGCAGTACTTAGAGGTGGGTATCGAGATTTTAAGTAACCGTTCTGACGTTGGAGATACTGTATATTGGGGAGGTGCAGGGCATTCACGAACTTTTGAATTCTTTAAGTAGTACCTCCTGACGTCTTACCTCTGGAGGAGCTATATTACACGGCACCAGGAGCCAAGGAAGTGAAGTTGTCATGAGAGTGCCACTAATAGCTATCATAACCCAAGTAAATTGAACATCAATTGCTCTAGTATGTGCGCTATTTAGCCATACAGGAGAACTTTCTCAGTGATAATGAGGTAAAATATGCAAAGTTCTCCATTTGAGGTCAGAGAAAGCAAAGCACTGATTTAAATCCTGATTATAATCCAATTTCAATTAAAGGTACACATCTTGAAAACCCTTTAGCTAATAGCAGGGCTATAAATAGGTCAATAGTCTTCGTCAGAGTATGAATGAAAGTGCAATAACTAAAGCGAGGACTACTCTGCCACAACATGGCCAACCCTGCCTCCCTAAAATTTGATTCTCTATACATTGTCATCCCTGATAGGTCCAAATATTTTTCTTAAAACTTGATTTTTTTTAATTTTGCTAATATCTGCCTTTTTGTCTAATCCAAGTACCCACTAAATAAAGAAGGCTGTATATACTTTTAGAGTAAACCCTTTTATAACCGGACCTTTGATAACCAAAAGTTCCAATACCTGAACTGGTCTCAAGGGATAAAAAAGAAATACAGTCTCAATTCTGTGAAATTCCAGCCTTCTGGAGCACTAATTTTACGACAGACATTTTCCTGTCTTTGTGGCGATCCAGCAGGCCGTAAAATAGATATCAGGTTTGAAGCGGTCCTGTCCGTCAATGTTTTCACCATGACATCTCGAATACCTTGGTACATTTAACTATTATTGTATTTTTCATTTAAAGTTACATTTAATCAGTTTTTAATTTTGTTAAGTTTATTTTATAGGGCATATGTCATTGAGTTCATAATAAAAGTAATATAACATAAATATCCTTTTAATTTATTTACTAAAAACATAAATAAATAAAATAAACCTGTCAGTTAATCATAAAATATTATACAGTAGTGCCTTCAATTTCTGCATTAAAAATACATCTATGTACAGTATTACTATAGTCTACTCGATATGGTACAAATTTCCTTACGAAAAGGCAATGTAAAAAATTGCTTATCACTGCTAATTGTTAACTCTAGTGATTAGGTTGTGGTTAAAGTAGTAGTTACTGTTAGCGTGTGATATTCACATTTTTCCTTGTCCAGATTGCCTTGTGAAAAATTTAACCGGATATTGCTGCGTGTTTGTATAAAATCAAAAAGGAAAAAATCAAACTTTTGAATGCTTATTTTTTTCAATAATACTTTGTTTAGTGTTTTTAATTTAATATTTGATGTAATTGCCCTCTTATTTTACTTACTTCTAAGTATCTTCATTTCTGGCATGTCTAATGTGTTTTTTGAGTTTCGTGGGAATCAATCTTTTGGTCTCCTATGTATTTTGATCCACAGCTACATGGAATTTCATGTACAACAGATGCAACATAAGGGAATTTTGCCCTTACGGGTCTTAATAAATTCTGAAGTTTGTGGTGGGGTCTATGAATTGTTTTTACATTCCCTTGTCCAGTATGCACTCAATATTCTCCGATATCCTCTTAATGTAGGGTACATAAGCCATTTTCTTATTCCTATCCTCCATTAAGGCTTTTTCAATTTTGTGGTGTTGATTTTTCTATTTTATCTATCTTCATAATTTAAGTTTCTGTTCCTCTAATTCTAATTTATTTCTAGACAATTTTTAATGCTCTGAACTCAGGAATAAATTAAATGACATTTATAATTTGTTTTATTTGATTATGGCTACTACAACATTTAAGGAGCAAAAGACACAGTGGCATTGCCTCACCTCACTAGTAATAGTCTTTCTTCATTGAACGTAACAAATTAATTATTTACAGTAAAACCGCAAATTGACTTGGGTTTTGCTTAATGTAACATGAATATAAAATTAAAATTCAAAGTATTTTGATATAATCAAGCCTGTACAGCAAAGAGAATAACATTATCAGCTAGTTTGACTTGTTAATCTCACTCGTATTCTTCCTGCCATCTCCAGATAGATAGATTGGATGATTTGCAGCGTCTTAAATCAGCAACCAGTACATATAGAACTAAAACAACTAAATCTATGTAACTCTAATGTAGTGGGCAATACATTATCAGGACTGTTTTAACAAGGGCTTCACCATTTTGCCCAAAACCGAGTGCTACTTAGGCCCAAGCGGTGAGATCATGTGGCTGTTTGCCGCTAGTTCTCTTGTATGCTACCATGTGTTTTGTACCTTTTAAGAATCAATATGGAGTGCTTAGTGATGATTGATTTCCAGAATTAAAATTTACTTATTTACTAATTTTACTACTAATTTTACTTATGTTCTGGAACTCATTTCAAGAGTAAATGTTTACTATTACAATAAATAGCTTGTATATAAATAATAATAAGTTACCTGAAAATAAAATGTAATTTGCACTGTATTCTTCCTATTTCTTCTTATGTATGTAGTATTATTTTGATATATCTTTATTTACAATCAGATTTTTATGAGTTTTGCACTACAGATATGTCCAATTCACATCTGCTTAATGAGCAGAACTAATTAACAGGAATAATTAAAACGTTTAATTAATTATTGTTCTTACAATTCATTTGTGTGGTTTCTATGTATCTTTCTCTACTATCGGTTATACTAATGTTTAATATTATTTGATTGAAAATGTCAAATCTTAAAATAGTGTAAACAATAAGGATGAAATATATAAATGTTATATGTAACGTCATTAAATAAAGTTGCGAGTTGTTTGCTTGCAAATAAGCAAAAGGTTTCTTTACCAATTTACAATGTTTAATATGTTACCTATCCTTGTCAGTGCTGAAGATATAATTTTTATTCCACAGTAAAGAGGCAATGGTAAAAATACTCAGACTTTTCGATTTTTCGAGGAGGTTTCAGCAGCATCATATGAACTTTGCATTTAACCAATAAAGAATTACTACAGGATCTGGATGAAAGAATTAGTCTTACAACAAAATGTTTGGGATAAAAAATTAAATTTGGAATGTTTAAACAACTTTCTCCTGGGAAGTGTATCCTGAAGAGAAAATAAAAATATTCCTCACTTACCAAATTTTAAGGTTCAAACTGAAAATATTTAAATCTTTGTGGTTATTTTTTGTACCTAAATAAATTGTAATTTATTGAATTTTACTATAGTGAATAGCGTTTTTTTCCCCATGATTTCCTCTTTAATTTGGTGTAACATTTATGTATGTAGTTCTATAAACAGATGATTAATGAACAGGGTCAGCGCTGCATGCACGATCATTTTTACAAAAAAGGCGATCGGACAGCCACATTACGTCTCCAATGATGCCCCCGGTACTGAGGCTGTCACAGAAACAGTATAGCCGTTGCTATAGAGTCCTGATTCATAATACCTGTGCCTAGCAATCCAGAAGAGTGTATTACATCCATAGCCAGAGTATGCTCTAAGGTGAGAATCAGGTTTTGGGAGAGACTCCAAAAATGTAGGGTCACATCGAGAATCTTGCCAGGTATATAAAGAAGAGACTTGATTCGGGATGATGTCATAACGAGATGATTCAATATCAGCTCTCTCCCACGGTGCCGTGTCTTCATACTGCCACAACATTACACCATGCATCTGACCACAAATGCCTATCACCTCTACCTGAAATACAAAAATTTAGTTAATAACTGAACAAGTGGTGCTAGCTAAAACTATTATAAAAAGAAAATTAAGACCATAAAAAAGCTAGATATGAAATGTTTTTTACAAACTTTCCTTTTAATATCGATCGATTTATGTGATTAGCCCTAAAGTAATACCTAATATATATTTGTTTTAATAATTTATTCAGTTATATGATTGAGATTAAAACATTTTAGTAGATCTGAAGAATATAAGAGTGTGTACGTGTGTGTGCGCGCACTTGTGTGAATGTATGTATGTTTTATTAGTAATTCTTTCATTTTCTATACTGAATTTGAAATATGGTTGGTTCACAATATCTGAGACTTTTTATTTTAAGTTAAATGAACATCATAATTCAGTTATGGGTAATTATATGATCCTAAGTAATATCTGACCAATAATAATATTTTCTTATAGGGTTATGCTCTAACTTATAAGTGGTATTGCTAGAGCACACTGCGTCTGACAATCTATAACAATGAATAAGCACTAAAAAAGAAAAATTTATGGGCTAATATAAACAATACGAAAACTTGTGATCATACAATGTTTACTTGCACACATATTCAAATCAGGTTAATAGAAAGATGCATATAAAGAACTGAAATGTGACAGCCGTACAAGGCGTTAAGGCATTGGTGCGGTTATGTCTGGCTAAATTGTATCTTTTACTCAATGCATTTTGAACCTCCTTGTATAGTTCCAGCACTTGCTGTAAGAGCTCTGAAGTCTAGTTTGGAGATTCAATAAATGGACAGTAAAAATCACCCAACCTCTTGTTTAAATGTCCTATTTTTTAGAATAATACTTAAGTTTTTTAAATGAAATGTGGAACGTTTGGTAACTAAAATAAGTTGATCACCTGGCGCAGAAGTTCCTTGGGCAGTCTTGACACACATATGTGCACTGCTGACATAATCTTAGGCACATTCTGCTTGTTCCCTTCGCAGCCCAGCTCACTAGGTACATTGGCCTGAGTGTCTTTTGTCTGTCGAGCCATGACTTTTCCCTCGACACAATCCACCAAGCATACTTTCACCGATGTTGTACCAATATCCAAACCAAGAATTATCTTCTGATCTGTCCCCGTACTCATTGCAGACCTATAAAAATCTGATTTGTCAGTTAAGTTTACTTTAAGCTTAACAACATATGTTTGAATACATGTTTTTAAAATTTAAATTCCTAAAACATTATTTTTAAGACCTGGTAAATTGTCTAACGCAGGAAATGCTGAAACTGTTTTATTAGAAAAAATACAGAAACCACTTTGATTACATTACAATTTGCTATGCCATATACGTAGAAAACATCATACTAAATATTGAATAATCAACTTTCAACTAAGTAAAAGCTTTCAGTAACAAATTTACATAAACATTCTTTGAACCTCCCTTGACGTAATTTATGTTAAAGACTGGACAGTAATAACAATAATGTTCCCAATATAAAAACACAATAAATAACAGGACATGTTTAATTGGAACCTAGACATTTGGAAATCGATATTGTCAAAGCAGCCCTATTTAATTTATACTAGCTTCACTCATTAATGTGCCTCATTATCAAAGGGAACTTACTAACTGAATGTGACAACTAATGGTTAAGTAAAAGCAATTAAAATCCCATCAATAATATCAGATAAGTTATTCACACTTGGACATAAAATTACTTACTGTAGGTGACAACAAATGGTTCAGTTGAATATTAAGATAAGCACTGAGTTGACAAGACCATGCCACATAAAACCCTAGAATCATAGACCTCAATATGCTATCACTAAGACCACTTTTGCTACTGTGTGAAACTCTTTTATCATGGAACTGTGATAACAGAAAGCTTTACAGATAAAATTTTAATATTGCCCCTGCTTGCATTATGCTTTGAAAAACATCCTATTTTTGTTATATTTTTATGCAACTGGCAAAATTACAGAGCAAAACTTATGTTGAATCCATATGGTTAACTCATTTCTTAAAATCGTTAAATATATAATTTCTGGCAAACAAAGTACAAGAATAATAATTCCCCACTTCTTAGGGTAACTTAGATACCTCAAGTCTTAACCATATGTTTTTTAATACCGATTATGAAAATAATACTTAGGTTAAAGATTGTTTATGTTCTGATAACTTCAAATAATATGAAATTATAATCTATCTAACATATTAGTTTTTAACTCTTACATATTTTATGTCAAATGTCCAAGAAAGTTGTAAAGAATATTACATTTCTCTAGATCACGGACAATTTAAATAAAACATATGGTACGTAATTATTATTTTTATGTAATAGTTGCCATTACTAAACTGGGCTATATCAATTATAATTACTCTTTTTCATTTAATTGCTTTAGAAAGGATATCAGGTAAATATGTAAAGTAAATTTTTAAATATAGACATAATATTTTATGTAACATGGTAATAACAGTTGAGACTCCATGTTTCATTAAAATAAGGCCAGTAAGTGAATGTTACATTACCAATTTTATTACAGTATATGTACAAAATTATGATAATTGATTTCAGAAAACAAAGTTTAGAAATTTTTAAGAGTTGTATTGTTATAGAACGAGCATTTTGCTGTTTAATGTTCACTAATTAATATTATTAAAAATAGCTTCAAAATAATACAGTAAACCCAAGATTATATTAAAGATGGCTGACAGTAGGTACACAGTGAGTGTAAGTTCCTTTGTATGTAACATTATGCACAATATTTAATTCAAAATGAAAGGGGTTAACTGATTGGTACGGTAGCGTAGTTGGTTCAATCCCAGCTTCATGTGCTAAAGGTTCTCAGTTCGATCCCATTCAGAGTCATAATACATTTTGAGAAGGATCATCTGATAACCACCGGCTGTTCATCTGTCATTGGGCTATTAATTAATGACACTTTCTAAGGAATAGTCGGCCTTAGTTTGTAACAATGACTAAATTCGCTCATCTACACTCATCACACTCATTCGAAATCCATATTCGTCCATATCTTGACGATTGGCGTCTTATGAATAAATAAATAAATAAATAGACCATGTTATGGTTTATTTTATAGTTCATGTATGTTTTTATCTTTTAGGATTTAATGGTACATTCTTATTAGCAACTAACTATATTCTTGTGAAGACAAAAACTATAAATTACTATTAATAACAACTTAAAACAGGTTACATTCCATTATATGTCAAAAATACTTAAATATTTTCTAATAGAAACAGGTGACCTGCAGTGATAAAGGATACTTTGAGGTTGTTAATAAAACAAATATTTCTTTAAGTAGCAAAGATATATGATAGTAGAAGTGATTAACCTAGAAACGATACATAGACAATAAGTTAGATTTTTGTGAAACAAAATACTGAGTACACAACACAAGTTATTACATAAAGTATATTTTGTTGATAATTTCACAAATCCCGTTTACCACAACCAGACCATGATCGCTGACAACCAATCTTCTTATTACATTAGCCTAAACTACAAAAAACACATTATCTTGATTCATAAAAATGTTTCATAATACAATAAATTGTGTCTAATGAATGTTATAGTCTAACAATTCGATGTAGTGGCCAGTTAATTTCCAAATAATTACTATGTAAATGGATAATTGTCATTATTAGTTGGAAATAAATTCATTTATTTATTTATTTTTAATACAATGATTGGTGTCATTAGATTATAACATAAAGTAACAGATAACTACACAGGTTGATTTAGCTAAGGTAACTTTTTTAAGTCTCACAGCTTCGATCATTAAAGGAATCATATTCATCCATAGAACATAATTTAATACCAAATTTACACGAGTTAATTAATTAAAAGGTCTTACAGCTCAAATTCATAGGAAACATATTTGTCCAGAGTCCATAAAGTGATAGAAAACTAAACAAGTTAACTAATTACAATGCCTTACAGCTTCAATTATTATATCGAACATATTCATCCACAGGGGGGCAAAGTACGCGGCCGCGTAGGCCGCCAGGAAAGAGGGGCGCCTAAAAGCTCAGTATTAAACTAGGAGACTAACGACCATCGTAATACGAAGTAGGAGAAAATTATTAAATAATATCATATGGTGAAAATATATCAAAGGTTAGTGGTTCAGATCGTGACTGATCTAAAGTAAAAGTTAGGGTTTATAACATGTTATACATTTGTAATATTTTTTATATATTTTTAATTAAATGCTTGCAGAATGTTCTAAAAGCCCTGATCACTTTTACACTTTATGTTGTACACTTGGAGGTTAATAGAATTATCACTATTCACTACCATTGACGTAAATAGTGCAGAAATTCCCCTTCACTTCCTATTTGTATCTCATATTTCGTAATACCTATCTGTCTGGGGGAAATTTTTTATTTAAACCTTTCAAAAGACAACTGATTCTTTAAAAAATATGCGTCTTAGAATCCTAACTTGACTACAGTTTAGAAAGGGTTAGAGACAAGATTCTAATGATCTTAGGATTACATTTGTTGAACATTTGCCCTTTTTAGCTTTAAATGTAATAATATTAATTTATAGAGCAGACTTGCTGATTTAAAGAAGATTAGTTCAGTTTAGTTAGGCTATTTATTTGGTACTTTTATTTTTATGCCAATGGTACTTTTTAGCCCTAGCAGTGCCACTGCAAAATCACACAAGTTTAGTCAAAGGAGTAACTACAGACGGAGGGAAAAGTATTGTGTGTCAGTAAAACAGGATTAGTAGGATATGTAATGCAATGCTATTCAAAAAGATGAGGTGAGAAATCAATTAACAATGTAATATTCATCAACAATCTTTGTGATAAAATTGTCAGTGTCACAGAAACAATGGAAGTTGTTGTTAAGACTGTGAATCATATAAGATCTCACACTCTAAAACATCGCCAGTTTAAGAATTTTCTCTTGAGCTTGAAAGTCAGTATATAAAAGTCAGTGGCCCATATAATTGTGGGGTATGTTGGCTTAGCAAAGGAAAATTACTTCAGATTTTTTTAGCTGCTTAAAGCTATTGACATATTTATCAGTGAGCAAGATAAGTCTGTGATGCAATTTTTATATGAAAACTGGCTTTGAAGCTTGCATTTTCGGTAGATATTACCACTCATCTCATCCTTTGAATATGAAACTGCAAAGAGAAAAATCTTTTGAACAGAATTTGTTCTATTAGTTTAGGACAAAAATTGACCTTTTTGGAAATCAGTTAAAAAACTATTGGTGTTTGTGTTAATTGTGGTTTTAGTTATCTTAATAAAAACAAAGCCTAACAGCTAATCTATGAAGGACCTGAGGATAGATTTTTTGATCTAAAACTGGATAGATTGATTGATGCATGTAAGTAATGGTTGATTTGGGGTTAAATGACTGCTTTTAATAACATATTAGGGTAAAAGTTTTATTATTCTTTAATATTTTTTAAATAAACCAATGTATTGGCTTTGTACATTTATTTTTATTTTATTTTGAAAATACTTTAAGTGGCAATTAATAGTGCCCAATAAAAGTATTTAATTTATCTCAGTATGACTAATAAGTTGTTTTGCAAAATGTAGCCTACAAGGTACTATGATATTAGTTTAAAGTTTGTCCCGCTAGCCTCTGGAAAATATTTTGGTTGGTTCACACGTTAAAACGTTTGGAGATCCTTACTTTAAATGATTTAAATCAACTCAGCAAGTCTTCTCAGTAAAATGATTGTTTTAGATAACTAACATGAAATAACATCTACTGGGGGACACCCCTGCACGCTTTATGTGCAAACCGTATTACTCGCTGTGCTCGTTACACTTCTGCCTTTGAATTTTGACTACAGTTATTGGTAGTTTAACTGTACAACGTAAAAACACAATATTACATTTATTTACAGTATCTCACTTAAATTACTTGCGTTGCTACCTATTTATTAGTATAAATACCCAATGACATTTACTTAGTCTATTTCAAATGTGTTCATTTCTTTTTTTATTTAACAGCAGGAGCTTAACTAAACAAACAAAATAACAGCATCAGACTACCATTGAAACCTTCAAGTTCAGTGGAGCGAAGCCCTACAATGGAATGTAAATAAAACCATGCTTACAACCTTCCCAGGTTTAACATTATGAAAGATCTAACCTCCTCAATATTACAAACACGTTTGTTTACATTACAATGGCTGTTAAAACTTTCTGGAAATCCATCATTTAGATTTGAACAGCTGTTACTTTGCGATTAATTTATATCTCTCCATGTAATTCTTATAGTGGAATAACGGTCTTAGAGGGCTTCCCATACCATTCAGGGTGAAAATGTTGAAGAATTAAGGCCTTATTGCACAACTACGAACAAAGACAAATTGTTGTACATCTCAACTGTTTAAATTGGTCAAAAGATAAGGGAGGAGTTGCATTAACAAAAAACGGCTTCACATATCATATATAGGATATATTGACTCCAGGAGTTTTATACAGAATTATAAAAATTTAACTAATCTTGACTTAGAACTAAATGATATTTTTTAAAAGTTAATTGAAGTTGTTAAGTTTTAGACTCTTCAGGAGGAGCCTCATAGCTTCATAAAAAGTGGCATGGTATTATTAGTAACAGCTTTTAATTGTTCTAGATTACTGTCAACAATTATTATAGTGATGTAAAAGCAAATATATTATGCTTATTAGGCTATTTAGCACTGTTACAGCTAGGCAAGTCATCAATTGCAACAAGAAACAATAGCGAGCCCTGGAATTGCCAAAACTAATATCTTATATAGATGATCGATTACTATTAGGCTACAGACCAGTTAGTTGCTATTTACCTTTAAATGTGAATTGAAGCAACTGAGGGATTGACCGTGAAGCCGTAGTACTTACAACAAATAATACTGTCATAGTCAACACAATCAAATGCTTTACACAGGTCACAGAAGGTAGTCAGAGCATGGACTTTATTTTCAAAGTTTTGTATAATATTTTAATATTACATTACAATTGTTACAATTGTTATTATAACAATTACAATATTACAAGTGTACCTCGGCTTGCAAGGTTAATTTATCTTTACAAAAACCAGACTGAGCAGGTGTGAACAAGTTGAAAATATCAAAATATTTACTTACTTGGTCATAAACAACTGCTACAATTACCTTGCACAATACAGGTACAATAGAGACAGGTACAACAAACTGGGATTATTTGAGTCTTTGGGGCCCTTTTTATAAATAGGACATAATTTGGCTAATTTTAGTAAATTAGGTATGACATGCTCATTTTGACAACAGTTCAAACAGTAAGTTAAAAGGCAAACAATTTCCCCCTAACAATATGTTTTAATGTATAAAATCTTCAAATGTTTACATAAGCCTTGCCCTATGGATTCACAATCAGTTTATACATAATTTATATTTGTTGCTCCATATTATAATATAAATACGTAGTTCTATATTATTACAATATATACATAAATACCTTTAGCAGATAACTTGGGAAGTGATGCTACTGAATGACCCTTTGTCCAACAAATAAGGCAATGCCGGATAGCCTTTTTAGTATATGAATAGCGTCAATTACCATATTAAATGACAGTAATAACGCATTGTTGAAATAAATATGAGCTAGAATCACAAGTAGGAAACCTGAAGTGGTTTTCTACAACTTTCATTCCACATATAAAATTGTATCTGTAAAAGAGGCAACGACGAAAAGTATTATATAACATTTATTGTTATAATGATTCAGAAATAATTATTCACAACTATAATTCGATTTAAAACTATCAACTTCAAACAAAGTGCCGGAGTGTTTAAAATACATTTTGTTTGACAAACGTCAATACGGACGGATCGTCTGCTTCCTAGTAAATCCCAGCTATAATCAACAAATGTTGCTGTATAAGCCAATCTGGACTTATTTGTTTAGACCAGCTGTTCAACAGCTGTTTAATGTTTTGTCGAGTGATGTTGATACAATAAATAGTTCGAGTACTTTATACAATATATAATGTGTTAAGCATTATATTAATATTAGAAGAAACCCCAGTACACTTCGCGTGCCAACCCCGTCTCTCGGTGCCACTCGTTACACCTCGGCAGTAACTTTTTACTATAGATGTTAACTATATAACGTAATTTTATTCCTCATATTACTTGCGTTGCTACCTATTTATTCGTATAAGTATAAACACCTAATAATATTACTTAGCATATTTTAAAAGTGTTCATTTCATTTGTTTTTGTTTAGCAGCTGAAGATTGATTAAATAAATAAAATAACTGCATTAGATTACCACTGAAAACTTCAAGTCCAGTAGAACGGAGGCCTAGAATCGAAAGTGAATAAAACTATGCTTCCCTGGTGTATGAAATATTTAACCTCCTCAATATTACAAGCACCACTGTTTACATTCCAACAGTTGTTACAACTATTTAAAATCATTTTTACATTTGAAAATCTGTTATTTTTCGATCCATTTAATCTCTGTTCGTGTTAATCTAATAGGCGAAAACCGTACTTTCAGGGCTTTCCATACCCTTCAGAGTGAAACTATTGAATAATTAAGACCTAATTGCACAACTAACTATGGACAGAGGTAAATTTTGTGACACCTCAACCGTTTAAATTAGTTCAGGGGATTAAATTATAAGGGAGGATTTTTATATTTGTGTGATCAAGTTACTAAAAGTCATTACTTTCTTTTCAACTAATTTTATTTGTGAAAAGAAATTAAGCATAAGAAAGAAAATTATTCCATAGACATGTAAAAATCCTCTCAACCAAACAAATTACCAAGAAATCAGGCGCCTTATTAACACAAACACCCCTTTAATGATAATATTAAAGGTTATTGGAATTTGCGAGATATTTATTTATTATTTCTAAGGAATTACAGCATTTTAACAATAACAATATAGGCTAGTTGTGACAATGCAACAGATGGCTGTAAGTTATCAAAAATATGACTTAATATCAGTAAACATGTAAATAGAACAATATAATAAATTAAAGTCCAAAACACAAAATTCAAGCTAAGGTCAAAGTTACAACAATTACAGTTCAACTATAACAATAATAATTATCTCAAATGACAACATAACAACGATATTATAAAAATATAGCAGGTATCTGGTAGGTAACTAAAATGAACAATCTACAGAAAAAAGAAACAATAAAAATGAGAATTACGAGTTGAGGTATATCGATTATCAATCCAATAATAATAGTAGTAAGTTAAATGTTATAACAACAGTTTAATTATATAACTATCTCAAAATATAAACATCGGTGTAATAAATATTACTTCCACAGTTACAACAACAACCCCAACTTGTTGTATGACCTGTAACAACAAGTAGTAACTATAATAATAAATAGTAATCTAATTCACTAACTAACAAAAGGAGACCAGAAAATTTCAAAATAACAAAATTCATGTTGATAGGAAAGATCGCCAGCGTTCAATTGTCACATAGAGTCCTGGAGAGCTCTAACAATGCTGTTTTTGACAGAAGAAACCGAAGTGCCAAAAAAATCCATCTCACCTCCAACCAGACATGCTTCCCGCAGAAACCTGGACAGGGTACTGTTGTAAACATATACAGTAGAAGAATATATACGCTGAAAACAATCATGGATCGAGTTCCCCTTGGCACAGTGAAGTTTATGCTGCATAAACACTCGGGACAATCAATGTACAAGTTTATTAATTCGTATAGAACATAGATATAAGCAAGTCATCTTCTCAAATAAAGAAGATAAACCCCAAAGTTGTCCTGGATATCCTCCACCAGCGTCTCAACATATGCATAACCCAGACTTATCCCCAGCATCCTTGTGAATCCTGTCTGGATTCTCGTCAATATGAAAATGTGGCCCAAGCTTATGAGGCATCCATATGACCGAGTCTTGCTCCAAAATTTCGTCGAACCAGAAACTTGTATAGCAACACCAGTGTTCTCGGGTCCCTGAAGCCCTTAGTAGAGCTGAATATAAATCCTAGAAGTCAGCAGCTCTAGACGTGACATGTATAAGGTGCTCAAAAGAGCTGAAAGACCCAAAATCCTTCACTGTTTTTACATACATTGAACACACACACACATAAATTAAAATATAAATAGATAGCATCAACATTCAGGCTCTGGGCAAACAAGTATGAATAAAATTACAATACAAAGTGATGAGGTTGGTAACAGTTGATCGGCCATGTGTTAAACCATGCTGCTTACCAACAAACAGACCTCACTCTATCAAGGACAACGGCTTCAAAGATTTTTACAGTGGGCAACTGAGTCTATGATCACTAACATCACCAGCCTTACGGATAGGTCTGACATAATTTGTTTTAACCACGACAGGAAGACCCACATTGCAGCCTTCCATTAAACAAACAAGTAAGTCCGCACGCAAAAAGTCACTACAGTGCCGCCAATCACGAGGTGGAATAACATCAGGACCGCAGCCTAGAGCATCAATGCAACTTTTTAACTTCAGTATGTGACATTACAGTTCCTGAGACGTTACAGTTATTCTCCTAGGCCGAAAATTAGGGATGCAGGCACTGCAATCGTACAAGATATTAAAACAGTTCTCAGCAAACAAAACTTCCCATGAGAGTTTTTTTTTTTTTTTTTTTACCTTGTTTAATAAATGTGTAAGATATTATATATCAAACCCTCTGCAATCATTATAGAATTTGTATTATTGGAGTAGTACAAAGTCTACTCAATCTAGCCATCCTAGAGAGCGATTGCTACACAATTGTTTACACCTGAAGGTGCCATTCAATGGTTGTAGACAAGATGGACTGTCCGGTCTCATACCATATGAATAGGCAACCAAGAAGCCGTGGGATAGTATGAACAATTGGGCGGGACAGCAAACTACCTGCCCTGCGTTTTATGTTTAGAACATGTAGAAAATACAGTGATCACACTTGCCCCAGTGCGCTCAGTAGCTCGTTTTCTAAGTGGCCTGTACATAGTATGAATGTATACATGCAACGTTATGAAATGTAATTAAATTTTACTATTTTTTTCTGTACCCCAAGTGGCACCCCAGACCTGCCTCCCCTCCAAACATCGGACCTTGCGGGGGTGTTATCTATCTCTTTGAATGAAAACACTAAACAGTAGAAAGAAACAGAACACTAGAGTAACATATATGCAGAAATTAGGATGAAGGCATACAGACGAGAGGAGTTGTGTATTGTTACAAACTAATCTCAGGCTTGAACATTAAAGAGACAGGGGTTTTATTTTTTTTTTTTTATTGCTACTGAAGGATTTATTATAAGCTATTTTTGTGATTTTTGCCTTCTTCTTTGGGTCTTTTCTTTCTCTATGTTATATTTACGCGTCCTGACTCACCATTCGCAAAGAGCGAGCTAGCGCCATTTTCCTTCCCTCGTAGTTTTTGTGTGTAGTTCATCTCTTCCAAGAAATCGGTTGACATAAGTTTAACTTTTAATTTTACTCTAAAACTTAGTTCAATGTTAAGTGTAAATGTTTAGTAATTATAAGTGAAATACTGGCATGAGTGTGTAGCAGAGTTAGATCAATTAAATCATTTTAAAACTAGTTTATATTGAATAATTTCACTTGCAGTCTACAACATGATGGACAAGGTAGAAATGAGTTTAGATGATATTATCAAGTCGAGTAAAGAATTTAAAAGAGGATCAGGCAGAAGAGGTCGTGGAAGTGGAATTCGTAGAGGAGGGACTTCAAGAGTTAATGCTAGAGGAGGTGTGGCGCCAATTAGAAATAGAAGAGGAAGATTCAACTCTCCTAGAACACCTTATTCAAGGGTAAGCCTAAGCTGTAAAGTCTACAGTTAAAACTTTAATATCTTTGAAATAGTCCTTTATTAAAAACTCCCACTTAAACCATGCTTAGGCTTTTACTTTTAAGCTTCACTAAAATTGATTATTATGCAGTTTCTTGCCACCTAATAAAATTAATCTAAGGTTCCTTAACCCTTTTCCGTAGAGAAATGTGTTTTTTTTTTACTGAACAGAGGATGAAATTTGTTCCAAGATCCTTGGAGAAGGCCTGTTAATGAGTCCTTTTTCAATAAACTTCCTTCAGCAGTTAATTTATGGGGCCTATTCCATATAGGCTAAGACAAGCTAGGCAGATCCAAAAATGATTTTAAATCAATAGTTGTGCATGATATTTGATTTGCCTACTATGCTGATAAACTATTAGGTTTAGGCCCTAGATTAAAATAAATATTGGTGTACATATCTAGGACTATGATTTTGTTTTTTCTTGATGAATGGAATAAAATAGGCCTAGGTAGACTAGGGTATTTATGCAGTTTCTTGCCACCAAACAAAAAGGGAAAATTTTGCTTGAAATGGGTTTAGAATTGGTTGTTTTTTCACGAGATAGCCTATGCTTTTTATTCCTCGGATATCACATATTTTACAGAAAAACTTGAAAACCTCAATATCACAACTTTTAGTATTCTGACATCTTTCCGTTAGGCCTAATTTTGGTAATTATGCACTTTCTTGCCACCTCTGAAAAGTGATTTCCTGTTAAAAAGTGATGAAATATGAGTTTATATCTCTTGGGGAGTTTAATTTCATCCACAAAAAAATTCGTTTTTTACCAATAAACTAGTATTTTTATCTGATCTTTTCTAAAACTCGTTATTTTTCTACAACTTTTTTTTCATTTCTCGTGTTTTTTATTATTATTATTCATTATTCATTTCTAAGACGCCGATCGTAGAGATATGGGCGTATATGGGCGTCGGCACTGGTGGCGCAGTGCTGTAACTCAGCTACTTGGGGACAAAGTGTTTGGGAGATTGTAGGCGATAGGTTGGATGCTCGGCCCTCTTAATACCGACAGCGTCCGCTCAATGGTTGCTATCGGCGTGGACACTACTAGAGAAGTCTGGGGTGTCCATGTTGGGTGGTAATCATTGTACGGATGTTGTGTGGGGGAGATAACTAAGTATCAGGCTTGTCAATTAGCTGGAAATCAGACCAGCACTACGTGGTTTGGATTCCACGTAAAGCTGTACGTCCCTTAGTTGACCTAACTATTGGGCTATTAATAAATTGCCCTTTCTGAGGAACAGTTGAACTCAGTTAGTAACCAGACTACACTCATCCACACTCATCCTACACTCATATAATCATTCATATTCGCCTTAAAATACCAACAACGTTGTGTCGGCGTCTCATATGTAAGAATAAATAAGAATAAGAATATGAGAAGTGAATGAGTGTGTTGAGTGTAGATGAACGAGTGTATTCATTGTTACTATCTGAGATCGACTTAGCTCAGAAAGGACTATTTATTAATAGCCCAATAGCCAGGGCAACTTTGGGACCTACAGCTTTACGTGGAATCCGAGCCACGTAGTGTTGATCTGATTTTCAGCTAACTGACAAGTCTGACACTCAGTTCTCTTCCCTACACAACATCTGAACATTGAGTACCACCCAACATGGACACCCCAGACTTCTTCAGTAGTGTCTACGTTGATGACAACCATTGAGCGGACACCGTGTCGGTATAAAGAGAACCGATCATGGAACCTATCGCTTACAATCTCCCAAACACTTAGTCCCCAAGTAGCTGGGTTACAGCACTGCACCACCAGTGCCGACTGGTAAATACAACATTTTATGCTGAACACAAATATATAACTTTACTGGTTTTGTAGTAAAGTTATTTTTTCAGCTCGAAAAATGCATTTTTTACTGACATAACCTAACTTATCTTAACTGTCTATTTTCTCAACAATAATTCATAATTTGCATTAAATTCAAGTGTTTGGCCTCCGTGATGGCCTGCCGCCCGTCATTCTGGCGGAAATATAGGTGAATTCGGTTTTCGCCCACCCGCCCACCCGTACACGTACAGTGGCACTGACCCATCCGCCCACCCATACACATACAGTGGCACTGACCCATCCGCCCACCCATACACATACAGTGGTATTGACCCACCCACCCACCCATACACGTACTGTGTTATTGACCTACCCGCATACCCATACATGTACAGTGGTATTGACCCACACCCCACCCATACACGTACAGTGGTATTGACCCACCCACCCACCCATACACGTACTGTGTTATTGACCTACCCACCCACCCATACACGTACAGTGGTATTGACCCACCCGCCCACCAATACACGTACAGTGGTATTGACCCACCCACCCACCCATACACGTACTGTGGTATTGACCCACCCGCCCACCCATACACGTACAGTGGTATTTGTGATTAATAGTTGTATAAGTTATATATATAATGATCCTTGTTTTGGTTTCAAAAGTTACAGTTAACCCACATGTCCACCTCTACACGCACAGTGGTGATGCCCAACCCGCTCACCTCTACACGTATAGTGGTGATGCCGCGATATTGGTTTTTCCGTTCTAGATAAATATTTGTAATGGACCAAAATAGTTTTCAAATTTGTATTCGGTGCCAAAAACACATCAAAATAAAAAAATATTACTAAAATACCGTTTAAATTAACAGAAATATAACAAAAATACTAAAAGTTGTGACATTGGTCTTTTTTTTAATTTTTCGGTAAAATACGTTATTTTAGCTGAATAAAAAGCATATCTTATAAAAATGCAGCCAATTCTAGACCCATTTAAAGCAAAATGTTCTAAATTTGTTTGGTGGCAAGAAACTGCATAAATACCCTAATTTCAATGGTATTATTATCCTGTTTTCTATTTTCATTTGTTTTAACGCTGAATATGAATTTGAAAACAATTTTGGTCCATTACAATTATTTCTTGAGATATAACAGAAAAACTGCTTTCGTGGCGAATCGCGATTAGCGGACATTACACGATCATTATATTCAACACTATTAATCACCTACACCTTAACAGGTACACATCTGAAAAAAGAAATTTTGTGTCTTATCTAAAATAAAAATGATATGCATCTAACTGTAAAATATACAATAACTAAATAATAAATGAATTTATTTTCTCAATTTGCTACAAAATAACATTCATTATTTAACAAAATTCACCAAGTATACAAAAATAACTAAAAAGAAGAACTGTCCAAGTTCGAACACTGTACTTGCCAAGACTGATGTCAACGTAACACTAAATATATAAAAGAAAAACAATATCTATATCTACATAATTTTTATCTATCTATATCTATCTATATCTATATCTACATAATAATCTACATACATACAAACTATATCCACATAATATAAACAAATATGTATACAAGATTCTACCTTGATCAGCCGTTACCAACCCAACGAATGATGGTGTATCCAAGATTATTAGAATTAAAGGCTACATTGCATTTTAAAGTGTGTGTTTTGTATAAGCAAAAGGAGAAAATTTAGGGCCTCCAAGGCATTTTTTGCCCATCTGGAGGTTCCTATTTCTTAAAATAAATGTCTTTTTAAGAAGCGTTCAGATAGTGAATGTAAATTACTACTAACTTTACATTTTTTCGGCCACATTAATAGATTTTTAGTTCATATTATAAATTATTGAATTAGAATGATTGTTGACTAAAATTGGTGCTTCCACTGTAAACATTAGTCTACAGAACAATGAATTTATAATAACGAATAAACTAAGTAAAATAACAATTGATGGCTCATTCAAGAAAAGAGCTTAATAAGAAAAAACAAAATCAAAAGAAGAACAAAAAGAAGGAAACACATGTGCACTACGTTGGAATGTCAATTAGAAAATTTGGGTCCTCCAATGTAAACAGCCAATCTTTTAGCTTTTTCAAAAATATTCTAATGTTGTGTAATTGCTTAAATTTATTAGGTAATCTACTAAATATTCTAGGTGCTATGAAATTTATGGTTTTAGTATAAAAGGTGTTATTAGGTTTTGGTACTGGAAATTGATTTTTTGTTCTTAATTTTTGCTTATACTCTACTGAATTTTGTGGTATGTTGCCACTTTTACAGTAAAAAATTTTTAAAACTTTGTACACAAAAATATATTTTACTGGCAGAATTTTCAATTCTACAAAAAGAGGACGGGAACGAGAAAATTTACTTTTATTTAAAATTAATCTAATTGCATGTTTCTGTTGATAATATATTATGTTTAAGTTGGTGTCATAAGTACTACCCCAAAAAGTTATTCCGTATTCTATTCTGCTTTGTATCAATGAAAAGTATAACATGCGCAAGACTCTTATATTACATAAATTTCTAAGAAAATAAAAGTACCGTAGAACATTGTTAATTTTGTTTTTCAAATTAATTATGTGGATTTTCCAACTAACCTCACTATCAAGATGAATTCCTAAATACTTAATATTTGTGGTTCTGTTCACGACAGCACACTTATTTGTCAAACATGTGGTTTGGGCTCCAAGACATTCAGAACATTTATAATAAATTTGTTTGTCAAAGTGAACATCCTTCCTGAGACTAAAATTGATATATTTAGTTTTCTCTGCATTTAACAGCATATGATTGGTGGAAAACCACCATAGTATTGCTTCTAAATCATTTTTAATGTTTGATTGTATATTATTCCAATTTGAGTGCGAATAACAGAGAGCGGTGTCGTCTGCAAAAGAAGTTACTTGTCCATGAAACCTTCCATTACAAAAATCATTTATATAAATGATGAATAGTATTGAGCCTAGCACTGACCCTTGGGGTACACCTTGTTTTATTGTGCCTATGTCACTTAAAACAGAGTCTATTTTGACACATTGTGTCCTTTCTTCCAAATAACTTTGAAACCACCTATGTGCTACACCACGTATTCCACATTGGTTTAATTTGTCTAATAGAATGCTGTGGTCAACTGTGTCAAAGGCTTTTTTTATGTCCAAGAAAAGACCGCTCACACATTTGCCTTCGTTCAAACCATCGTTAACTTCTGTCATAAAATTTAAAAGAGCATTCTCTGTATTCATCCCAGATCTAAAACCAAATTGTTTATTACTAAAAAAATTTATTTTTTCTAAAAATTTCAATAATTTTTGTTTCATCAATTTTTCAAAAATTTTTGAGAAGCATGAAAGTAAAGATATTGGACGGTAATTATTACTTTTCAATCTGGATCCACTTTTAAATATTGGTATTATTACTGCATTTTTTAACTGCTTTGGAAACACCCCACTTGTAAAACTTAAATTTACTATAAATAACAAAACATCAATAATCTTGGGAGCAATTTGTTTCACTACAAAAGAACTGATTCCATCCAGACCTGGTGAGGTGTTGTTTTTTAATGACTTTATTATACTTATCAGTTCATAAGGAAGAACCGGTTCGATAAAAATTGAATTTACCTCATATTTTTTTGGAAAATAGTGTTTATAAACCATTGACGATAAATTTAAGGGTTGAGACGTATTTAAATCTAAATTTCTTACAATATCTAAAAAGTAGTTATTAAAATAGTTTGCTACTGATAAGGTGTCAACAATATGCGTGTCATTAATTTCTAATGTAATTGATTGATTAACCTGTCTGGTTTGACCAGTTACTTCATTTAATATTCTCCAAGTAGCTTTAGAATTTCCACTGCAATTCTCAAATTTTCTTTTATAAAATTCATTTTTTTGTTCCTTTATTTCTTTTTGTAATTTATTTCTAAATTTCAAGTAATACTGCTTCAATTTTTCATTCTGAGGATGTTTTTTTACTGATTTAAAAATTTGGTTTCTCTTTTTAATTTTTAAACAAATGTAATCATTGATCCATGGTTTTACAAATTTATTACTTTTACCTTTTCTTAACTCTACTTTACTATTCAATAATAAATTGTTTAATACTTTTAAGAACCTATCAAACGCTAGTGATGCATTAGTGTTATTGTAAACAACAGACCAGTCTGCTTGATCTAACAGCTGATCGAGTTTGTTATAATCAGTTCGGTAGCGGGGGGAGGGGTCAGCTGAAAGCGGCACGGGCTCGCCTCCCCCGCCCGCTCCACCACACACCTGAACTCTGATCTTTTGCATTGAATGGTCAGTGATTCCCACATGTATCACACAAGCTTCTACTACAATTTTGTTCTTGTTACAAACTCTCGCATAAACATGATCGATACAAGTTTCAGATTGTTCTGTGATTCGAGTTGGTTCTTGTATTAAACTTTCAAAGCCGTTCCTAGCCATCTGAGTTCTATAATAATCTACAGATGCATTGCTACAATCTAAAAGGTTTATATTAATATCTCCAATTACTAAACAGTTTGACATGTTTTTAAGAATACTATTTGGAACATTGAAATGAGTATTAATTTCATTAATGAATACATCAGCAGGATTAAAATAAAGCCCATAAACAGCGAGTAAATGGAACATTTCGTTACAAAAAACAAAGGATATTAATAATACGTCCGCGGATTGTAATTGAAATTCAAGACACTCAGTATTTTTTATTAAATTACTAACATACACCGCTACCCCTCCAGACCTGTAATTATCATTACACCTAGTAATTAAATTAAAATTTGGTATTTTATAAAAATCAATTTCACTTGTACCTATCCATATTTCACTCAAAATTATTATGTCTGGAAATGTATAATTTGAATTTAATTCGGCAATGAAAATATCAAAGTTTTGTCTCAAACTCCTTATATTCTGATGAATAACTATAAGCGTATCATCATTCATTGGATGTTATTTTAAGTTTTCTATACATTTAAATTAATTAGAAAAAAATAATAATAATAATTAACCTGTTACTTGATCTGGAGAGGTTCTGTGGTATATAATTATTAAGAGGAGGGAAAGACAATAATTTGTGTGGATTTACATAAAAAAGTAAGATAATTATTTTTTTTTTTAAAGAAATAATAAAATTTATGCTACTGATTTCTTTATGGACCTGGGAGAGTTACAATTTATCTAAATCAGCTTGGCAAGTCACCTGAATTACTTTCGATCCCTCCTCTTTCCGTAGGAAGATTTTTCGGCCGCGAACCCACACGAACTGGAAGTCCTTTTCCCTCTTCACCTGCCGCGCCGCCGCCAGGAGTCGCTTCCTCGAAGGTGCCAAGGCCTCATTCACGTACACAGGCTCATCCATGGTCATGTTCATGTGTCTCGTGGATAGTTTTCCCTTGACACGACGCTTCTGCATGAATTCCTCCTTGTCCAGTCGCCGCACAAACTTGACGATTATGCCAGGTGGGGAGTTGTTGGGTCCCACTTTGTTACTGAGGCGATGACAGGCGTCAATCATCGAGTCTGTGACGGTTAGGTCAAGAGCTTTGCCCACTTCCTTGACCACGCTGAAGACGTTCTCGTTTGGTTGCACTGGTATGCCGTGGATTTCTACGGCATTTGCTCTGGAGTATTGCTAACTATAACTATACTAAACATTTCGAGGGTTAGTGAACTCTTTCAAATTGAATGCTGAAGCTGGTACAGCTTTTGGACTTTGTTGTAATAATGTTGATGAGTTGGCATCCAAGTGCTCTCTATGTGCTGTGATCTGTTGTTAACAACCAGTAATATGTTAACTAAGCAGTTTTAACTAATTGCCGTACAAATAACAGTATTTTAATAGTATTTCACAGGTGATTGATACTTGGCTTAAGTTCATTCTGCCACCTGTAATGTGTCTTTATTGGTGTTATTGTTATAGTGATAATTTAAAGTATATTGAGTTTCATTATTTTTATTTGTTTTAGGATACTTGTCAATTAGTATCAAGGGATACTGCAAAAATACAGTTTGTGTTAATACTATGTCAATAGGTAAAAAGGTTTGTTACATTTCAATGTAGGATATGGGTATATTTATGTATAATGTAAGATGAGGAAAACCATTCTAGTAGTTATATTAGTCAAAACTGTTTATATGCCCACAAACTTTTTCCACAGCATTGTTAAATAATGAAGAGCTACGTAATATAGATGTTAACCGTGATCTACTTAGGCCACAACCATGATCAATTTGGGTGATCAGCTTGGGTAGCATGTATGTGATAAACTTTGTAGCACCCGTGATCAAATTGGGTAGAACAGGTTAGGTTAGGTCTACAAATTCCTTTCCTAAACAAAGCTGTGGAAAACATACAATTTAGGGGGATATAACAGATTTCGACCTTAATATTTTATGCTAGGTTTTATATTTTAATGATAAAGACTAGCAACAGCATAAAAATAACTGATAAATTATTGACATTATTAAAATAATGATTAATAACATTTTGTCCAATTGTTGCATGGAGGAAGACTTAAAATTACAACAGGCTGTACAACAAACATTCAAACAACATATAAGAACATTTTTTATCATCTTACAGTGAAGGCCAATCAGAAAACTTGTTTTTGTAGAAGTTTTTTAGCAGCTTGAGACTGTTGGGTGTAACACTTACAGGAAATTCTAATTTGCCTTACAGTATTTTTATATAAACAAAAATAGGTATTCTGAAATATATTTTTTATGAATCATAATAAATTCATAAGTTCAATTATTAGAAGAAAACAATACTATTGTTAATAGCTGTAGCAGAACTAAAGTTGTACAGAATTAGTGTTGACACAATGTATGTTTTGAATTATTGTAAATTAGAGTGGAACAGATAGCAGGCATGGGTAATAGGATAGGAATGGTTAAAGGTTTAGTCAAGTCTGACTGGCAAAAAAACTTAACGATGGTTGAGATCTGCTACTTTTAAAGCCAGTTGGTATGTATTAATTACCAACATAGTATTTTATTTTAATAAGCTACTTGTATGCTCATGAAATTATTTATGTTTCAGTCACCAGGAGATATCAACAGTAGATGGCAACATGATATGTATGACGGACCAGCTTACAACCGTAGGAGAGGCGGTGGTGCATCTGCTATGTCTGGCGGAACAACTAAGTTAGTTGTCTCCAACCTAGACTATGCTGTTTCTAATTCAGATATTCAGGTAGTACTTTTTTTTTTTTATTATTTCCATTCGAATATTTATACTACATTCTGTATGCATTATTACAATTTAATTATTATTTATTAGCATTTAATACTATTGTAACAAAGAGCATTTTTATTTGCACACTAAACTATAACTTAAGAATGTAATAATGAATGTCTGCAAATATTACAAACAATAAAGAGAGTGAAGTAGAAATTCAAACATTTCAAATTCATTAGAATTTTCAAAGTGTTGTTGAGCCAGCAAAACTTTAATGGAGTTTCCCTCTAAATTAGACTTTCTTTCAATTAGCCGAAGAAATCAATTGCAGTAGGAGATGAAAAAGTAAATTGAGAGTAGAAAATGGTTGCCAATGTTAATAATCAAAACTAATTATACAGTGATTTAAATTAAAACCTTTATTTCATACACACAATTAAATATAACCCTCTTTTATGATGTTAACAGCAGAAAAATAGGAAATCTACACTTAAATGTTTTCCAGTGCAAAAATATTTATCAATTTACTATTTGTTAAACCTGGCCTCGTTTTGCTGTGGGTTAGTCAGGTATTAGCTATTAGGGATGTAAAATATTCTTATTGAATTTAGAACAAAAATAAATATATCCATAAATCATATTCGAAAAAATTTGGAAATGATTTGGATATATTATCCACATAAATCATCTATTCGTTATAGAAGAACTTTTTCAGCACTGACATTTATGAACTAAATATATAAAAACACTTGTATTTTTAAAAGCAATGTTCTGTAAAAATGTGAAGTGAGCCCTTATTCACTACTTATTGAGTTTAGTTTTACACAAACATGCACAATTTTGATTTTATATAAGTACTTTATAAAAGTATCCATGCTTCGCTATGGTTGGTGATCTATGCTTGCTTATCCTTTCCCCCTTTGTTCCCTCTAACCCTTTACATTAATATAAAAGATCGATCTGCATCATCGCCAAATAACAATATTGCACAGTCCTGTGTTTTTATGTTTAGTTTCAGATTTCTTATGATTTTGAAATATAGTGATCAATCAGAAGAAATAATATTAAAGTGTCTTTATTTCACGGGATTTGGCCATTTTCGATAGCCAGGTTATTGCTGTATTCCAGTTAATTTTAATATTTCATGATTTGAAATCAGCTTGTTCTATTAAATAATAAAGTTTTATAGACTAGAAATACTCAAAGTCTACCTGAGGAGGGTGTAAAGTAGCTAGTGTACTGTCAGAGTTAGTAGAAATTATTTTATCATTACACATTGAAAACCACCTAAATGGTTACTTTTTATGACCACGACCTTATTATCTATGGCTAGTTATTGTTATTCATTAGTTGGTGGTATACTCACTCAGAAAACCCAAGTCAAATTATTTATTATAAATACATGGTCATATTTTTAAGTTTTCTGTTATCGATATGTGGCGGAGACTAAAACTATGGCTCGCGCATGCGCAAAACTTAGGGAAGAGAGGTTGACGTGGGAGAGTGGAGTCGTGCCCAACAATTGGCCGGACAGCCTGGATGTGTCGCCGTCACCCTTGCGGACCTCGACTGGATGAGTAGCATCTTAGTTTAATTTATTAGCGATCATTTAAGATGTTTCAGTTAGGCAAAATTATCAGAAGGGGAGGGGAGTGGAACCACTTGGTAGTTGTCAGTTTGCTAAACCTTTTAATGTAGAATTGAATAATTTGAGGGCACGAGGAGATCGCAGCCAGCCAAATTTTTTGCACTAATTCTCAATATATTAACTTTTTTTCAATTAAGTAATTTAGAGCTAATCAAAGCTGGCTTTGATTTATAGGGAACCCAACGAATAGCACTCACGTGGCCAACTTCTTTACTTTAAACTAGGGGTGTGCGAGTAGTGATTTTTGAGTTCGAGTCGAGTAGTTGGCATTTTTTTCGAGTATCAAGTATTTTCGAGCGAGTATTTACAGAAGGATTTCCTGTTCACCCAAGACAACTGTAAAAGGTAGACACCATCCTAAGCCTATGTTAAGTTTTGCCAGATTCGTAAATATATACATCGAAACTGAACATAATAATTTTGATTTGTTTGTAACTGTAACATTTGATAAATAAATCTTTTTACTTCCTGCCTTCCAATATTTTTCGGTGGTATTGTTTTCTTTAACCTTTTTCCTTTTTTCATAGCTAATGTGATGTAAGAAAGTATATTATTAATTGAAACAACGTGGATTATAAAGATTTAATATGTTCACTCATATCACAGATCAGATTTTCTATGCAAGCCAATTATACTGTTTCACAGCCGACCGATATGTTTATCTGGCGGTTCAGTTTAAAGTGTACCGCGAAAACGTAGCGAAGCTTGATGGCAAAAGCTGCATTCAACCAAACTGATGCTAAAATTCAGGCGTCATCATCAAATGCAGTCATTTGCTTTTAGAATTGCCTCCTCTCAACAAAAAATTGATTGTGTACACGCCAAGAAGAGTAGATCTCTATTCTGTAGGTATTTAATTCAGAAATAGCTAGGTTACAACTAACCGGAAATAAGCTGTGAATTATATAATCAAATTTCAAAATCTGGATGAGAAAGACTGTAGTTCAATCGATTGATAATAATAACTAGGCAGGTTTACTAAAAATAAATGTTAAAGTCACTTAGGATGAATTAGTTTTTAAATTATGATTGGTAATGCAATGTGTGCAACTAGAAACTACTTCGATACATGAGGATACACTGAACAACAGATAAATAATTATTTCATAATGAGAAATTCATGAAAACCTGGCGTAATGGAATGAAAACGATAGACGTAGTCAGCTAATATAATAGGTCTAGCCGATATTGGTGACAAGATGCAGTTTGAAATATCAGCTAAGTGCCAACTAGTGACACAGTGAAGATTGTGGGCAGCTAAATTATAAATGTATGAATAAAAAACGAGACGCAGGATATGGCTTCGGTTCAATAAAAATTATTTTCCGAGTCTCTAAATTCGTCATATTTTGTTTAGAAAAGGTCTTCCGACATGTTTCTCCCTCACTTGGGATGATTATTTTACAACAGTTTACATCGACGTCAATTTGAACAGGAAACCGTTCAGTGAGTTTACGAATCAAAATTATCGTACTTTCCACCTTTTACACTCCAACTGTGTTATTGTCTAACCTAGTCAGACAACCGTTCAACAATTTGACAGGAAAAAATATCGTATGCGTAAATGTTACACACAGTTTTGGCGATCTAAGTTGTATATGGAATAATAATTAATGGACGTTCGCCACAGATATATTTATATATATCTATTTTTTGGATTGCTCGTTAATCCCCAAATTCAACAACCTATAAATTTTGTAACAACCAGTGAGGTTTCACTGTAATTCATAACATGAGTTTCGTGTGTTATAATAATTCTTAAAATATTGGAATTAATTAAGTATGAATATTGTATTTGTCGTTAGGAACTACTCACAGAATTAATTAAGTATGAATATTGTATTTGTCGTTAGGAACTACTCACAGAATTAATCAAGTATGAATATTGTATTTGTCGTTAGGAACTATTCACAGAATTTGGACCTTTGAAGAGTGCAGTTGTAAACTATGACAAGTCAGGACGCTCAATGGGTTCAGCCAATGTGGTGTTTGAACGCCGCGGCGATGCTATCAAGGCAATGAGGACATACAACGGAGTTCCTCTAGATGGTGAGCATAATAGTTATTGATCTGTCTACATCCTGACAGCCTTTGTTTCAGTCAAACTGGACAGATAGCATTCACATTTGTTGACATCATTTGAGATGACAACATCTTTAGATTCGAATGTCTTTCAGAGATAGTAATTTCCAAATTGAGATGTAGCAAAATCATTTCATAATTTTCTAAAAGGAACATGGAGTTATTTTTTCCATTTTTCTGAACACGCAGTAAAGAGAAGTGACAAATTCAGTATGTTGTTTTAGCGTTGTTGGTATGATAAGAAGTAATGAAACAAAAAGTTGTCATGGTGAAATACATAGAGTGAAATGTTAGAGAAAGTTTACGTAAGCCACTTGATTGAACCATTTTGACTAGCACATATGAACCCCATGGAACTGCAATAAAACTAGTCATTTCCTTTTGTACTTTCTGCTAAAATTTGTACAGATCGTAGATTTGATTAAAGATTTAAACTGCTAAAATTTTAGTTTTACTTTTAATGTTTTAATGAGCAAATGCAATATTTCGGCAGGTATAAAAACTCCTGTCGTCTTCAGGTGTTACTGACTACCTTAGCTAACATTTACAACCAGTATTTTCCCCCCCTCAACCAATAGCCACAATTATGGGTTTAGGGTAAAACTATTTGTAAATGTAGGTCATTGTTCTCTCTTGTGTTTTGTACTCATTTTTTTGCTCTTTTTAGATTAATTTTTTTTAAATAATTATAATTTACATATGGTTTAACGTTTAATTGTATTAGATACAAATTCCCTTATTCTAATAACCTTGGTAGTTTATTAATTTGGATATTATTAAAACTTTTTTAGAGTTTATTGCGAATTAGAAAAATCTAATTATCTAATCCTGTTTATGTGGTCAAGTGGAAGGAAGGACTATAATCCTTCTAAAGGCTTTATTACATTTTATTTCATTGCTATTTTTTAGTGTTGTTGGTTAAAGGCTGGCTTCATAAGCTTAAGGTTCACTGTTCGATCACAATCAGTCAACAATTTCTGGAAGGGATAGCTACAACCTGTTCATTTGTCATTGGACTATTAATTAATAAAACTTTCTAAGAAATTTTAACAATAACTACATTCACTTCTTGATGATCAGGCTGCTTAATAATAAATAAATACATGTATGTAGTGATAGATCCAACTATGTTTCTGTTGTAGGGCGACCAATGAACATCGAGTTAGCGACATCTGATGTGTCCTTGGTATATCAAGCAGCGCCGAGACTGGGTGGCGGAGGCAATCGCCGACCCATGAGGGGGGGATCTGGCAGGGGTTTTGGACGAGGAGGTGAGTCCAAAGAAAAGAGATTGTTGTTTAATGTTTTTATTTGTGAAGTAGATTTAAATATAATGCAGATTAAGTAAAGTCCTTTTCAACTGAAGTTGAGTTTTATTAAAAAAAAAAAGAATGAATAAACAATTAGCCTGATCTTAATCTAGTAGTCAGCCAATAATTAATTGCTAGGGGACACCTATGAATTCTTTGCGTGCCTACATTCGCTGTGTGACGTTAATTCTCGACCTTCGGCCTAGGTTTGTGGCTTTTGACTTGAAATAGTGGGTACGGTACACTAAATTAAGTAAAACCATAATATGTAAATTTATTCATACTAGATCATTCATTGCTACTTATTAATATTAACACGCAATGTTATTATTTAGCCTATTTTATATAATTTGTGTTGATGTAGCAGCAGATGATTCATTAAATAAAATAACTTCATTGGATTACCTTTTAATCCTTAAAAGCCTGTGAGGCAGAACCCTACAAAAACCATGTTCGGTATATGTATGGATCAAAGTCCACTGAATATAACTCTTTCTAACATTATGTAAGCTCTATAGCCGCCTGAATAACAAACATCATTGTTTACATTTCAACGGCTGTTCAAATATTTATATTTGAACATCTGTTATTTTTGTATTAATTTAAATATCTCTTTATTAATATTTTCATTAAGAGAGATAAGACATCAGCAAACTTGCCTTAGAAGACAAGTCCACTATCACCAGAGTAGTAGTGAACTAATACTAAAGAATCTAGAGAACTAAAGACGTAGCGAGAGAGAGGCCCTGTGTGCGGCAGCACTATCATTGGGCTCATGTGACTTGTTGAGTGTAACCCCGCCACAGATCACTCTACGAAGTCTAGTGCTGCCACGTCGTTCTGGGACTGCTTATTTGGGTTTCCCCTTATGCACAGCTATTCCGTAAATGTGATGGAACGCTCGCTATCCGCCACCTGCGACTCACCCTGTACCTGTGGCTCGGACATGGATAGCTGATATGTTTTTTATTGAATATTATTGTTATTAATATTTAATAAAAATGTTATTATTGGGGGGAAATGGTTTTTCATTTCCAATAAATAAACTGTAAATTCTTTATGAACTTTGAATTGAAATAAATACTTATCATTATTATAAAATAACGTGTTTTTTTTATTTTTAACAAAATGATTTATTTCTTACATTTATTTAAAGTAGGCTACATTTTTTTGTTCATATATGTATTAATTCACAATTTGTTCATTTGATCCAACCTCAAAACCAATTTTAAAAACCAAGATAGTTGATTTTCTTTCTTTCTAACATTGTTATTCATTGTATATTAGTATGAATAATCCTTTCATTCATTTCATCCTAATTCATCCTAATGAAACTTTTGTGCAGTGTTATGAATGCATGTTGTGATTTTATTTTAATAACTATATTAACAATATTGCTTTAAATTGTTAACTCAGTTATCAACTAACTACCATTTAGATTTGATGAGTTATTTATCACTCAACTATTATAACTATTTCACATAACTTTTTCTAAACTGATTAATTCAACATAGTATATTAAATTATTAGCAACAATAAATACTATTACTAGTCCATATTTTTATTATTTTTTCTAATAATTTGTTCCAACTAATATATTGCATCAATTAAAACAGTTTGTTATTTTTGTTAGGTTTCCGCCGAGGTGGTCGTGGTGGGGGCCGAGGTGGAGCTAGAGGCGGGAAAGATGTCCCCACAGCTGAACAACTGGATGCTGATCTTGATGCTTACATTAATAAGCTAAAGTAGTAATTCAGTGATTAAAAGACTTCAATAAGGACATTAGTGATCAGTGTTTGCATTGTTTTTGTCAAGAAATCCATTTTGTACATATAAAGACTTATATGTACAAAATACAAACTAATGTTATGTTATATATTAGTTTGTGTCCAATTTATGTTAAAGAAGTAATTACAGATTTATGTCAATGTTATTAGCTATGTAGATACTGGACATTTTTAAATATCTATTTTACCTTTCAATATTCAATAAAACCTAATTTCAAGTCTTTTCAAGTGTAATGTATTATTCTGGTTTATATTTAGCAGGTATTATTTTACAGTGTTCTTTTCAGTATATTCATCTTGCGGCTGTATTACTGGTTATATGTTCAACTGAAATACAAACCTTTTTTATAATTTTGTACTATAAATAATCATCTGTTTTTGAAAAATTCTTACCTTTTAGAGAGATTATGTTACCTTTGTATGCCAAATACCTCTGAATATACAGTATTTACTAGTAATTATTTTATCTGTCTCAAAATATTTTAAATTTTATACTAAATATATTTTTCTGATAATGAAACCCTTGGTTACTTTGAATGTTAGCTTAAACAGCCTGTGATATAATTTTTATAAGTGAGTTAAATTACAAGGCATGTTCAGAAAATAAGGATATGTGTTCTCGAGAACTGCAGCACTAGTGTCGACACTCAAAGTACGTGATCCATTTTCACTATACACAGTTCTTCTTTACAACCATTGTGGTAGTTTAGTTTAGCTAAAACAATTGATAGGCCTGCAATTAAGATTTCTTTGGTTTATGAGTGGAATGTATTTTGTTGCAGTTCACAGATATTTACAGAGGATTGTGTAGATTACTAAGGTGCCAACATGGGTTAGGCAATTAATGAAGGGAAGAAAATGTCATTGACAAACCACAAATGCCTTTCTGTTTTAATTGACGAGTTGATTAGGAGAATGGAAGAGGAAAATAAAGAGAAGAGATGATAATAATGGCATTGCCTGATTTCATAGAAGTAACAGACCACTCAGTTTACCTAAGGCTGTATTAGCTGACTCAAAAAAATAATTTTCAGATGTGTGAACTGTGCAAAAAGTAAAGCAGCTTTGTTATGCTTTGATCTTTAAGTTGAATTTTCAAACCAAATTCTGACTAAGACCAAAACTTGGATTTAGCCCACAATCCCAAATTTCAAATAATTAGGATTCGTAAATGCTGTGATTGTGAGAACAAGCAAAAATATTGTGTATGGTGGCTATCTTCATTCCCACGATGAATATATTAGATAAGCTGGTCATCCTGCAGATTTATAAGTTCATGTGCTCTCGGCCTTTTGTGCTATTGGTGGTATAAATGTTAAAATTAAATTAATTAATTTTTTCTTCAAATTTATGAAATACATAACAGCAAAGTCAATTGTTTGTGGATCTGAGACGCAAGCACCTGCAGCCCCTTCCTGTCTCGAATCCAAGATGTGCACACTGAATCCATTTTGGTGCCACAAAATTAGGCTAGTATAGGCGTTGGCCGGTCTTATCTGCTCTTGGGAATCCACCTACTACCCCAGCCTCTACTTACTCCCTAACCCGCTGCTAGGGTGGTTACATTTACCACTAGTTTCCTCTATTTTAATTTTATTACTTATATAATGATTTATTTCAGCATTTAAAGTTCAAAACAATGCAATTTGTATGGTATCTTATTGACTACAGTCTTAATTATTGTGACCAGCTATATCAAAATACATATAAATTGAATTTCTGAAGTCAATTTTCAGTTTGAATTCCATTTGAGCAGCAAATTGTGTCAGTTAAACATGACAAACCAAATACCAACATACAAACAAATATATATAAATGATACGTACACATAAGTAGGAGATATCTAAGAAATAATTATTCTTAATAATAATTTACGGTTCATTTATTTAAACTATACCTATTAAGTATTGCAAAATAATCATATTTTGTTACCTGTATTTAATTCTAATTTTGTCAATTATTACTCTATTATTTAACTCATTAAATTTGTATATTTACTAACCTATAATTGTAAAGCAAATAATCAATTTTTTTTTTAAGACTGAAGATTCTTAAACTTGTTAATCTTTTATATTAATTGCAATTTATTGGACAGTTTAGGACGACCATAGCTAAAATATTGTTAAAAAGATGATTTGAACACTAGGTTTTCTTAACATTCTATGAATAGTGCTTCTCGTAGCATGTAAGAGATCAGTTGTACTAGTGTTTCCACCTCTTCAATAAAAATGTTAGAATCTTGTAGTTGTGTAGATGCTGAACTGGGGCAGCTCTTAGTTCAGTAAACAAAGGATAGGAAATGTCTTTTTTTAATGATTTTTTAAGTATTCTTATTTTTAATAGGATATTTATAAGCAACTCCCCAGCAGACTAAGCCACACTGTAATCTAGATTCAGTTAATCCAATATATAACACCCTTAGTAGATTTTTAGAGCAAAAAAGGGGGGAGGAATTACTCAAGGATGATTTCAAATGTTTTTGTAATTAGTTTAATAAGAGGAACAGGGCATCAGAAAACTTACTGTCAGTGCAGAAATTATGTGCACCCAAGTGTGAATGTTGTTTTCTAAGGAACTAAGAGGCCTACAAAAAATCTAAATCACATTGTTTTCCTAGATTAATTTTATGTTATGAAATATGCATTTTTAAATGTTACTATAAGTTTTAATAGTTTTTTCCTAGTTGGAACAAAAAAAGTACCAGAATTTTAACTAGTTTTCACTCTACATCAAATTTACACCGTTATTATTAAAAACCCCGTAAATGTATCACATTTGTCTTTTTATACCTTGTTGGTAAGAGGGTTTTCTATGAGTTAGAATTTTAACGTTTCGAGAAAAGAAGTTCTGGTCAATTCCCTGGAACATTGTTTTCTTTGTTTCTAGAGGTCCTAAAACTAATTGGTCTTGTTGTAATCCTAAAGACATGTATAATTACGATACATTACTGTCATATATGTAAGTAACTGTGCAGCGATTTTATATTGATTTACATCAATTTAAATTCTTGTTTGAATTCTATCTTTCAAATAGGATTCAATGTTGAAATTGAATAAGATCTGATTAAGTATTGTTCTGAATACCTCCAGGTTAAAACAAGTCCTCAGTGTTATGTTCTCGGTCCCTTACTTTCCTAATATTTATTAACGATCTTCCATATTTTCTAAACATGTTTCCAAGCCCAATAGAAAAACAACATATTGTTTTGTTTGCTGGCGATACAAGTTTGTTATTTAAAACAACTGATCCATCCGGGATCGCTGAGAGAATCCTTCAGGTTCTTTTCTTCATTATAAATCGAATGGTTTTCAGCAAATAAGCTTTTTCTAAATAGCCTAAAATCCAAAATCATACAGTTTTCTGCCTAATCCTCTCGTCAGCATAACCATATCGATCTTCAGTTGAATGATGTCCGAAAGTCACAATTTAGCACAAAATGTTTAGGTGTCATTATCCAAAACAATCTGAAATGGCACTCACATTTTGACCACTTGTGTAGAAAACTGAATTCCTCTATATATATATATATATATATATATATATATATATATATATATATATATATATATATATATATATGCTTTGAGGCAACTACGTTGTGTTAGAACCAGGCACATTATGTTGTCTTCCTACTATGGAATTTTCAAATTTGTCCTGTCATGGAATTATTTTTTGGGGATTTACGCCAGCAAAATTTAGTAAGGGTCTTCATTTTACAAAAGAAGGCCCTCAGAATTGTCTGGGAACTCAGTTGGGCTAATGGTGGTAGAGGGTACTTTGTGGTAGAGAACGTCTTTTAATTTATTATTCAGCAATATTTGTTTTCCAGAATCAATCACGTTTCACAAAAGTACCACCAAATAAATATAAGAAAACAGACACTTTTAATTTCAGATAATTTCAACTTAGATAGAAAGATGTAGAAACTCAATTTTTTTATAGACGTCCAAATTTATTCAATAAAAAACTGATTGAAATAAAACACTCTGCAAATGTAATCTGCTTCAAACGGACACTAAGACATTGGCTGTCCTGGAAGGCTCTTTACAGTCTTCTGAGTTATGACATGTTCACATTGATTGTACTGTCCGATTGCTTGTATTCTGTACATGACCTTTTAGTTTCTATTTTTTTGTACTGCTTTGACTTGCATCAAAATGTATGAAACATCTATGATGTAAATAAAGAATTTGAAATTGATCAATTTAGAGTTATTTTAAATTGAATTAAATCAATTTAAAATCACTGTATTTACTTAAAAATATGAAAGTAATTTATCGTAACTATGCATGTCATAAGGATTACAACAAGACCAATAATCAACTTTACAACCTCTAGAAGCCAAGAACAATGTTTCAGTGAATTGACCTGAACTTCTTTTCTCGAAAAGTTAAAATTCTAAAATTTATAGGAAACCTTCTTATTAACAAGTTATAAAAATATAATTGTGATACATTTACATGTTTTTGAGTAATAACGGTGTAAATTTGATATATAGTGAAAACTAGTTAAAATTCCGGTACTTTTTTGTTCCAGTTAGGATAAAAAATATTAATACTTATGAAATCTAGTAAAATGCATATTTCATAACGTAAAATTAAATAAGAAAAACAATGATTTTGTTGGATTTGTTGTATGCCTCTTAGTTCCTTAGAAAACACCTTGCAGTAGAGAACACATAAAGATAATTCATATTACACAAATTTCTTTGTAATTCTAAGTAATGTGAATTGTCTTTGTGTTTTCTAATGCAAGATGTAAGTGGACATGTCTTCTAAGGTACATATAAGTTTGCTGATGCCCTATCCCTCCTATTATTTCCTGGCCCAGTGCACTTTAACCTAACCTAAAATATGTTTATGTAATAAATTTATGTATTTTTCCTATTTAAGTTTTTCATCCAATGTGA
The DNA here is from genome assembly GCA_035578905.1 of Stictocephala bisonia. NCBI lineage: Eukaryota > Metazoa > Arthropoda > Insecta > Hemiptera > Membracidae > Stictocephala > Stictocephala bisonia. The sequence goes on from JAQJVL010000804.1 coordinate 356,839, forward strand.
TTCCAAGATATTTAAAATCAGAAACCCTTTCAATATTTTCACAGTCACGAGTGTTGTCACAAGTATTTGAAAGATGATATTTTTATTTTAATAGATGTGTATGTATAGATAGTTATAATAAAAACCAAACCGGTCTAGGGATGGCCCGAAACAACGACATTTGTTTCTGACATTAGTTTACTTCACGCAACTGATGCACTGCGAATCTAATTTGTAAACTTAATATCTCGCATTAAGTATAGTTCAGCCGTTCTAACTTTACCTCTCAGGGGAACACAACATGGCAAATTGTATATCTTGAGCGCTTGGCTCCTTCCTGTCCCAGTGCTAATTTGTTTCCGGTCCAGATGAATCACAACTAGTACATGATAGTTTTTATAAGTTTAAATTGTCCGGTTGACTTCGTTTTTTTATGTTTGTAAACAGTAAAAAAAAGTACTTCCTAGTTAAACACTTAAAAGATTGTAATTCCCAATAAAAAAATTAATCTGCATCTTCCTACATTTTTTCCAGTTGTCAGTCACCTGATGTAAAATTTAGAGGAGGGCTGTGGCTGTCTGAATGCAACGTTGCCTATGAAATTTTCCATTTTAGGTCGAAAACTTCAGAGGTAAAGTTAGAACGGCTAGACTATAATATGGCACATTCCTCACAAGTGATCTACTAGATTTTTTTCACGTTAATTCTTTCTTAACCCGCAGTCAGAGAACGCATGAGAAGCAAATTCAGGTCAAAAAACAATTAATGATAAATAAAGTAGTTATTGTTACAAATTATGTAGATAAACATATTACGCCTTCGTACTACAGTCGAATAAATTATTTATTAGCAGAAATTGGAAATATAACCAATCTTGAACTATTTTACATAGATTATTGTAAGGAAAACCTCTAGTGCCTGATAAGAGAGGAGTATTCTGAAATATTTTAAGGGCTTCAGTATTTCTCTCAAGGTTTTATATTCATAAAAAGGATAAATTTAGCATTTGTGACAAATTCAATCAAATTGGAATTGAAAATACTGATAACTTTACTGGTCGGAATATCATATTTGTATGAAAGAAGTAGGTGAGTCAAAATATGCTTACATCACCAAGGAAAAAAGGTGTACATTTTCTTTATGCTACATTGGATCTTGAAAAGGTCTTTAAATATTGCAAAATATGCATTTTTACTATTAAAGAAAAAATTTGTTTTAAAATTTTCTGTTTGTGAAAGTTTAGCAAGTGAATGGCTATGTTATATACGAGATGAGACAACAGTTTCAAATGAAATGTTCTTTGATTTAAATATTAATCTGAAATAAGTGGATTAATATTTTAATTTATATATTAAATAATTAAATTTAAAGCAAGACAAAAGTCAAACATATTGCTATGTAGACAGAGAATAAAGAAACAGTAGTTGGTTTCTTATGGCCACAGTGAATGAAAGTACAATGGCAGTTAAAAATAGATATCAACTAATTTACATCAGTTCTATTATATTTATACTTTAGAATTTGGTGAGAATCAAGGACACGGTCAAGGTCCTGATCCTGCCATAGCATGGCAAATTGGAGAAAAAACAACACATATTCACTGCACTATTGAATGTGACCTTTTCCTCCCCTTTGTGTCTGTATTGAAACAACTTAAGTGGGCAGAATAAAAAGTAACAGGTAATATTGATAATTTATTTTTTGTAAAGAAAAATGAAAGGCACAACTACTGTGAATTAACTTATTACAGGTCACCCGCCCATGCCAGCTAATTCTATTCAACTATAGACATTTAAATCAAATATATAATAGGAATATTTGTGTCTGTAATTTTGTTAGTGAGACCCACAACCACAGCTAATTTAATCTCCATTATATTGACGGGTTTACACTAGCGCTCCACATGGACCACTAAAATGACTTATAATTTGATACTCAAAATTTAACGGGAAATCTATTTGTCTACAAAATCAATGGTTATACTCATAAAAATAAAACGTACGCAGTATCTAATCACCAACTTAAAATAATGAAAGCAACGGCTGTCCCGTATGGCTGACTATAAAATGTTTGTTTCAAATTGACTTTAAATTTAATTTATTACCAGTATTTGATGGATTACAAAAAAATTTAAGGGAATACATAATTATATACAGGGTGTCCAGCTTTGGCTATCCCATGTAAATAATATACAAATTGTGTAGGCCAGGTCCAACGACATTTTTAAATATGGAGTATGTTTTGTCTTGACCATAATGATACTTAAATTTATGTTAGACGGGGAAAATCATTAAATAGTTATGTAGTCTTAGTCTTTGATAAGACGTACTAACTGATGAGAAGGTTACAATGATAGTCTGGGGGCGAGACCCTGCTTGGCGTTAGAACGCTGGGTATGATTTTGTGTGTGTGGACATCCAATAGCGCCACAACATATAAATAACACAGACAAACGCAAAATTACAAAACGGCATTATTTGGTAATTTGCATGGTTGGTAAATATTAATATAAATGTTACTATAAATACATTACAGAGTAATACCATCATAAGTGACCGTAATGATCATATTATGATATAATAAATCGACCTGGAAGTCTAAGTAATTCATTCAGCCTTAAATATTATGAAAATAAATAAATTGCATTGGCTACGTCTATTTAAGATTAAAATATTAGTAATCTAAAAACTTAAATAAAATGTAATCATCGCTAAACTTCAACTACTGTCGGCGGAGAAATTATGTGCACCTGAGTTTGAAAGTTGTTTTCTAAGGAACTAAGAAACCTACGAAACATCTGGTCACACCATTGTTTTCCTCGTTTGATTTTACGTTATGAAATAGGCATTTTATTTGAAGTTTTAATCACTTTTAACTTAGTTGGAACAAAAAAGTACCGAAATGTTAACTAGTTTTCACTGTACACCAAGTTTATATCGTTATTACTCAAAACCCGTTAATGTATGGCATTTATTTCAATATATGGTTGATGATAATGCTTTCTATAAGTTTAATAGATTTTAGAATTTTAACTTTTCAAAAAAAGTTCTAATTAATTACCTGAAACATTGTTTTCTTGGCTTTTAAAGGTTGTAATATTAATTGCTTGGTCTTGTTGCAATCCTAATGACATGTATAGATACTATACATTACTTTCATATGTGTAAGTAAATTTTGTAAAATGTAAGTAAAATCAAAGGTTTTATTTTGATTTAAATAAATTTAAATTTATCAATTTAAAGTTATTTTCAATTGATACAAATTGATTAAAAGTCACCGTATTTACTTGCAAATATGAAAGTAATGTATTGTAACTGTACATGTCATAAGAATTACAACAAATAATTAATTTTACGGCCTCTAAAAGCCAACAAAACAATGTTTCAGGTAATTGATTAGAAGTATTTTTTTTCGAAAATTTAAAATTATAAAATGTATGTAACTTATAGAATACATTCCTATCAACCAGATATTAAAATATGAATGTGATACATTAACGGGTTTTTAAGTAATAAAGATATAAACTTGAGGTACAGTGAAAACCAGTTAAAATTCCGGTACCTTTTTAGTTCCAACTAGAATAAGGAGGCCCGGGTTCACGGTAAATAGCCCCCTAGGCTGCAAACGGCTTTGGCGCCCCACCTGCCGGGGGGTCTGGGCATATGGAATATCAAAAGCAAGTTTTGTAATAAGGCCACCAAAGATGTGAGCTTTTAAGGTTTATTCAACACAAATAAAAATTAAAGTTTGTACATAGTAAGAGCGTTAAGCTTTAGTAAAGGAATAAAGTTAATAAACCTTTAAAAAAACATAAATGAAGATTTTTTCCCTTAATTTCGTTTGGGCAACATTTTTAACAATATCACAAGAATTGGTCTTAAGAGTAAAAGCATGTTCAGAGCACATTAACACCAGTTTATTGAGTTTTTCCTCTCGAAGAGTTGGCCTCTTGGCATTTCTCCCTCTAGATTAAACTAAAAAACCTTTTTCGGCAGAACAGGTGGTAACTGGAAGTGTTGAGAAAATCCTCAGTGCTTCTTCGAGATTGGGGAAAATTGTAGACAGCCCGTTACTTCTTACGTACTTGTAAAGTTCAGGGATGGTCTCCATGCCTTCCAGTTCAAGGTACATCTTGAAATGGGAACACACGTTTTCAAATTCTTCACTGATATCCTGTGAATTACACTTTATCAACTTCACTTCAGAGTTCACAATAATTTGTTTCGACTCTTTCGACAGCGGCATCAGGAGAGACTAAAAAACCAGCAACACTTCCTATGCTTTCTTTCGTCTACTCAAGTTTGATTTCATTGAATCAATGATTTTAAGATACACTTTAATTCTAAAGGCTGACCTTCCATCAAATTCGACTTCATTCGCACCTGTTTCATCAGCAAATATTGGTGGATTGTTTATAATTTTTGTGAAATTCGTTTTTTTCAATAATGAATGCTTCGTAGCCGCTGAAAGGTGCATGGTCTGCTTTTGTAAGTAGTTGTCACTACATTTGTAAACTCTCTCAAGGATATCACTAATGATTAATCAACAGACAAAAACAAAAAGAGTTTAGTGTCTAAATTAGGGGAGGGGGGTGTCGGCATGTTATTGTGACGGGGTGGTGCTAGGGGAGGTGAGCGCCTAGTTACCGTAAGTGGATTCTTTCACCCAATTTCTAATATGGGAAACTCTGCGAATCCGATAAAAGTGGTGCGCGATTGGAATAATATAGGCTGTGCGTAGGATGTAAGAACGCTCACTGTACTGAAAAAGAATTATTTTTACGGAAGTAAAGTAGCTTTTTTGCTATTTCCAAACTGAGATTTTCGCTAGGGTAAAACATTACAACTAAAGTAATCAAAACAATTTTTGGAAATTTGGCGCCCCTAAAAATTTGGCACTCTGGGCTATAGCCCATATTGAAAATGGGGTCTGTGGATAAGGATTATTAAAACTTTAAATAACATTTAAAAATTCACATTCATATTGTACAATTCAACAAGGAATGGTATGACCAGAGTTTTCGTAGATTTCTTAGTTCCTTAGAAAACAACCTTCAAACTCGGGTGCACATAATTTCTGCACCGACAGTAATTAGATAATTTTTAAATCAAGAAAATTACAACCATGAGAATCCAACAGCCAGAAACTCCAGGACACTGTAGTGGCGTCTATTTCACAAAATACCTTTTGGATTTTTCTGTGTTAATCGTAGTTTGTTTTCAGCTTAAGGTCGTTTGGAAGTTTTTTATATAGTACTGTTCCATTGTAAAAAAGGGATTTTTATAACGAAGAGTGAGCAGGCATTTACACATTTTTTTTATTTATAATTGAAATCGTGTGATTAAACATGATGTTTCTTGAATATTAAAGGAAATGCTAACAACTTAGAGGATTTTTAAAAGTGTTTAAAGAGTGATTTCCATGTAGTGAATAAATTATACGAACAGTTTTTTTGGAGTCTATAAACAAGACAAGTAAAGTGTACGCTGGCTCTCTTACTGGTACTGCATACATTAGGTGTGGATAGAGCAAACCTAGTACTGTATGTAGTGAGCAGGGACTGTGTTTACGTCTTTGCAAAACTGCACAAAATGAAAATGCATGTACTCATTCGGTTTATTGAACACGGCAAACTTGTTCTATTGAACAAATATAGATGAAAAAACAAATTTTCATCAAGAATTATGTCCAAGAATGATTCGGTTTCTTCTAAAAATGAGTCATATAAGTAAATAATGAGAAAAAACGGAGCTTATCAATTTTGAATTTGACAAATTGAATCTTTGATGCGTTTACCTTAAGCTTATTGTTATGTGAATAAATATTTTTGAATTTATTACAGAAAAACCTTCCATCGACTAAGTTTCCATGCTATAATGCGTGCGGCAGCTACTCCATAAATCGTGGTTCTGCGCAGGTTTGTTTAGCGGGTTGTTAAAATCAAGAACAGTGTCTGATCTAATTTTTCTCTAAAAGCTGATCAACGGACAACTCGATTGCTCAAAACTTCTATCATTGATTGGCATACGTGTGCCAAGAGAAATAAATTTGTCTGATACTTTCGCAAAAAGAAGACAATCTACCGCATACGCTTACCACAGCTGCATCTCGCGACTCCTGAGAAGCAGCGGTGGTAAGCGTCTGGAACCAAAGACTCTGGAGATCCAGATGTTTGGTACCATACATCAATATAAATCTTCAAAAGAGACGTGTCTAGACTCATGCAAGCTAGGCATACAATTTTTCTATAGATAATAATGTTGGCATGATCTCTTTACTATTGCTCTTTAATGTATGACATGTATTTTTTTTAAATATTATTTATATAATATCATTAATGTTATAGTTCTAACTAATGTTGTAACCGATTTTGTTGTTTGGGAAAAATGGGAACCCGTTGGTATGAAAAAATTAATGTCATAGAAGCAAAACAAATAAGTAAAGTCTAGACGGTAACAGGGTAAAAAAAAACAACAATGAAGGAGTGATAAAGACTGTACTCTGTGGTCTAGGCCTCGACAGACGACAGAGATAGACAGACGACACACTATCAGACTTTGGACTTGGGTGGCCAGTGGCCTGGTTGGGTGACAATGCCAACCTAGGGAGAATTTCCCTAGATTTAGGGAAGTCTTGAAGATCTTAGGGAAACAGGGATAGGCTCTAATATTTAGGGAAATATAGGCAGTCTTGCAAATAAATATTGAATATATAATTTAGATAAATATAAAATATATTGACGTGTGATAAAACCTTAATATCTGGATTCTTCATATTACAAAAGACTTGGGGTAATTTCATATTACATGCAAGGTAATTTCCCTGTGTGTAGGGGAGACAGTGATGATACAATGGAAATATTTATAGTCTGTTTGGAGTTTACATTAAAAACCTAGATCTGTTTATCTGTATCAAGTCATGCTAATCTCATTGTAACAATCGTGATAATGATGGAAAAGCATAATTTCCCATACGCCATTTTGTTTTACTAAATTGTTGATGTTAAAATCATAATAAGTGACTTAAAACCCCACTGTTTACTACTAATTTTCATTAAAATATCTAATGTATTTTTTCGATTTATTCCAATTATTTACTGCTTTTGTTTACTATGTAACTTACATAGTAACAGGGGTAAAAGCACCATGGATGCGGTTCAGTTTATGGTTTCATCTGCTGTTCAGTCCCTTGATGTGGGAGACTTATCACTGGGAATTTCTTTGACCTCACAAAGGCCTTCGACACTGTCGACCATGATATCTTACTTGACAAACTAGAAAAGCTTGGTGTTTGGGGAATTCCACAATATACATGGGTGTCTGCTTATTTGCGAAGAAGACAGCAATCTGTACAAGTTCCGTACACTGATTGCTATGGATATCTGAGAATGGCACAGTCTCCTTTGGTTGAAGTGGCTAGAGGAGTACCTCAGGGCTCGGTCCTTGGGCCAGTTCTTTTCCTACTCTTCGTCAACGACCTTCCTAGTAGTGTCACTAGTGCGTATGTGTGTTTGTTCGTCGATGACACCTCTTTATCGGTTTCGGCTGGCTGTCGCCAGGAGTTAGAAATTAAGGCGTATAGGGAAGCAAATGCTCTATTACAGTGGTTTCATGACAAGCGTTTGTCATTAAACAGTTCTAAGACTCAATTGGTGGAATTTAAGATAAGCAATCGTATAGAGCGAGGCGATTTTGTGATTTTGCTTGATGACACTGAGATAGAACCGATCCAGAAACAACGTTGTTGGGAATTTTACTGGACAGTAATTTAAAATTTCACCAACACATGGACAGAGTTTGTAAACGTTTGAGTTCCGGTATCTTCGTAATAAGGCGTCTTTCTACCTTTGCTGAAGTTCCTGTTTTGCTCGTTGCATATTATGGACTTATTTATCCATTCTTAACATATGGAATAAGCATTTGGGGCTATGATGGGGGAAAATCAAATCTTGTTTTTAAACTTAAAAAGAGAGCTATTCGAGCCGTTTTCAATAAGCCAAAAAGGTTCTCCTGCCGGACACTTTTTAAGGACAACATTTAAACTTTCTCAGCTCTTTATATTTTCAATTCTGTACTGTTTGTGCGCAAGAACTACAAACTTTTTGATTCTGGATTCCGAAATCATAATTATAACTTAAGAGGAAACAGCATTCCCATTCCACCCCACAAAACAACCTTTTTCAAGAAACACCTTTTGTATAATGGGGTCAGACTTTATAACTCTCTACCAGAAAAAATAAAAACAGAGAGTACATTGAATGTATTCAAAAAGCATCTGAAAGGGCTGTTGGTGTTTAGATGCCCAAATAGTGTTGGGGAATATCTTTCGTCCCAGGCGATCTTATAATGTTTTAAGTTTTTAATGTATTAGACATAGTTAATATTGTAATAGACTATTGAAGTAGCTAAGTATGACGCCATTATGCAGTTTGTATACTGTCGAAAATAAAGATTATTTGACTCATGACTCTTGTAATTGAACCATTTCCGAACTTTACAATTAGTATATTTCTGGTGTTGAGGCCTTCCTTATCAAGTTGAAGATTTTCAAATTGATTTACCTACTTTGTAATTAATCTGAATTTTTCCACAGTTTATTACCTGGTTTCATGTACTAATATTTCTATTCTATGGACTTGTCTTCTCTATTCTATTATGTCCTCGCTGTATTTACGCCAGATTCACGTATCTAAAGAAATTCTTAGTAATCTAGGGAAATTTAGATTGTTCATCTAGGGAAAAAATACCAAGTTAGGTTGGCAACGTTGGGTGACAGGTGAAGATAGTTAGGGAGGGAGAGATAAGGTATTATCATTGATTTTACTATACATAGAAGATAGTTCCATCCAATGTTAAATTTTGAGGCACGGAAAATGGGAGCGACCGTGCTGCAACCTGTCGGAAATTGCCTCCAGTTTCGACTGTTCGGTTGCACAACCTGTGAGCAGTAAAGGAACTAATCACTCCCTCTCATTCCCCCATTCTCTCTCTCTTTCTCTTAAGACTCGCCCGGAAGTACTGGTCTACTGCTGTCTCCCCTCCATCTTGCCTTCCGTCATTGCTGATAAACGATCACCTTATCGCAATCAAGTCTAGCCATCCAGATGTTGTACATTCCAATACCCTTCCACCTCTACGTACTTACTACAGTATCAACATTCTTTCTTTATAACTCAACCAGATGTAGATGAAATTAAGAGTATTGTTAAATTAATAAACATTTCTATTATTATTTCAACTCAACACTAGTATTATGTTTTGAACAATTGATTTTGTACATAACATGTACATATGGGACAAAATTGATATATACTGTACATCTCAAATATAACCTTTCATTACCAACATATTTTCACTTTGACTAGAGAAGTGAGTGAAAGGTGTAGGTCAAACCTATAAAGCAAATGCATGATTTTGTTGTAGGTTATTATGGAGTCTATTACGGAGTCTATTATGGAGTTTAAATCAGTGCTCGAGTTGCGCGCAATACCGATTTCAGATAGTCCGTCCAGTCTTGGCCGCTCAAAAATGCAACTTAGACCACAAGCTATGCTATAGAAATATTTCCGTAAATATCACAATTCGTCAAAAATAACTTGAATTGTCTGTCACTGGTCTGATTGATTCCGAATAGCACCAAACTTATACTACAAAATAAGCACATATCTGATTATTCTGTGCTTATAACTTCTTGGTTATTGGTAAAATATAATAATTATCTATATCAGCTGAACTTAACGTTCAGTTTTTCCTGTAACGTTTTCCTGTAACGTTTTCCTGTAACGTTTTCCTGTAACGTTTTAGGTGCAGCTCGGATGTTTTGTCATAGGACCCTCTTCCTATCTCTCATTAGTGATTTAAATTATCACCGTAATTAATGTATGTCCTAATTAATCTAATTTGTAGCTAAATAACTGTAAATAATATAATTTGTTTGACTTTTATTTATCTTTTTAACCGCAGAGGTTTAATATAAGTATGTTTGCCATTCATTTAAATGTTAATATTAAATTACAATAATTTTTAAACATGTATAGCCTAAATAACTCCCCACAGATTTAGAGTTGAAGTGTTTGGATATTAATAAAGAGCCCTGTTCTTCTAATTAGGATTAATTTAATTTACCTTATTTGAAAGTGTATGCTTATCATTAATATATATATATATATTTGGTGGTGGCTTCAGTTTGAAACCATATTATTAAAGTTATGCACAAAACCCAAAGTTACGTATTATTTTTTAACTATATTATTGTTAATTTGTAATAGTTATTTGTTTATATAGTTTTGTTAGTTCTGTTTTGTTAGTTATTTATATAGTTGTTAGTTCAATGGAAACATATCACAACAGTGGAAAGTAATAAATAGTTTGACAGGAGAGGCCTCAAACAAGAAAATAGAGCGCATTGAGTTACAAGACAGAACAATCACGACAGACCCAAGCGTTATCGCAGATGAGATAAACAAATACCTCATCGCTGTCCAAGCCGACCGACCTCGTACAGTTCCCACATCGAATCTCCCACCTATTCGTTCTTATCCACAATCATTCTTTATAGAGTCAACCAGGGGCGCACCCAGAATTTTGGTTTGGGGGGGGCTTCGGCTTCCCAAGTATAAAATGTACGCCTATAGTTTTCCATTACATGACCTTCAATGACCAGTAATATATAATTAGTTGGCCTATAACATATCGAACTACAATAATGTAACATTTGGTACATCACTGTATTACATGATCATTAGATAATTGAGTAAGCTAAAACCAACTGTCTGTGGCCTGTTTCATAATCAACTACAAGTTAATCTTATTAGAGAAAAATTTAAGTTAATAGGCTACTATTACATTAAACCAGCTTTTAGCTCAATTAAAACCTTATTAAAATTACAAGTTAAAGCTTTATATTGATTTTTATTATGAAATGTCATCCTGGAATAAGTTGGACTGTCATTAATTAGTTTTAAGTTTTCAAGGAAAGAAATAATACATTTAAATTACAAATGTAAATTTAATGATTACAAAATGAGATGT